>CAJNDT010001374.1:0-60927 GCA_905221615.1 Symbiodinium sp. CCMP2592 | reverse complement strand
ACAGTGGCAGAAGCAGTTCCCCGCATCCGTCGCTGGCTCCATGCCTCACCGCTCTTGCAGAGATCTCAGTTATGAGCAACAGCATAAGATAGAACGTGCCATCATTTTCAGACACCGCCGTCTTGGAGTGTCGATTGACCTGGTCAAGTGTTTCAACCAGATACCATGGCAGCCGGCGGTGAGCATGCTCCTGTCCCTGGGCGTACCGGAACCCATCGCCCGATTCTGGGCCGACTGCTTGAGTAAGCTCCGCCGCCATGCTTGTTTTGGGGCTGATTTTGGTCCCGGCCTCCAGTGTTGGAACGGAGCCCCAGAGGGCTGTCCTTTTAGTGTTGCAGTGATGGCAGCGGTCGCCAGATTCGCTTGTCATTTGTGTGACCAAGCAGTTGATTTCGACACCTACGTTGACAACTGGGCATGGGCCGCCGAAACAGAGGCCCCACTGCAGTGTGGCCTGGAGACTTCCTTTGCTTTTCTGCGGGCCCTCAAACTCCCTGTCGATTGGAAGAAGTCGTACTGCTGGGCCGTCCAACGACCCGACCGGGTGTGGCTTAAAAAGGCGGGCCAGAACATGTTCCCCACGGACCAAGTCGTCCCCTGTGTATCGGTTGCCACCGACCTTGGCACCGTGTACAGCTACGACAAGCAGGCACATGCAACTGCCCGAGATGCTCGATTGCCGAAGTCCCTCGAAAAACTCGACAGACTGCGTGACCAGCCTCGGCCTGTTGTAGAGAAAGCTTTCATGGTGCAGAGGGGGATTTGGCCTTCGGTGCTTTACGGGTGCGAGAGCTACTGCCAGCCTCTCTCCTTCTTCCAGAAGCTCCGTAGCAGAGCTGCGACGGCCATACTGGGACGTAATAAGATAGGCTCCCCTTTTCTGGTTTTAGGTGCCCTTACCCACCAGGTTACGGACCCGCAAGCCTACGCGGTGCTCCAACAGTTGCTGGCCCTGCGCCGCTGCTTTTCGGTCAATCCAGAACTGGCTGTTTCGGTGCTCGCGCTGGCCACCGAACCGCGATCTTTCAAAAACAGCTGTGGCCCCGCTTCAGCTTTTGCTCTCAGTTTGCCACGCCTGGGCATTTCTTTGACGGAGGATGCGTGTGTTCGTGGCCCGGATAATTCCCGCCTTTATCTTGACAAGTGTCGCCCGAAATCTGTCCGCGACCTGGTCCAGAGGGCGTGGGCTTTTCAAGTTGTTCTGAATGTCAACCACCGCAATGGGCTACGACAGCTTGATCCACCACTCCCCGCGGACACCGGACAACTGTTCCGGAAGCTGAATGCCAACGAACAGCTGATCATCGCTCGCCATGTGGCCGGCAGCTTCGGGTCAGCGGCGGCCAAAAACAAATGGGACGATGACATACCAGCGGAATGCCCACTGTGTGGCAGCAAGCAGACTAAGGCCCATAAGATTCTGCACTGCCCCGCCCTAGATGAACTGCGGGCCCCCCACCGGGCTTTCCTGGACTATGCACTGTCGGAGTGGCCCCACTGGTGTCACGGACCTTTTGCGGTGAGCCCTCCACATACTGAAGTGAACCGCCTCATCTTCTGTACCAGAGGTCTCCCCCCGCCGTTGCCCCTCCCAGCAGAGCTTGACCTACCTGGCCCCAGGGGTTTTCTTCGCATGTTCACCGATGGCACATGTAAACATCCCACATTACCGCTGGCTTCCCGTGCGGGGTACGCCGTCATTATTGACACTTCTGCTGCAGACTTCGAGGTCCCGGGTTACCTTGCAACTTGGCGTGCGGGCGGCTGCCTGCCGCCCTGCTTTCGAGTGCATACAGTTGGTCTGGTGCCGGGCGAGCAAAACATCCACCGCGCGGAGCTTTGTGCCATTTTGCAAGCCGTCCGCATAGCGGACTCAAACCAATGCCCGGCTGAAATTTGGGCGGACAGCCAGGTTGCCATCAATGAATGGGAGAGAGTCAGCAATGGTCTACCCGCTCTATGGCCAGACATCTCTTCTGAATTCGACGGCCTCCGCCTGCAGCTGGTACAGGTTCGGAAAATTGCGGCCCACCAAGACTGGCGGTCCCTCTGGGGAATGGACCAGTGGCTAGCGGCCGGCAACGACGTTGCGGACACCGCCGCAAAAAGTAGCCTGGTGAACGAGTTTGACATCGTCCAACAAAGCTCGGATGATACTGCCGAGTGGCAGACGGCTCAACGCGACGCATTGTGGCTCTTCTGGCGATTTCTGCTCGATCTCTCTAAGGAGGAGGTGCGGCTACTCCGCGCTCACCGACGCGACCAGGACCGGGATGCCCTCGCCACGGAGGGCGTCACCACGAATACACCCGCACAGATCGCGGCTTCTACTGCGCTCCAAACATGGAAACAGCAGCAATTTGGCCCCTGGAGCCCTCTGCAAATACCGGCAGCGCGCCGAGAAGTGCTCATAGCCTGCTCTTGGCCGCCCTGGTTTACCTTTGCCCTCTGGTCGTGGACCAGAAGCCTGGAGTGGACTACGTCGGAAGGCGACGGCCGCGCAAAGGTAGGTGCCACCAACCTTGAGCTACTTGTCTGCTTCGTCATGGAGACTGGAGTCATACCACCAACTTGTCTGGAGAAGGCTCGGACGATGAAGTCAGCGCCCAGAATTTTCATGGAACCTACATGTTTGCGCAACCTCACACAGAATCTGGTGGCAGCCGTGCGACAGATGGAGCGGCTTTGCAGCTTCCCCATCTGGCCACGGCGTCGACGGAAGTGTTTTGCCCTGCGGGCCCTGGGACGTCACGAGGCGAGTCATGGCGTCTGCTTTCGGCCGAGATTCCGCAGACTGCATGAGACTGGCGAGATGCTTCAGAAAGTCGTAGAGCAAAGTAGTGCTGAACCTTTGCTGCAATATGCGGCGAACTACGAGGGCCCTGTATGGACCTCTGATGAGATCCAGAAAACCTGGATGTTAACGACACAAGCCGCCAGGAAAAGTCTGGCGCGCTCCCTGAGACGCTCGTGAAGACGCGCTTTCGGAGACTCGGAGTCGCTCAGGCTGGCCCGATGTCTCCCTCTTCAAACCAGTGAAAGGTCCAACCCCGAGGCTGCACCCTGGGCCCTGCCGTCCTAGGGTCCCAGCCTGGGTCCTGTGCAGGCTGCTCCCCAGGAGCCTAGGCCAGGGCCCAGGGCCCTAGGCCCCAGGGCCCTAGGCCTAGGGCCCTAGCCCAGCCCCCAGACCCCCGTCCTGGCACGAGCAACCCCGAGGCTCCAGGCCCAGTCCTAGGCCGGCCCTTGATGGCCATGGAAAGGAAAGAGAGGCCGTATAAGGCTCTTGAATACAGAATGCTAGTCCTGCCAGTAATCTTGATTTCTCTTATACTTCCTCTTATAATTTCTTATATAATTTCCCTTATGATTTCTTTGAATTATTATTAAATAAAGCCGAACTTGTATCTGACGAATTCATTCACTTAAGGAGGCGAGTTTTAGTCTTCTGGTTGATGCAAGTGAATTGCATGGGTGAAAGTGAAAGAGGAAGAGCATCAGGGTCCGCTGGGACCCCATGGTGGGGGTGGGTGCAAGGATCCTGGTTCCGGAGAACAGTGCTACAGCTCCGCCACACGTGGCCGGTGCCGAGCGATCACAGCTCCCTACACAGCTCCGAACAGAGCTATGCCAATGGCTCTCGGAGAGCAAAAGCGAGGCCCTCATCGGCAAGGCAAATTGGAGGTCACGAGCAACCCCACTGGCTCTCGGAGAGCAAAAGCGGGGATCCCCCACGAAGCCGCGGCCCGTGGTGATCCGCAAGTGCACAGCTCCGAACAAGCACCAAGTGCAGAGCAGCACGCTCAAATGGCTCTCGGAGAGCGGCCCAGTGGTGCCCGCCGCCGCCGGTGACCAGGGTAATGGGCGGTCACTTAAGGAGGCTAGAGCTCGGTGTACCGGAAGCCGGACGCTTGATGCAACGAAGGAGAACAGTGCTACAGCTCCGCAACACGTGGCCAGTGCCGAGCGATCACAGCTCCCTACACAGCTCCGAACAGAGCTATGAACCTGCCACGATGTGGCCAGTGCCGAGTGCTCACACTGCTTGAGCAAGGATCCTGAATTGCAGCTCCCGAGACAGAGCTCGGAACAAGCACCAACCTCGGGGTTGAGAAAGCTTAAATGGCTCTCGGAGAGCGGCCCAGTGGTGGCAGGCCCGCCGCCGCCGCTGCTCTCGGAGAGCGGCCCTACACAGCTCCGAACAAGCACCAAAATGGCTCTCGGAGAGCGGCCCTACACAGCTCCGACGCTCAGTCATAAGCCGTGAACTGACGTCCTAGTAGGGTCCCAGCAAGGAGCCTGTGGCGAAGGAAGAGGACGGCCAGACCAGGGTCCTGGCAGTGCAGGGTTCACGAGCAACCCCGAGGCTCCAGGCCCAGTCCTAGGCCGGCCCTTGATGGCCAGGGAAAGGAAAGAGAGGCCGTATAAGGCTCTTGAATACAGAATGCTATTCCTGCCAGTAATCTTGATTTCTCTTATACTTCCTCTTATAATTTATAATATAATTTCCCTTATGATTTCTTTGAATTATTATTAAATAAAGCCGAACTTGTATTTGACGAATTCATTCACTTAAGGAGGCGAGTTTTAGTCTTCTGGTTGATGCAAGTGAATTGCATGGGTGCAAGTGAAAGAGGAAGAGCATCAGGGTCCGCTGGGACCCCATGGTGGGGGTGGGTGCAAGGATCCTGGTTCTGGAGAACAGTGCTACAGCTCCGCCACACGTGGCCAGTGCCGAGCGATCACAGCTCCCTACACAGCTCCGAACAGAGCTATGCCAATGGCTCTCGGAGAGCAAAAGCGAGGCCCTCATCGGCAAGGCAAATGGGAGGTCACGAGCAACCCCAATGGCTCTCGGAGAGCAAAAGCGGGGATCCCCCACGAAGCTGCCGTGGCGATCCGCAAGTGCAGAGTCCGCAATGGCAACATAGGGCAATAGCGAGGCCCTCATCGGAGCTCGCTTCTGCCGCCAAGACAAGCTTTAAGTAAATTGCAGGTCCCTACACAGCTCCGACCAAGCACCCAACCCAAGCTTTAAGTAAATCGGAGGTCACGAGCAACTAACCTGGCCGTGCGGAACGATTTTTGACGCAGGCAGACGAGGACGTCCTAGTCGGGCAGCGGTCCGCTCCGCCGCCGCCGCCGCCCACGCAAGGCCTCCGCCGCCGCCGCCGGCGATCACAGCTCCCTACACAGCTCCGAACAGGTTTCTACCGCCACGCAATGCCTCCGCCGCCGCCGCCGCCGCCGCTCAGCCGCCGCCGCCGCTCTGAGCCGCCACCGCCGCCGCCGCCGCCGCCGCAGCCGCCGCCGCCGCCGCCGGCGATCACAGCTCCCTACACAGCTCCGAACAGGGTTTACGCAAGGCCGCCGCCGCCGCCGCCGCTGCCGCCGCCGCCGCCGCTGCCGCCGCCCCGTTTACGCAAGGCCGCCGCCGCCGCCGCTGCCGCCGCCGCCGCCGCTGCCGCCGCCGCCGCCGCTGCCGCCGCCCCCGCCGCCGCCGCCGGCGATCACAGCTCCCTACACACTAGCGCCACGCAAGGCCTCCGCCGCCGCCGCCGGCGATCACAGCTCCCTATACACAGCTCCGAACAGGTTTCTACCGCCACGCAAGGCCTCCGCCGCCGCCGCCGCCGCCGCTCAGCCGCCGCCGCCGCTCTGAGCCGCCACCGCCGCCGCCGCCGCCGCCGCCGCCGCTGCCGCCGCCGCCGCCAGGCGCTACGCACCCCTTAAGGGATCCCCCACGAAGCCGCCGTGGCGATCCGCAAGTGCAGATTTCGCAATGGCAACATCACCCCTTAAGGGATCCACGCTGCAAAACCAGTGGTGGGCAGGCGCCTGTGTGGCGAAGTGACCTTGGCCCCAATGAGCGCTGGTGAGCGCCTAGGACGGCCACGGCAGGGTCTAGACCTCGCTTCTGCCGCCGAAATTTTCTACAACGCTCCGAACAAGTTTGACGCTTGATGCAACGAAGGAGAACAGTGCTACAGCTCCGCCACACGTGGCCAGTGCCGAGCGATCACAGCTCCCTACACAGCTCCGAACAGGGTTAGACCTCGCTTCTGCCGCCGAAATTTTCTACAAAGCTCCGAACAAGTGTGACGCTCAGTGCCGAGCGATCACAGCTCCCTACACAGCTCCGAACAGAGCTATGCCAATGGCTCTCGGAGAGCAAAAGCGAGGCCCTCATCGGCAAGGCAAATTGGAGGTCACGAGCAACCCCAATGGCTCTCGGAGAGCAAAAGCGGGGATCCCCCACGAAGCCGCGGCCCGTGGGGATCCGCAAGTGCACAGCTCCGAACAAGCACCAAGTGCAGAGCAGCACGCTCAAATGGCTCTCGGAGAGCGGCCCAGTGGTGCCCGCCGCCGCCGCTGACCAGGGTAATGGGCGGTCACTTAAGGAGGCTAGAGCTCGGTGTACCGGAAGCCGCCGGGGATCCCCCACGAAGCCGCCGTGGCGAGCCGCAAGTGCACAGCTCCGAACAAGCACCAAGTGCAGAGCAGCACGCTCAAATGGCTCTCGGAGAGCGGCCCAGTGGTGCCCGCCGCCGCCGCTGACCAGGGTAATGGGCGGTCACTTAAGGAGGCTAGAGCTCGGTGTACCGGAAGCCGCCGCGGATCCCCCACGAAGCCGCCGTGGCGATCCGCAAGTGCAGAGTTCGCAATGGCAACATAGGGCAATAGCGAGGCCCTCATCCGCCGCTCAGAGACCTGCGCAGGTCTCTGAGCCGCCACCGAGTGCAGAGCAGCACGCTCAAATGCGGCCCAGTGGTGCCCGCCGCCGCCGCTGACCAGGGTAATGGGCGGTCACTTAAGGAGGCTAGAGCTCGGTGTACCGGAAGCCGCCGGGGATCCCCCACGAAGCCGCCGTGGCGATCCGCAAGTGCACAGCTCCGAACAAGCACCAAGTGCAGAGCAGCACGCTCAAATGGCTCTCGGAGAGCGGCCCAGTGGTGCCCGCCGCCGCCGCTGACAAGGGTAATGGGCGGTCACTTAAGGAGGCTAGAGCTCGGTGTACCGGAAGCCGCCGGGGATCCCCCACGAAGCCGCCGTGGCGATCCGCAAGTGCAGAGTTCGCAATGGCAACATAGGGCAATAGCGAGGCCCTCATCGGAGCTCGCTTCTGCCGCCAAGACAAGCTCTAGGGTGTGCAAGTGAAGGAGGTCCCCAAGGGCCCACGGCCGGGAGCGACTCTCGCCACGTCAAGCTTGACGCTCAGTCCTACCGTGAAATGACGTCCTAGTAGGGTCCCAGCAAGGAGCCTGTGGCGAAGGAAAGAGAGGCCGTATAAGGCTCTTGAATACAGAATGCTATTCCTGCCAGTAATCTTGATTTCTCTTATACTTCCTCTTATAATTTATAATATAATTTCCCTTATGATTTCTTTGAATTATTATTAAATAAAGCCGAACTTGTATCTGACGAATTCATTCACTTAAGGAGGCGAGTTTTAGTCTTCTGGTTGATGCAAGTGAATTGCATGGGTGCAAGTGAAAGAGGAAGAGCATCAGGGTCCGCTGGGACCCCATGGTGGGGGTGGGTGCAAGGATCCTGGTTCCGGAGAACAGTGCTACAGCTCCGCCACACGTGGCCAGTGCCGAGCGATCACAGCTCCCTACACAGCTCCGAACAGAGCTATGCCAATGGCTCTCGGAGAGCAAAAGCGAGGCCCTCATCGGCAAGGCAAATTGGAGGTCACGAGCAACCCCAATGGCTCTCGGAGAGCAAAAGCGGGGATCCCCCACGAAGCCGCGGCCCGTGGTGATCCGCAAGTGCACAGCTCCGAACAAGCACCAAGTGCAGAGCAGCACGCTCAAATGGCTCTCGGAGAGCGGCCCAGTGGTGCCCGCCGCCGCCGCTGACCAGGGTAATGGGCGGTCACTTAAGGAGGCTAGAGCTCGGTGTACCGGAAGCCGGACGCTTGATGCAACGAAGGAGAACAGTGCTACAGCTCCGCCACACGTGGCCAGTGCCGAGCGATCACAGCTCCCTACACAGCTCCGAACAGAGCTATGAACCTGCCACGATGTGGCCAGTGCCGAGTGCTCACACTGCTTGAGCAAGGATCCTGAATTGCAGCTCCCGAGACAGAGCTCCGAACAAGCACCAACCTCGGGGTTGAGAAAGCTTAAATGGCTCTCGGAGAGCGGCCCAGTGGTGGCAGGCCCGCCGCCGCCGCTGCTCTCGGAGAGCGGCCCTACACAGCTCCGAACAAGCACCAAAATGGCTCTCGGAGAGCGGCCCTACACAGCTCCGACGCTCAGTCCTAAGCCGTGAACTGACGTCCTAGTAGGGTCCCAGCAAGGAGCCTGTGGCGAAGGAAGAGGACGGCCAGACCAGGGTCCTGGCAGTGCAGGGTTCACGAGCAACCCCGAGGCTCCAGGCCCAGTCCTAGGCCGGCCCTTGATGGCCATGGAAAGGAAAGAGAGGCCGTATAAGGCTCTTGAATACAGAATGCTATTCCTGCCAGTAATCTTGATTTCTCTTATACTTCCTCTTATAATTTATAATATAATTTCCCTTATGATTTCTTTGAATTATTATTAAATAAAGCCGAACTTGTATCTGACGAATTCATTCACTTAAGGAGGCGAGTTTTAGTCTTCTGGTTGATGCAAGTGAATTGCATGGGTGCAAGTGAAAGAGGAAGAGCATCAGGGTCCGCTGGGACCCCATGGTGGGGGTGGGTGCAAGGATCCTGGTTCCGGAGAACAGTGCTACAGCTCCGCCACACGTGGCCAGTGCCGAGCGATCACAGCTCCCTACACAGCTCCGAACAGAGCTATGCCAATGGCTCTCGGAGAGCAAAAGCGAGGCCCTCATCGGCAAGGCAAATTGGAGGTCACGAGCAACCCCAATGGCTCTCGGAGAGCAAAAGGGATCCCCCACGAAGCCGCCGTGGCGATCCGCAAGTGCAGAGTCCGCAATGGCAACATAGGGCAATAGCGAGGCCCTCATCGGAGCTCGCTTCTGCCGCCAAGACAAGCTTTAAGTAAATTGCAGCTCCCTACACAGCTCCGACCAAGCACCCAACCCAAGCTTTAAGTAAATCGGAGGTCACGAGCAACTAACCTGGCCGTGCGGAACGATTTTTGACGCAGGCAGACGAGGACGTCCTAGTCGGGCAGCGGTCCGCTCCGCCGCCGCCGCCGCCCACGCAAGGCCTCCGCCGCCGCCGCCGGCGATCACAGCTCCCTACACAGCTCCGAACAGGTTTCTACCGCCACGCAATGCCTCCGCCGCCGCCGCCGCCGCCGCTCAGCCGCCGCCGCCGCTCTGAGCCGCCACCGCCGCCGCCGCCGCCGCCGCAGCCGCCGCCGCCGCCGCCGGCGATCACAGCTCCCTACACAGCTCCGAACAGGGTTTACGCAAGGCCGCCGCCGCCGCCGCCGCTGCCGCCGCCGCCGCCGCTGCCGCCGCCCCGTTTACGCAAGGCCGCCGCCGCCGCCGCTGCCGCCGCCGCCGCCGCTGCCGCCGCCGCCGCCGCTGCCGCCGCCCCCGCCGCCGCCGCCGGCGATCACAGCTCCCTACACACTAGCGCCACGCAAGGCCTCCGCCGCCGCCGCCGGCGATCACAGCTCCCTATACACAGCTCCGAACAGGTTTCTACCGCCACGCAAGGCCTCCGCCGCCGCCGCCGCCGCCGCTCAGCCGCCGCCGCCGCTCTGAGCCGCCACCGCCGCCGCCGCCGCCGCCGCCGCCGCCGCTGCCGCCGCCGCCGCCAGGCGCTACGCACCCCTTAAGGGATCCCCCACGAAGCCGCCGTGGCGATCCGCAAGTGCAGAGTTCGCAATGGCAACATCACCCCTTAAGGGATCCACGCTGCAAAACCAGTGGTGGGCAGGCGCCTGTGTGGCGAAGTGACCTTGGCCCCAATGAGCGCTGGTGAGCGCCTAGGACGGCCACGGCAGGGTCTAGACCTCGCTTCTGCCGCCGAAATTTTCTACAAAGCTCCGAACAAGTTTGACGCTTGATGCAACGAAGGAGAACAGTGCTACAGCTCCGCCACACGTGGCCAGTGCCGAGCGATCACAGCTCCCTACACAGCTCCGAACAGGGTTAGACCTCGCTTCTGCCGCCGAAATTTTCTACAAAGCTCCGAACAAGTTTGACGCTCAGTGCCGAGCGATCACAGCTCCCTACACAGCTCCGAACAGAGCTATGCCAATGGCTCTCGGAGAGCAAAAGCGAGGCCCTCATCGGCAAGGCAAATTGGAGGTCACGAGCAACCCCAATGGCTCTCGGAGAGCAAAAGCGGGGATCCCCCACGAAGCCGCGGCCCGTGGTGATCCGCAAGTGCACAGCTCCGAACAAGCACCAAGTGCAGAGCAGCACGCTCAAATGGCTCTCGGAGAGCGGCCCAGTGGTGCCCGCCGCCGCCGCTGACCAGGGTAATGGGCGGTCACTTAAGGAGGCTAGAGCTCGGTGTACCGGAAGCCGGACGCTTGATGCAACGAAGGAGAACAGTGCTACAGCTCCGCCACACGTGGCCAGTGCCGAGCGATCACAGCTCCCTACACAGCTCCGAACAGAGCTATGAACCTGCCACGATGTGGCCAGTGCCGAGTGCTCACACTGCTTGAGCAAGGATCCTGAATTGCAGCTCCCGAGACAGAGCTCCGAACAAGCACCAACCTCGGGGTTGAGAAAGCTTAAATGGCTCTCGGAGAGCGGCCCAGTGGTGGCAGGCCCGCCGCCGCCGCTGCTCTCGGAGAGCGGCCCTACACAGCTCCGAACAAGCACCAAAATGGCTCTCGGAGAGCGGCCCTACACAGCTCCGACGCTCAGTCCTAAGCCGTGAACTGACGTCCTAGTAGGGTCCCAGCAAGGAGCCTGTGGCGAAGGAAGAGGACGGCCAGACCAGGGTCCTGGCAGTGCAGGGTTCACGAGCAACCCCGAGGCTCCAGGCCCAGTCCTAGGCCGGCCCTTGATGGCCATGGAAAGGAAAGAGAGGCCGTATAAGGCTCTTGAATACAGAATGCTATTCCTGCCAGTAATCTTGATTTCTCTTATACTTCCTCTTATAATTTCTTATATAATTTCCCTTATGATTTCTTTGAATTATTATTAAATAAAGCCGAACTTGTATCTGACGAATTCATTCACTTAAGGAGGCGAGTTTTAGTCTTCTGGTTGATGCAAGTGAATTGCATGGGTGCAAGTGAAAGAGGAAGAGCATCAGGGTCCGCTGGGACCCCATGGTGGGGGTGGGTGCAAGGATCCTGGTTCCGGAGAACAGTGCTACAGCTCCGCCACACGTGGCCAGTGCCGAGCGATCACAGCTCCCTACACAGCTCCGAACAGAGCTATGCCAATGGCTCTCGGAGAGCAAAAGCGAGGCCCTCATCGGCAAGGCAAATTGGAGGTCACGAGCAACCCCAATGGCTCTCGGAGAGCAAATTAAGGGATCCCCCACGAAGCCGCCGTGGCGATCCGCAAGTGCAGAGTCCGCAATGGCAACATAGGGCAATAGCGAGGCCCTCATCGGAGCTCGCTTCTGCCGCCAAGACAAGCTTTAAGTAAATTGCAGCTCCCTACACAGCTCCGACCAAGCACCCAACCCAAGCTTTAAGTAAATCGGAGGTCACGAGCAACTAACCTGGCCGTGCGGAACGATTTTTGACGCAGGCAGACGAGGACGTCCTAGTCGGGCAGCGGTCCGCTCCGCCGCCGCCGCCGCCCACGCAAGGCCTCCGCCGCCGCCGCCGGCGATCACAGCTCCCTACACAGCTCCGAACAGGTTTCTACCGCCACGCAATGCCTCCGCCGCCGCCGCCGCCGCCGCTCAGCCGCCGCCGCCGCTCTGAGCCGCCACCGCCGCCGCCGCCGCCGCCGCAGCCGCCGCCGCCGCCGCCGGCGATCACAGCTCCCTACACAGCTCCGAACAGGGTTTACGCAAGGCCGCCGCCGCCGCCGCCGCTGCCGCCGCCGCCGCCGCTGCCGCCGCCCCGTTTACGCAAGGCCGCCGCCGCCGCCGCTGCCGCCGCCGCCGCCGCTGCCGCCGCCGCCGCCGCTGCCGCCGCCCCCGCCGCCGCCGCCGGCGATCACAGCTCCCTACACACTAGCGCCACGCAAGGCCTCCGCCGCCGCCGCCGGCGATCACAGCTCCCTATACACAGCTCCGAACAGGTTTCTACCGCCACGCAAGGCCTCCGCCGCCGCCGCCGCCGCCGCTCAGCCGCCGCCGCCGCTCTGAGCCGCCACCGCCGCCGCCGCCGCCGCCGCTGCCGCCGCCGCCGCCAGGCGCTACGCACCCCTTAAGGGATCCCCCACGAAGCCGCCGTGGCGATCCGCAAGTGCAGAGTTCGCAATGGCAACATCACCCCTTAAGGGATCCACGCTGCAAAACCAGTGGTGGGCAGGCGCCTGTGTGGCGAAGTGACCTTGGCCCCAATGAGCGCTGGTGAGCGCCTAGGACGGCCACGGCAGGGTCTAGACCTCGCTTCTGCCGCCGAAATTTTCTACAAAGCTCCGAACAAGTTTGACGCTTGATGCAACGAAGGAGAACAGTGCTACAGCTCCGCCACACGTGGCCAGTGCCGAGCGATCACAGCTCCCTACACAGCTCCGAACAGGGTTAGACCTCGCTTCTGCCGCCGAAATTTTCTACAAAGCTCCGAACAAGTTTGACGCTCAGTGCCGAGCGATCACAGCTCCCTACACAGCTCCGAACAGAGCTATGCCAATGGCTCTCGGAGAGCAAAAGCGAGGCCCTCATCGGCAAGGCAAATTGGAGGTCACGAGCAACCCCAATGGCTCTCGGAGAGCAAAAGCGGGGATCCCCCACGAAGCCGCGGCCCGTGGTGATCCGCAAGTGCACAGCTCCGAACAAGCACCAAGTGCAGAGCAGCACGCTCAAATGGCTCTCGGAGAGCGGCCCAGTGGTGCCCGCCGCCGCCGCTGACCAGGGTAATGGGCGGTCACTTAAGGAGGCTAGAGCTCGGTGTACCGGAAGCCGCCGGGGATCCCCCACGAAGCCGCCGTGGCGATCCGCAAGTGCACAGCTCCGAACAAGCACCAAGTGCAGAGCAGCACGCTCAAATGGCTCTCGGAGAGCGGCCCAGTGGTGCCCGCCGCCGCCGCTGACCAGGGTAATGGGCGGTCACTTAAGGAGGCTAGAGCTCGGTGTACCGGAAGCCGCCGGGGATCCCCCACGAAGCCGCCGTGGCGATCCGCAAGTGCAGAGTTCGCAATGGCAACATAGGGCAATAGCGAGGCCCTCATCCGCCGCTCAGAGACCTGCGCAGGTCTCTGAGCCGCCACCGAGTGCAGAGCAGCACGCTCAAATGGCTTCGGAGAGCGGCCCAGTGGTGCCCGCCGCCGCCGCTGACCAGGGTAATGGGCGGTCACTTAAGGAGGCTAGAGCTCGGTGTACCGGAAGCCGCCGGGGATCCCCCACGAAGCCGCCGTGGCGATCCGCAAGTGCACAGCTCCGAACAAGCACCAAGTGCAGAGCAGCACGCTCAAATGGCTCTCGGAGAGCGGCCCAGTGGTGCCCGCCGCCGCCGCTGACCAGGGTAATGGGCGGTCACTTAAGGAGGCTAGAGCTCGGTGTACCGGAAGCCGCCGGGGATCCCCCACGAAGCCGCCGTGGCGATCCGCAAGTGCAGAGTTCGCAATGGCAACATAGGGCAATAGCGAGGCCCTCATCGGAGCTCGCTTCTGCCGCCAAGACAAGCTTTAGGGTGTGCAAGTGAAGGAGGTCCCCAAGGGCCCACGGCCGGGAGCGACTCTCGCCACGTCAAGCTTGACGCTCAGTCCTACCGTGAACTGACGTCCTAGTAGGGTCCCAGCAAGGAGCCTGTGGCGAAGGAAAGAGAGGCCGTATAAGGCTCTTGAATACAGAATGCTATTCCTGCCAGTAATCTTGATTTCTCTTATACTTCCTCTTATAATTTATAATATAATTTCCCTTATGATTTCTTTGAATTATTATTAAATAAAGCCGAACTTGTATCTGACGAATTCATTCACTTAAGGAGGCGAGTTTTAGTCTTCTGGTTGATGCAAGTGAATTGCATGGGTGCAAGTGAAAGAGGAAGAGCATCAGGGTCCGCTGGGACCCCATGGTGGGGGTGGGTGCAAGGATCCTGGTTCCGGAGAACAGTGCTACAGCTCCGCCACACGTGGCCAGTGCCGAGCGATCACAGCTCCCTACACAGCTCCGAACAGAGCTATGCCAATGGCTCTCGGAGAGCAAAAGCGAGGCCCTCATCGGCAAGGCAAATTGGAGGTCACGAGCAACCCCAATGGCTCTCGGAGAGCAAAAGCGGGGATCCCCCACGAAGCCGCGGCCCGTGGTGATCCGCAAGTGCACAGCTCCGAACAAGCACCAAGTGCAGAGCAGCACGCTCAAATGGCTCTCGGAGAGCGGCCCAGTGGTGCCCGCCGCCGCCGCTGACCAGGGTAATGGGCGGTCACTTAAGGAGGCTAGAGCTCGGTGTACCGGAAGCCGGACGCTTGATGCAACGAAGGAGAACAGTGCTACAGCTCCGCCACACGTGGCCAGTGCCGAGCGATCACAGCTCCCTACACAGCTCCGAACAGAGCTATGAACCTGCCACGATGTGGCCAGTGCCGAGTGCTCACACTGCTTGAGCAAGGATCCTGAATTGCAGCTCCCGAGACAGAGCTCCGAACAAGCACCAACCTCGGGGTTGAGAAAGCTTAAATGGCTCTCGGAGAGCGGCCCAGTGGTGGCAGGCCCGCCGCCGCCGCTGCTCTCGGAGAGCGGCCCTACACAGCTCCGAACAAGCACCAAAATGGCTCTCGGAGAGCGGCCCTACACAGCTCCGACGCTCAGTCCTAAGCCGTGAACTGACGTCCTAGTAGGGTCCCAGCAAGGAGCCTGTGGCGAAGGAAGAGGACGGCCAGACCAGGGTCCTGGCAGTGCAGGGTTCACGAGCAACCCCGAGGCTCCAGGCCCAGTCCTAGGCCGGCCCTTGATGGCCATGGAAAGGAAAGAGAGGCCGTATAAGGCTCTTGAATACAGAATGCTATTCCTGCCAGTAATCTTGATTTCTCTTATACTTCCTCTTATAATTTCTTATATAATTTCCCTTATGATTTCTTTGAATTATTATTAAATAAAGCCGAACTTGTATCTGACGAATTCATTCACTTAAGGAGGCGAGTTTTAGTCTTCTGGTTGATGCAAGTGAATTGCATGGGTGCAAGTGAAAGAGGAAGAGCATCAGGGTCCGCTGGGACCCCATGGTGGGGGTGGGTGCAAGGATCCTGGTTCCGGAGAACAGTGCTACAGCTCCGCCACACGTGGCCAGTGCCGAGCGATCACAGCTCCCTACACAGCTCCGAACAGAGCTATGCCAATGGCTCTCGGAGAGCAAAAGCGAGGCCCTCATCGGCAAGGCAAATTGGAGGTCACGAGCAACCCCAATGGCTCTCGGAGAGCAAATTAAGGGATCCCCCACGAAGCCGCCGTGGCGATCCGCAAGTGCAGAGTCCGCAATGGCAACATAGGGCAATAGCGAGGCCCTCATCGGAGCTCGCTTCTGCCGCCAAGACAAGCTTTAAGTAAATTGCAGCTCCCTACACAGCTCCGACCAAGCACCCAACCCAAGCTTTAAGTAAATCGGAGGTCACGAGCAACTAACCTGGCCGTGCGGAACGATTTTTGACGCAGGCAGACGAGGACGTCCTAGTCGGGCAGCGGTCCGCTCCGCCGCCGCCGCCGCCCACGCAAGGCCTCCGCCGCCGCCGCCGGCGATCACAGCTCCCTACACAGCTCCGAACAGGTTTCTACCGCCACGCAAGGCCTCCGCCGCCGCCGCCGCCGCCGCTCAGCCGCCGCCGCCGCTCTGAGCCGCCACCGCCGCCGCCGCCGCCGCCGCCGCAGCCGCCGCCGCCGCCGCCGGCGATCACAGCTCCCTACACAGCTCCGAACAGGGTTTACGCAAGGCCGCCGCCGCCGCCGCCGCTGCCGCCGCCGCCGCCGCTGCCGCCGCCCCGTTTACGCAAGGCCGCCGCCGCCGCCGCTGCCGCCGCCGCCGCCGCTGCCGCCGCCGCCGCCGCTGCCGCCGCCCCCGCCGCCGCCGCCGGCGATCACAGCTCCCTACACACTAGCGCCACGCAAGGCCTCCGCCGCCGCCGCCGGCGATCACAGCTCCCTATACACAGCTCCGAACAGGTTTCTACCGCCACGCAAGGCCTCCGCCGCCGCCGCCGCCGCCGCTCAGCCGCCGCCGCCGCTCTGAGCCGCCACCGCCGCCGCCGCCGCCGCCGCCGCCGCTGCCGCCGCCGCCGCCAGGCGCTACGCACCCCTTAAGGGATCCCCCACGAAGCCGCCGTGGCGATCCGCAAGTGCAGAGTTCGCAATGGCAACATCACCCCTTAAGGGATCCACGCTGCAAAACCAGTGGTGGGCAGGCGCCTGTGTGGCGAAGTGACCTTGGCCCCAATGAGCGCTGGTGAGCGCCTAGGACGGCCACGGCAGGGTCTAGACCTCGCTTCTGCCGCCGAAATTTTCTACAAAGCTCCGAACAAGTTTGACGCTTGATGCAACGAAGGAGAACAGTGCTACAGCTCCGCCACACGTGGCCAGTGCCGAGCGATCACAGCTCCCTACACAGCTCCGAACAGGGTTAGACCTCGCTTCTGCCGCCGAAATTTTCTACAAAGCTCCGAACAAGTTTGACGCTCAGTGCCGAGCGATCACAGCTCCCTACACAGCTCCGAACAGAGCTATGCCAATGGCTCTCGGAGAGCAAAAGCGAGGCCCTCATCGGCAAGGCAAATTGGAGGTCACGAGCAACCCCAATGGCTCTCGGAGAGCAAAAGCGGGGATCCCCCACGAAGCCGCGGCCCGTGGTGATCCGCAAGTGCACAGCTCCGAACAAGCACCAAGTGCAGAGCAGCACGCTCAAATGGCTCTCGGAGAGCGGCCCAGTGGTGCCCGCCGCCGCCGCTGACCAGGGTAATGGGCGGTCACTTAAGGAGGCTAGAGCTCGGTGTACCGGAAGCCGGACGCTTGATGCAACGAAGGAGAACAGTGCTACAGCTCCGCCACACGTGGCCAGTGCCGAGCGATCACAGCTCCCTACACAGCTCCGAACAGAGCTATGAACCTGCCACGATGTGGCCAGTGCCGAGTGCTCACACTGCTTGAGCAAGGATCCTGAATTGCAGCTCCCGAGACAGAGCTCCGAACAAGCACCAACCTCGGGGTTGAGAAAGCTTAAATGGCTCTCGGAGAGCGGCCCAGTGGTGGCAGGCCCGCCGCCGCCGCTGCTCTCGGAGAGCGGCCCTACACAGCTCCGAACAAGCACCAAAATGGCTCTCGGAGAGCGGCCCTACACAGCTCCGACGCTCAGTCCTAAGCCGTGAACTGACGTCCTAGTAGGGTCCCAGCAAGGAGCCTGTGGCGAAGGAAGAGGACGGCCAGACCAGGGTCCTGGCAGTGCAGGGTTCACGAGCAACCCCGAGGCTCCAGGCCCAGTCCTAGGCCGGCCCTTGATGGCCATGGAAAGGAAAGAGAGGCCGTATAAGGCTCTTGAATACAGAATGCTATTCCTGCCAGTAATCTTGATTTCTCTTATACTTCCTCTTATAATTTCTTATATAATTTCCCTTATGATTTCTTTGAATTATTATTAAATAAAGCCGAACTTGTATCTGACGAATTCATTCACTTAAGGAGGCGAGTTTTAGTCTTCTGGTTGATGCAAGTGAATTGCATGGGTGCAAGTGAAAGAGGAAGAGCATCAGGGTCCGCTGGGACCCCATGGTGGGGGTGGGTGCAAGGATCCTGGTTCCGGAGAACGATCACAGCTTTTGTAGACAGCTCCTGGCTCTGGGCTGTGAGGACGGCCAGACGAGGGTCTGGCTCTGGAGAGCGGCGAACAAGCACCGTTGCAGCGGCCCAGCTGACCATGGGCTGTGAGGACGGCCAGACCAGGGTCCAACCCCGAGGCTGCACCCTGGGCCCTGCTGTCCTAGGGTCCCACTCCCCTGAGCCCCAGGGCCCTAGGCCCCAGCAGGGCCCTAGGCCCAGGAGCCTAGGCCCCAGAGCCCTAGGCCTGGCACGAGCAACCCCGAGGCTCCAGGCCCAGTCCTAGGCCGGCCCTTGATGGCCATGGAAAGGAAAGAGAGGCCGTATAAGGCTCTTGAATACAGAATGCTATTCCTGCCAGTAATCTTGATTTCTCTTATACTTCCTCTTATAATTTATAATATAATTTCCCTTATGATTTCTTTGAATTATTATTAAATAAAGCCGAACTTGTATCTGACGAATTCATTCACTTAAGGAGGCGAGTTTTAGTCTTCTGGTTGATGCAAGTGAATTGCATGGGTGCAAGTGAAAGAGGAAGAGCATCAGGGTCCGCTGGGACCCCATGGTGGGGGTGGGTGCAAGGATCCTGGTTCCGGAGAACAGTGCTACAGCTCCGCCACACGTGGCCAGTGCCGAGCGATCACAGCTCCCTACACAGCTCCGAACAGAGCTATGCCAATGGCTCTCGGAGAGCAAAAGCGAGGCCCTCATCGGCAAGGCAAATTGGAGGTCACGAGCAACCCCAATGGCTCTCGGAGAGCAAATTAAGGGATCCCCCACGAAGCCGCCGTGGCGATCCGCAAGTGCAGAGTCCGCAATGGCAACATAGGGCAATAGCGAGGCCCTCATCGGAGCTCGCTTCTGCCGCCAAGACAAGCTTTAAGTAAATTGCAGCTCCCTACACAGCTCCGACCAAGCACCCGGTTTAGGGTTTAGGGTTTAGGGTTTAGGGTTTAGGGTTTAGGGTTTAGGGTTTAGGGTTTAGGGTTTTGGGTTTAGGGTTTAGGCTTTAGGGTTTAGGGTTTACGATTAGCTGGGCTAAGAAATCACTAGGCCAGCAGTGTAGTAGCAAAAAACCCACCCGCCCAAAGAATCCCAAAACATTAGAACAATATACAATTTCTTTCTAAACCTTAAAGGCCGACCAACTATGCCTTAAAACCCTAGAAGCCACTACTATACTCTAAAACTCGTTGCGCAAGCCACATCCCAACAATAATCGTTAATTTTGCAGACTTCACGTCAAAAGGGACCCAAACCACTAATTTGGCAGTGTTCAGGCCGGACACACTGCCAAATTAGTGGTTTGGGTCCCTGCGGGGTGGTCCGGGGGACCCAAACCGCTAATTTGGCAGTGTCAGGCCGGACACACTGCACCCAAACCATTAATTTGGCAGTGTTCAGGCCGGACACACTGCCAAATTAGTGGTTTGGGTCCCTGCGAGGTGGTTCGAGGGACCCAAACCACTAATTTGGCCGGAAAGCACTGCCAAATTAGTGGTTTGGGTCCCTGCGGGGTGGTCCGAGGGACCCAAACCACTATTTTGGCAGTGTTCAGGCCGGACACACTGCCAAATTAGTGGTTTGGGTCCCTGCGAGGTGGTCCGAGGGACCCAAACCACTAATTTGGCAGTGTTCAGGCCGGAAAGCACTGCCAAATTAGTGGTTTGGGTCCCTGCGGGGTGGTCCGAGGGACCCAAACCATTAATTTGGCAGTGTTCAGGCCGGAAAGCACTGCCAAATTAGTGGTTTGGGTCCCTGCAAAGTGGTCGAGCAGGCCCCCGAGGGACCCAAACCACTAAGGCCATTAACCTTTAAATATACATATGAAAGAGAGGTTTAGGGTTTAGGGTTTAGGGTTTAGGGTTTGCGCACGGCACAGCAAGAGTACCCGCGCCGGTTGGGCGTTTGAGGTCGATGCGAATCTTTCGGCCTCGGAGTGCGCATGGAGGCACGGAGACTGGGGCCTTGTGTCGGCCACGTCAGCTTTTTCTCCCACCCGCGCCGCTCGGGCGGCTCCCGCCCTTAACCAGCTCCGCCTTTTAGGGTTTAGTTTTCTAAACTCTTTTTTTTCTTTTGGTCGTTACACGCCGCGATTCTGCAGCAATATATGCGGCCGTCGAACAAGCAGGTTCTGCAGCAGTGCCCGCCTCTCAGTCTGAACATTTCGAGATTCTGTCTGTGCACCAAGGAATGGAGTTCCAGCGAAGGTTTGAGTAAATTGATAAGCTCCCGCGAGGATTACGCGACTCCGAGTATGGAGTCTACTGCCAGGGTTTAAGTGAATTAAGGTTTTGCGCAGTGCTCTCTGAAGTAGACTAGCAACATCATAGGTAGATGTGGCTTTGCAGAGACGCTAAACCCTAAATTTCCTATGGTGTCAACACATCCGTCTCAGATAACTGTCCTGGGATTTTTGTTTTGGGAAGACTATGGGTCATCCGTCTCAAATAACTGTCCTAGGATTTTTGTCTTAGGAAGACTATGGGTCATCCGTCTCAGATAACTGTCCTAGGATTTTTGTTTTGGGGAAGACTATGGGTTATTCGTCTCAGATAACTGTCCTGGGATTTTTGGCTTGGGAAGACTATGGGTCATCCGTCTCAGATAACTGTCCTGGGATTTTTGGCTTGGGAAGACTATGGGTCATCCGTCTCAGATAACTGCCCTGGGATTTTTGTTTTGGGGAAGACTATGGGTCATCCGTCTCAGATAACTGTCCTGGGTTTTTTGTTTTGGGAATACTATGGGTCATCCCACCCTGAAATCCCTGTGGCTCTGTATTGTAGACTTTTTACTCTGTAAGGACAACGTCCACCTTGAAATGGCCGTAGCTTCGTATTGCAGACTTTGTATTTTGTATTAGCTTTTTGATCGTTGTTTTCGAAACCAGCGTGCCCAACTAGCATCCTTGTTTTTGTCTTGGCAAGTGCCGCAACTGGTATCCCTGTACTCGCTTTTTGAGTGTTGTTTTTGAAAAATGTGTGTCCAACCAGCATCCTTGTTTTTGTCTTGGAACCAAAGTGTCAAGCTCGCGCAGTGTCTGGTGTAATGCAGGAGCCGAGCTGTTGCGGCAGTGTTCGGCGTACTGCATGCGCGGCCTTGTTGCAAGGCTGGCACTTTATTTCTAACAGAAACCCAGTATGTTCCTATCACGTGAAGATATCTAACCCAAGGAGTTGGGTTCGATGAGTCGCACATCGATGCCATGCCAGCTGTGTGAGTGACGACTGCAGCTGCTGCGAGTGTATTCTTTCGCGAGAAAAGCGAACTGTCGAGCTCCATGTCTGCCACACGGGTATGCGAGTGCTCCACGAGTGCAGCACTGGACAGCACTTTGTGGTGGGGCTCAAGTCGTTTCTTGCCGTCCTGCTTCGAACTCCTTGGTAGCTTTTTCCAAACTCGGCATGGACAGTGGGCTTCGGCCTCAGAGTTCGAGTGAAGCGAGCACTCGAACAATGCCTGAAGCCGCCTTGCCAGGACCGATGATCCCATGTCGGAGGTCATCGAAGACCAATAGGAGAGTCTAGCGAGCGGCTCCCTGTCAGTGCTCGCGACAGGCAGAAAGCGGCTCCGATATGTTCGCATGGCGCGAAACCCAGCAGCTCGATCAGACCTGGCAATCGATTTGCGACATGTAGTCACTGAGGGGCGTGGGAAACATCCGTTCGAGTGGGGCGCAGAGGTGGGTTGGGCTGCCTCCCATTTTTTCAAGATTTGACGGTCCAGAGATAGGCCACCGCCACGGGCTTGCGATGGTAACATAATCGTGTCCCCAAACCTCGTCGCTGAAAAGTTGCTCACAGCCACAGGCTTGCGATGGTAACGTAATCGTGTCCCCAAACCTCGTCGCTGGAAAGTTGCTTACAGCCACGAATTGCGATGGTAACGTAACCGTGTCCCCTAACCTCGTCGCTGGAAAGCGGCTCACTGCCACAGGCTTGCGATGGTAATGTAATCGTGTTCTGCCAAAGCTAGGCGAAATAAAAAGAACGTCCGGTTGGTTCGCAACAAACAGGAGGGAAGGTGACATCGACGGGAGCGCGCTTGGACCCGAGAAGAGACGGCCAGTGCCAACACCGCATCAACCGATTGAAAAACGATCCGCTCGACATGTCAGGAGCGACGTGCACATGCCAGAAATGCCAGAGGACCACGAGACCTTGCCAGCACTCCATGTTTTAGTAGATGCTTCTGTAGTCTCAGGAGGAAGAGAGTGGCTCCGAGATTTCTACATGGCCCGACACTCAGCAAACTGCCATCACTCGGCAGACTACCGCCGACATGCTTGAAACAACTCACCCGTGCATACACAGGGGCGTGAAGACTTGCGAGAGTAGGGACAGTATAAGTAGGTAACACCAACGTCCACCCTCAAGCTGCTGTGATTTTGTATCGTTGGCCTTGTAAACTCTAACGACCGTATAAGTATGTAACGCCAACGTCCACCCTGAAACTGCTGTGGCGATGTATTGCAGTCTGTGTAAACTGTAAGGGCAGCGTAAGTATGTAACGCCAACGTCCACCCTGGAATTGCTTTGTCTGTAACGACAGTATAGGTATGTAACGCCAATGTCCACCCTGCAGTTGACGTGACTTTGGGTTGCAGACTTTGCGAAACTGTAAGGACAGTATAAGTATGTAACGCCAACGTCTACCTTGAAATTGCCGTGGCTATGTATTGCAGACTTTGTAAACTGCACAGAGGGCATATGTACGTAACGCCAACGTCCACCCCGGAATTGCCCCGGCTTTGTATAGCAGACGTTGTGAACTGCAAAGACAGTAAAAGTATGTAACGCCAACGTCCACCCTGAATTTGCTGTGCCTTTGTATTGCAGAGTTTGTAAAGTGTAAGGACAGTATAAGTAGGTAACGCCAACGTCCACCCTGAAGTTGCTGTGCCTTCGTATTGCAGACTTTGTAGAGTGTAAGGGCCGTATAAGTATGTAACGCCAACGTCCACCCTGGAATTGCTTTGACTCTGTATTGCAGTCATTGTAAATCGTAATCACAGTATAAGTCTGTAACGCCAACGTCCACCCTCAAGCTGGTGTGCCTTCATATTGTTGGCTTTATAAACTGTAAGACCGTATAAGTATGTAACGCCAACGTCCACCTTGAAATTGCCGTGGCTTTGTATTGCGGAATTTGTAAAGTGCATTGACAGTACAAGTGCGTAACGCCAACGTCCACCCTGGAATTGCTCTGTCTGGGAGGACAGTATAAGGATGTAACGCCAACGTCCACCCTGAAGTTGCCGTGGTTTTGATTTGCAG
Organism: Symbiodinium sp. CCMP2592; assembly: GCA_905221615.1. Lineage (NCBI taxonomy): Eukaryota > Dinophyceae > Suessiales > Symbiodiniaceae > Symbiodinium > Symbiodinium sp. CCMP2592. Next base: position 37,860 of record CAJNDT010001374.1, on the reverse strand, counting down.
ACTTTGCCAACCGCAAGGACAGTCTAAGTATATAACGCCAACGTCCACCCTGAAATCCCTGTGTCTTTGTACTGTAGACTTTGTAAACTGTAAGGACGGTATAAGTATGTAACGCCAACGTCCACCTTGAAATTGCCGTGGCTTTGTATTGCAGAATTTGTAAAGTGCATTGACAGTACAAGTACGTAACGCCAACGTCCACCCTGGAATTCCTGCGGCTTTGTATGGCAGAATTCGTAAACTGCAAGGACAGTATAAGTGTGTAACGCCAACGTCCACCCTGGAATTTGCCGTGGCTTTGTATGGCAGACTTCGTATAAACTGCAAGGACAAGGACAGTATAAGTATGTAACGCCAACGTCCACCCTGAAATCGCTGTGGGTTCGTGGTATTGTTGGTTATATAAGCTGTAAGGACCGTGTATGTATGTAACGCCAGCGTCCACCCTGAAATCGCTGCTTTGTCTTTGTATTGTTGGTGCTTTGTCTTTGTAAACTGTAAGGACAGTATAAGTATGCAAACGCGCGGAGCTCACGCGGACTGTAACTTGCCTTTTCGCATGGATCCACTTCGCAAGGTGCTCACCAGATCCTGAGCAGCTGGAGACGACGGCACTTCTCTATCGAGCCCGTCGAGACAACCCGGGTGCTTTCCGAGAAAAACTGCAGGAAGTCGAAGCTCTGCTTGGCGAAGAAGAACTAGCAAAGCAACTTCGCCTGCTCGAAGCGTACAGCGCCAATGCCGACATCTCGGCAGAAGCGAAAAGGTCCTCGACGGCGGAGCCCGCAGCAGCTCCGTCGACGCCCGGCGCGGCGGCCAGCTCGCTAGTACTCGGTCAGGACCCCGGCCTCGCTGCAAAGCAACAGCACCACGGCCTCCTCATGCCGAGCACGCTTCTATCAGGTCACATGGCGGAGCCGATGACGGATTCCTCGGAGGACGCTTACCACGACATATCAAGCATTGGTTTTTTTGCAGTCGAACCGCGAGGATGAAAGCGATTCCGGAAAATCCGCCTGGCCCGACACCCGGTAAAGCAAGCAACCGAGCCAGCTTGACGGGCGTAAACACCGCCAGGGGCATCAAAGACATCTATGCCGAAGCGCAGGGAACTCAGACGGACGAAGACTGAATCTGTTGAGTTGTAGTTCGCAAGGCGTCGTCGGCCAGATCGGACGGCGAAGCCCGCAGCAGCTCCGTCGACGCCCGGTGCGGCGGCCAGCTCGCTAGTACTCGGTCAGGACCCCGGCCTCGCTGCAAAGCAACAGCACCACGGCTTCCTCATACCGAGCACGCTACTATCAGGTCACATGACGGAGCCGATGACGGATTCCTCAGAGGACGCTTACCACGACATATCAAGCATTGTTTTTTTTGCAGTCGAACCGCGAGGATGAAAGCGATTCCGGAAGATCCGCATGGCCCGACACCCGGTACAGCAAGCAACCGAACCAGCTTGACGAGCGTAAACACCGTCAGGGGCATCAAAGACATCTATGCCGAAGCGCAGGGAACTCAGACGAACGAAGACTGAATCTGTTGAGTTGCAGTTCGCAAGGCGTCGTCGGCCAGATCGCGAGCAACGGGAAACAACAGCTCTTCTCCACCGAGTCCGTGAGGACGATCCAGATGCTTTCCGGGAGAAGCTGCAGGAAATCGAAGCCATACTTGGCAACGAGGAACTAGCAAGGCAGCTTCGCCTGCTCGACGTGTACACCGCAAACGTCCATATCTCGGCGGGAGCTAGGGAGTCGTCGCCAACGGCGCCCGCAGCAGCTCCGAAGACGCCTGCAGCAGCCGAAGTCGCATCACCGCCAACAGCGGAGTCTCCGCGTTGGGCGCTGACAATCAAGCCGAAGTGGTGCCGGAAAATTCTCGACGGCAGCAAAGTCTGGGAAATCAAAGGACAGAACTGCAAGAAACATCTACACGAGCGGATCTGCATCGCCGAGTCTGGAACCAAGAAGCTGGTGGGAGAGATGACCATCCGCGAGAGCTTCAAGATTACCCGAGAAGACCTCGAAGCCAACAGACATTTGCACCAGATCGACGACCTCTCCATCATCACCTACGTCAACATCTACGCTTGGGTCCTGGAAGATGTGAAAGCTTACGAACGGCCTCGTTCTTACACCAGGCTGCAAGGAAGCATGGGCTGGGTGGACCTACACCCACCGCCCAAACCAGAGCTGTGCCAAAATCCAGACTGTCGTTTCGGGCTCACCCCGCAGAGTACCCGGGGAATGGCCTATGGCCGTGGCCGTGATGGCATCAGCTTCCAACACTGCGTGTTCTGTTCCAGAGAGGCCTTTCGTGCAGCAGTCCAGGAGTGCAGTGGGCGACAGATCAAAAAATGGTTGAGTCAGCTACAGTCCATCGACAGCGATCGCTACCACCAGGCACTGGAACGAATTCGGCAGGAACACGGCACAGAGATGGCGGAACGCTTCTGTTCCAACAAGCCAAAAGAAAGAAGCAGGAGAAGCACTGCAACTACATGGCAGACTTCGCTGGAATATCGTCAACCGGCGCTGAGAATGTCGGAAGCCACTCGCCGAGAGTTTGAGTCCACGCAGCAGCGAGCGAACAAGAGACTGCAGCGGAAGTTTCCCGCATTGTACAACGAAGGTGCCCGAGAGAAGACCGACTGGATGCCTCCTCGCGCCGCAGCTTTCGAGAAGTGGTGTCGAGATGATTCTTGGCAGATGTGCAGCCGCTGCGGCCGCATGGTACCACAAGCCTTCCGCGCCAAGCATGCCAGTGGCAAGGCCGTTACCAGTTCGGAATTATCCGCATGTGGACATTGCAAGTCCAACGGCTCCACAGGTTATTGGGCTCCCACTCCTGCAGACGTGCCCAAGCGCCTGCGGGAGTTGTCGGCGCAAGCCATCGAAGCTCTGCGGCCCTTCGACGTTCATACCGGAGGGACCGTGCGAGCGCCCAACGGGTACTTGGTGCACAACGACATGATGCGCTTCTCGTTCAAGACCTCCTCCGTGGAAGAAAACATTGCGAAGCTTCCGAGAAAACAGAAAGAGCGGGCGGAGAAAGCATTGGCATATTTGCTGGGAGATCGTTCCAACTCCTACTACGTCTACTTCTGGCAACTCCACGAGAAGAGCCTGCGAGCAAGACAAAGGGCAATCCAACGAGGCGACATCTGGTCGGGCACGCCTGCCAAGCGATTGCCCACGAACTTCATCGAGACGGTCGGCATCGAATGTGCGCTCTGGCCGCACCTGTACTGGTGCGTGGACATGACGGAGACGTACGTGAGATCCCAAGATGCACGCAGACTGCAGCGGCGCCGGCAAGATCAACAAGAGGATAGCGACGAGGACCTCGACGGGGCGGAGCAGAATGCATCGCGACAGAGCGCCAAAGCAAGCTATCTGGCCAAAGCCCATTCCGCAGTGATCGGATACAACTCGGATCCGCTGCTGCTGCACTTCGTCTACGACCTCTGGCTCTTCACCACCATCGGAGGGGCCAAGAACAGCGCCGGCACCGGGTCCGTGCGAGCAGCTTTGGCCACCAAGCCATACTCTCCGGAACTCTGGTGCACCTACCACACCGCACTGGTGGATCTGCAACGACAGGTGGGGTGGCCGAGCCTCTTCATTACCATCGCTCCCTACGAGTGGTCGTTCCCCTACCACCAGTGGCTGCAAGACGAGCTGAACAAATCTCTCCTGGCCAGGCTCGACATGCCAGTGGCAGAGACCTTGCATCTGGCCCATGTGCTTACTCAGGCAGTCAAAGGTCTTCTGACCGGAGCGAATGAAGGCCTGCAGGCCAAGCGAGAGCACGTCTTCTGTTCCGGAGAAGGCCCGGGTAAAGTTCGGCACTGGGTGGCCAGGCTGGAATTCCAAGACGGCAAGCGGAAACGTCACGTGCATCGGACTGGCCAATTCTACCACGGACGCGGAGCGGTTCACGTGCACATCCTTCTGTGGTTATCGGACATGCACGCCATGGATCTGTCCTCGAAGATCCGCGCCGACATACCCGGCGAGGACGAACCGGAGATGCGCGATCTGGTGTTGGGCTCCCAACTGGACTACACCTCGAGCGGCTGGCCGGCACGCGAAGAACCTACTGAGGTAAACAAGGAAGACCAGCGACTGAAACTGCATCATCCTCGCGAAGCTTTCGAAAGATGCTGTCGGGCATACGTCTCAGACGTCCTGGCCGCCCTTCGCTGCCACGTCGATGTCCAGGCATCGGATGGTCGCGCGATGATTCTGAAGTACTGCGCCAGCGCCTTGTTTGCAATCTGAGTGCATCGACTGCAGCATTTACTCGTAGATGTCGTCACCCGTTTGCTACACCTGGCCACGCAGGCTACCTGCCGAAGTTCAGCAGCTCCTTTGCAGCGGAACTGCTCAACAACGAAGCCAGCGATTACTCGCTAGCGCGCCGCGTGCTGGCAGACTACCACCCGCTGCAGCCCGAAATGGTCATGCAGCTTGCGATGCAGCAACACCCGCAGTTCATCTGCCCAGCCACCGTGCGCAAGTTCGTCGTGCCCGTTCCTTGGCAAAAGGAGATGCCCAAGCTCGTGCAGAATTACATGACGAGTTCCTGGAGACGTCCCAACATGAGCCTCTTGGACTTTCTGAGAAAATCAGGCAACAACGGCCAGATATCCCAGAGATACCGTCGCATGCACAGCCACCTCAAGATCGGCATGCCCCTGAACGATTGGATCAATGTGCACCCGGCCGACGGCAAAATCCTGGTGGCCGATATCCTGTACGCGCGCACCAACGATCGACACTACGGCCAATGGTTGCTCTTGAACGTGCCCTTCCGGAATGTCGACGACCTTTGGCTCGAGAACGCGGAGAAACTGCCAGAGAACCTCAAATTTCTCGGACTTTGCGTACTACACCGCCGTCGCTTCTGGCGAGATCCACAAAAGATTCGAGCGGAGTTGGAAAAAGAGGCTCGCAGCGAGACGTACATCCAGAACACGCTGGCCATGCTGGCGGCCCGCATCGAGCTGATCGACGCTTACCTCTCCGGGGAGATGACAGTGGAGAAGGATCCGGAGCCTGCATTGGACGGAGTTGCTAAAGTGGCCAGCGCCAACATCAAGGTTGCACCGGAGCAAGCGAACGTCATCCACGCCATCCGCCGACGAGTTCAACAAGCGCTGGCAGCAAAGTGGCCGGAAGACAACCAAGTCGAGTCCTGGGCCATGTGGCTGGAACAAGAAGGATCCGCCAACAGACCAACGGTCGTATTGGGACCGGCCGGCAGCGGAAAGAGCACCGCGGTCGAGATCGCTTTGGCCGAAGCCGTCAACGCCGGAGCGCACGTCGGTGTGGCGTGCCCGACGGGCATGTTGGCTACTCGGTACAGGAGTCGCTATCCGGATCTGGACATCGACACCGTGCACGGCATGTTCGCATTGCACAAGGACGAGCTGACGACCGCCGACATCATGAAGATCTACGATCTCATCATCATCGACGAGATTGGACAGCTCCCCGTCTGGATCTTCGATCGACTGCTTCGGCTCTGGGACGCGGCCGAGCGAAGGCCCGCCATCGTGTTCGTCGGCGACTTCTGTCAGCTGACCGGCGCGGACGGCACCACGGCAAGAGACAGCCCCAGGTGGGCCCAGATGAGCATCTCCACCCTGTTCGAGATGCGCCGATGCAAATGTGCCAAGTTGAAGTGGAAGCTACAACTACTGAGGAACTCGATACCGAGCGGGGCACAGCTCAAGAAACTCCTCAAAGGCCACCGGGCTAATGCTCATGCAGGCCACGCTCGCGGCAACGTCGTTACCGCAGACGACGTGGCCCAAGTGTTCAAGGAGAGGCCGAACACCACTTTCGTCACCATATCCCGGCGCGGGACCGCCAAGGTGAACCAGCATGCAGTGCGCGCTCTCTTCTCCGATGCGGACGTCCTTGGACGCATACCTTGCGATCCACAGGAGAACTTCGACAACTTCCGCGGCACCGCGCAAGTCGCTGCAGAACCATTCTGGATGCCCGTCTACGAAGGCATGCGAGTGACCATCACCAGAAACACTGACAAAGAGAACGGCTTCGTCAACGGCATGGGTGCAGTCGTACAGCGCATGAGACACAGCGGCGTACAGGTCAAGACCGACGAAGGCAAGGTGCTCCTGATTCATCCCATCGCTCAAGAGTGCGCCTTGTGGGATGGCAGCGTTCAGACCACCACCGCTTTTCCGCTGCGACTGGGCTACAGCACCACCTTGCACAAAATTCAAGGTGCCACCCTGTCCCACATCACCATTTGGATGGATGTTCCTTTCGTGAAAGCAGCACTGTATGTAGCACTCTCGCGAGTACAGTACGACCGCGATTGGAAGTTCGTAGGAAGCATCGACCGCCGCCACTGCCTGCCAGCAGCCATGTGAGGCGAGCATGTGAAGCATGCAACAGAAAGCTCCAGGGGCTACAGCAATTTCTAGTAAGAATGGAAAACTGCAGTTTCAAGTGGCTCTGGAATCATGGAGCCCCTCGAGCCTGACGCCCACGGAGCGGATACAATCCCCGTGGACGAACCAAACCAGCGTGTACTGCATCGAGCAAAAAGGGTCAATGCCACGGCTGACGCACTGCGAGGTGCTTAATCGAGTACGAAGTTGTGCATGCTGCATGTCGCCATTTGGCCGCAGAACCGCTGACCATAACAACATATAAAGACAATCCCAACTAACATCTTTCACATGTGTAAACTCGGATGGGACAGTTACCAGTGACAAGCACAATGGACCTGGCGCCGTGCTGCCACCAGGCATCGACGGGACTGCTTCCAAGTTCTTGCTAGGTGTAGTCCAGCCAACGCCACGCGCCAGAATACAGTTCTTGCTCTGTCCGGTGTGCTTGAAACACCTGCTCACTGACAAAAGCCCAAATCCTAAAATGTTCCTAAAGAATAACATTTAGGCCAGAATTCTTATTGGTAAGTCTCATTCTTAAGAATCAGGTGTGGCTTTGTATTGTCGACTTTGAAACTAGTCACGACAATATAAATATGTAACGCCAACGTCCACCCTGAAATTGCCGTGGCTGTGTATCGCAGACTTTGTAAACAATAAAGCCAGTAAAAGTATGTAATGCCAACGTCCACCCTGAGATTGCTGTATTGTCGACTTTGTAAACTGTAACGATCACAGCCGCAGGCTTGCGATGGTAACGTAATCGTGTCCCCAAACCTCGTCGCTGGCAAGCTGCTCACAGCCACAGGCTTGCGATGGTAACGTAATCGTGTCCCCAAACCTCGTCGCTGGCAAGTTGCTCACAGCCACAGGCTTGATGGTAACGTAATCGGTCCCCAAACCTCGTCGCTGGAAAGTTGCTCACAGCCACAAGCTTGCGATGGTAACGTAATCGGTCCCCAAACCTCGTCGCTGGAAAGTTGCTCACCGCCACAAGCTTGCGATGGTAACGTAATCGTGTCCCCAAACATGTCGCTGGAAAGTTGCCCACAGCCACAGGCTTGCGATGGTAACGTAATCGTGTCCCCAGACGTCGTCGCTGGAAAGTTGCTCACAACCACAGGCTTGTGATGGTAACGTAATCGTGTCCCCAAACGTTGTCGCTGGAAAGTTGCTCACAGCCACAGGCTTGATGGTAAGGTAATCGTGTCCCCAAACGTGTCGCTGGAAAGTTGCTTGCAGCCACAGGCTTGCGATGGTAACGTAATCGTGTCCCCAAACGTCGTCGCTGGAAAGTTGCTCACAACCACAGGCTTGCGATGGTAACGTAATCGTGTCCCCAAACCTCGTCGCTGGCAAGTTGCTCACAGCCACAGGCTTGACGGTAACGTAATCGTGGCCCAAACCTCGTCGCTGGAAAGTTGCTCACAGCCACAAGCTTGCGATGGTAACGTAATCGTGTCCCCAAACCTCGTCGCTTGAAAGTTGCTCACCGCCACAGGCTTGCGATGGTAACGTAATCGTGTCCCCAACCACGTCGCTGGAAAGTTGCCCACTGCCACAGGCTTGCGATGGTAATGTAATCGTGTCCCCAGACGTCGTCAATGGAAAGTTGCTCACAACCACAGGCTTGCGATGGTAACGTAATCGTGTCCCCAAACGTCGTCGCTGGCAAGTTGCTCACAGCCACAGGCTTGATGGTAACGTAATCGTGTCCCCAAACGTCGTCGCTGGAAAGTTGCTTGCAGCCACAGGCCTGCGATGGTAACGTAATCGTGTCCCCAATGGTCGTCGCTGGAAAGTTGCTCACAACCACAGGCTTGCGATGGTAATGTAATCGTGTCCCCAAACCTCGTCGCTGGATGTTGCTCACAGCCATGGTAACGTAATCGTGTCCCCAAACGTTGTCGCTGGAAAGTTGCCCACAGCCACAAGCTTGCCATGGTAACGTAATCGTGTCCCCAAACCTCGTCGCTGGAAAGTTGCTCGCAGCCACAGGCTTGCGATGGTAACGTAATCGTGTCCCCAGACCTCGTTGCTGGAAAGTTGCTCACAGCCACGGGCTTGTGATGCGTCCAGGGCTGTTTAACCGAATCTGTTTCCTTTCATGCATGGAGTGCCATTGCCACTACTGCTACTACTGATACTGCCACTGCACATATACTGCTACTACTAACAACTGCTTTACAGCTATACGACAGCGCCGGCCACGGTACGACCACCGGCAGGGCTGCCACGCTACTTTGCAGCATTTTTTGTAAGTCTCAATCTCGGAAACTTGAGATGCTTGTTGGGCACGCTGGTTTCTTTAGCACACATTCTCGCGGCGACTTTTGTAAGTCTCAATCTCGGAAACTTGAGGATGCTAGTTGGGCACGCCGGTTTCTTTACCAGGCATTCTTGCGGTGATTTTTGTAGGTCTCAATCTCGGAAACTTGTGGATGCTAGTTGGGCACACTGGTTTCTTTAGCACACATTCTTGCGGCGATTTTTGGGCTCAAGTCGTTTCTTGCCGTCCTACTTGGAAGTCCTTGGTAGCTATTTCCAAACTCAGCATGGACAGTGGGTTTCGGCCTCAGAGTTGGAGTGAAGCGAGCACTCGAACAATGCCTGAAGCCGCCTTGCCAGGACCGATGATCCCATGTCGGAGGTCATCGAAGACCGGTAGGAGAGTCTAGCGAACGGCTTCCTGTCAGTGCTCGCGACAGGCAGAAAGCGGCTCCGATATGTTCGCATGGCGCAAAACGCAGCAGTTCGATCAGACCTGGCAATCGATTTGCGACATGTTTTCAATGAGGGGTGTGGAAGAGATCCGTTCAAGCGGGGCGCAGAGGTGGGTTGGGCTGCCTTTCATTTTTTTCAAGACCTGATGGTCCACAGATATGCCAACGTACCAAAGCTAGGCGAAATAAAAAGCACGTCCGGTTGGTTTGCAACAAACAGGAGGGAAGGCGACATCGACCGGAGCGTGCTTGGACCCGAGAAGAGTCCACCGATCCTCCCAACTCTTATTCCCAATTCTTAATCCCAATTCTTATTCCGAATTCTTATTCGCAATTCTTATTCCTAAATCATAAAGCCAAAATCCTAAAGAATAAGAATTAAGCCCCGGAAAGGGGGTCCCCTCGAAATCCGCCACCAGCCTACATTAAAATGCGCTTTTTATGAACAGAATTTGACAACAGAAAATCCGTCCACCGATCCTCCCAATTCGTATTCCCAATTCTATTTTCCAAATTCTTATTCCGAATTCTTATTCGCTAATTCATATTCCTAAATCCTAAAGCCCAAATCCTACAGCGAAATCTTAAAGAATAAGAATTAGGCACCGGAAAGAGGGTCCCCTCGAAATGCGCCACCAGCCTACATTAATATGCATTTTTTATGAACAGAATTTAACAACAGAAAATCCGTCCACCGATCCTCCCAATTCTTACTTCCAATTCTTATTCCAAATTCTTATTCCGAATTCTTATTCGCTAGTTCTCATTCCTAAATCCTAAAGCCCAAATCCTAAAGCGAAATCTTAAAGAATAAGAATTAGGCCCCGGAAAGAGGGTCCCCTCGAAATGCGCCACCAGCCTACATTAAAATGCACTTTTTATGAACAGAATTTGACAACAGAAAATCCATCCACCGATCCTCCCAATTCTTATTCCCAATTCTTATTCCCAAATCCTAGAGCGAAACTCTATAGAATAAGAATTGGCCCCAATTCTTATTCCCAAATCCTAAAGCGAAATCCTAAAGCCTAAATCCTAAAGCCTAAATCCTAAAGCGAAACTCTAAAGAATAAGAATTGGGCCCAATTCTTAGAGAAATCTTCAAACGGCAATGTAGCGAATAAGAATTAGGGCCCAATTCTTATTCCGAAATCCTAAAGCCGAAATCCTAAAGCCTAAATCCTAAACCCGAAATCCTAAAGCGAAACTCTAAAGAATAAGAATTAGGGCCCAATTCTTATTCCTAATTCTTATTCCTGGCCCAATTCTTATTCCGAATTCTTATTCCCTGCCCAATTCTTATTCCGAAATCATAAAGCCCAATTCTTATTGAACCACTTCGCGCAGGGTTTAGGGTATAGCTATATATAGGACAGTACTGTCGTCGACCCACTGCTTAGCGGTGGCACGGCCTGTACCTTGGTGAGACAGTAGAAGCGCTGTGTAGGCACACTGCATATGGCGATGCCCTCAAACGCCGAAAAGGCAGGGGAGGCCGCAGCGGTGGGCCGACAGGGCCCACCGGCCTGCGCCCCCTGAGCCCGACACCCGGTAAAGCAAGCAACCGAGCCAGCTTGACGAGCGTAAACACCGCCAGGGGCATCAAAGACATCTATGCCGAAGCGCAGGGAACTCAGACGGACGAAGACTGAATCTGTTGAGTTGTAGTTCGCAAGGCGTCGTCGGCCAGATCGGACGGCAAAGCCCGCAGCAGCTCCGTCGACGCCCGGTGCGGCGGCCAGCTCGCTAGTACTCGGTCAGGACCCCGGCCTCGCTGCAAAGCAACAGCACCACGGCTTCCTCATACCGAGCACGCTACTATCAGGTCACATGACGGAGCCGATGACGGATTCCTCAGAGGACGCTTACCACGACATATCAAGCATTGTTTTTTTTGCAGTCGAACCGCGAGGATGAAAGCGATTCCGGAAGATCCGCATGGCCCGACACCCGGTACAGCAAGCAACCGAACCAGCTTGACGAGCGTAAACACCGTCAGGGGCATCAAAGACATCTATGCCGAAGCGCAGGGAACTCAGACGAACGAAGACTGAATCTGTTGAGTTGCAGTTCGCAAGGCGTCGTCGGCCAGATCGCGAGCAACGGGAAACAACAGCTCTTCTCCACCGAGTCCGTGAGGACGATCCAGATGCTTTCCGGGAGAAGCTGCAGGAAATCGAGGCCGTACTTGGCACCGAGGAACTAGCAAGGCAACTTCGCTTGCTCGAAGAGTACACCACGAAGGCCGACATCTCGGCGGGAGCGAGGGAGTCTTCGCCAGCGGAGCCCGCAGCAGCTCCGGAGACGCCTGCAGCAGCCGAAGTGGCATCGCCTCCAGCAGTGGAGTCTCCGCGTTGGGCGCTGACAATCAAGCCAAGGTGGTGCCGGAAAATTCTCGACGGCAGCAAAGTCTGGGAAATCAAAGGACAGAACTGCAAGAAACATCTACACGAGCGGATCTGCATCGCCGAGTCTGGAACCAAGAAGCTGGTGGGAGAGATGACCATCCGCGAAAGCTTCAAGATTACCCGAGAAGACCTCGAAGCCAACAGACATTTGCACCAGATCGACGACCTCTCGATCATCACCTACGCCAACATCTACGCCTGGGTCCTGGAAGACGTGAAAGCTTACGAACGGCCTCGTTCTTACAGCAGAATGTGGGGAAGCATCGGCTGGGTGGACCTTCGGCCACCGCCCAAACAAGAGCCGTGCCAAAATCCAGATTGCTGTTTCGGGATCACCAAGCAGAATGTCCGGGGAATGGCCTACGGCCGCGCCCACGATGGCATCAGCTTCCAGCACTGCGTGTTCTGTTCCAGGGAAGCCTTTCGTGCTGCAGCTGAGGAGCGCGGTGGGCAGCAGATCAAAAGATGGTTGAGTCAGCTACAGTCCATCGACAGCGATCGCTACAACCAGGCACTGGAACGAATTCAACAGGAACACGGCACAGAGATGGCGGAACGCTTCGGTTCCAAGAAACCCAGACAGAAAAGCAGGAGAAGCACTGCAACCACATGGCAGACTTCGCTGGAGCATCGTCAACCGGCACTGAGAATGTCGGAAGCCACTCGCCGAGAGTTTGAGTTCACGCAGCACCGAGCGAACAAGAGACTGCAGCGGAAGTTTCCCGCATTGTACACCGAAGGAGCCAGAGAGAAGACAGAGTGGATGCCTCCTCGCGCCGCAGCTTTCGAGAAGTGGTGTCGAGATGATTCTTGGCAGATGTGCAGCCGCTGCGGCCGCATGGTACCACAAGCCTTCCGCGCCAAGCATGCCAGTGGCAAGGCCGTTACCAGTTCGGAATTATCCGCATGTGGACATTGCAAGTCCAACGGCTCCACAGGTTATTGGGCTCCCACTCCTGCAGACGTGCCCAACCGCCTGCGGGAGTTGTCGGCGCAAGCCATCGAAGCTCTGCGGCCCTTCGACGTTCATACCGGAGGGACCGTGCGAGCGCCCAACGGCTACTTGGTGCACAACGACATGATGCGCTTCTCGTTCAAGACCTCCTCCGTGGAAGAAAACATTGCAAAGCTTCCGAGAAAACAAAAAGAGCGGGCGGAGAAAGCATTGGAGTATCTGCTTGGAGATCGTTCCAACTCCTACTATGTTTACTTCTGGCAACTCCACGAGAAGAGCCTGCGAGCAAGACAAAGGGCGATCCAACGAGGCGACATCTGGTCGGGCACGCCTGCCAAGCGATTGCCCACGAACTTCATCGAGACCGTCGGCATCGAATGCGCGCTCTGGCCGCACCTGTACTGGTGCGTGGACATGACGGAGACGTACGTGAGATCCCAAGATGCACGCAGACTGCAGCGGCGCCGGCAAGATCAAGATGAGGATAGCGACGAGGACCTCGACGGGGCCGAGCAGAATGCGTCGCGACAGAGCGCCAAAGCAAGCTATCTGGCCAAAGCCCATTCCGCGGTGATAGGATACAACTCGGATCCGCTGCTGCTGCACTTCGTCTACGACCTCTGGCTCTTCACCACCATCGAGGGGCCAAGAACAGCGCCGGCACCGGGTCCGTGCGAGCAGCTTTGGCCACCAAGCCATACTCTCCGGAACTCTGGCGCACCTACCACACCGCACTGGTGGATCTGCAACGACAGGTGGGGTGGCCGAGCCTCTTCATTACCATCGCTCCCTACGAGTGGTCGTTCCCCTACCACCAGTGGCTGCAAGACGAGCTGAACAAATCTCTCCTGGCCAGGCTCGACATGCCAGTGGCAGAGACCTTGCATCTGGCCCATGTGCTTACTCAGGCAGTCAAAGGTCTTCTAACCGGAGCGAATGAAGGCCTGCAGGCCAAGCGAGAGCACGTCTTCTGTTCCGGAGAAGGCCCGGGTAAAGTTCGGCACTGGGTGGCCAGGCTGGAATTCCAAGACGGCAAGCGGAAACGTCACGTGCATCGGACTGGCCAATTCTACCACGGACGCGGAGCGGTTCACGTGCACATCCTTCTGTGGTTATCGGACATGCACGCCATGGATCTGTCCTCGAAGATCCGCGCCGACATACCCGGCGAGGACGAACCGGAGATGCGCGATCTGGTGTTGGGCTCCCAACTGGACTACACCTCGAGCGGCTGGCCGGCACGCGAAGAACCTACTGAGGTAAACAAGGAAGACCAACGACTGAAACTGCATCATCCTCGCGAAGCTTTCGAAAGATGCTGTCGGGCATACGTCTCAGACGTCCTGGCCGCCCTTCGCTGCCACGTCGATGTCCAGGCATCGGATGGTCGCGCGATGATTCTGAAGTACTGCGCCAGCGCCTTGTTTGCAATCTGAGTGCATCGACTGCAGCATTTACTCGTAGATGTCGTCACCCGTTTGCTACACCTGGCCACGCAGGCTACCTGCCGAAGTTCAGCAGCTCCTTTGCAGCGGAACTGCTCAACAACGAAGCCAGCGATTACTCGCTAGCGCGCCGCGTGCTGGCAGACTACCACCCGCTGCAGCCCGAAATGGTCATGCAGCTTGCGATGCAGCAACACCCGCAGTTCATCTGCCCAGCCACCGTGCGCAAGTTCGTCGTGCCCGTTCCTTGGCAAAAGGAGATGCCCAAGCTCGTGCAGAATTACATGACGAGTTCCTGGAGACGTCCCAACATGAGCCTCTTGGACTTTCTGAGAAAATCAGGCAACAACGGCCAGATATCCCAGAGATACCGTCGCATGCACAGCCACCTCAAGATCGGCATGCCCCTGAACGATTGGATCAATGTGCACCCGGCCGACGGCAAAATCCTGGTGGCCGATATCCTGTACGCGCGCACCAACGATCGACACTACGGCCAATGGTTGCTCTTGAACGTGCCCTTCCGGAATGTCGACGACCTTTGGCTCGAGAACGCGGAGAAACTGCCAGAGAACCTCAAATTTCTCGGACTTTGCGTACTACACCGCCGTCGCTTCTGGCGAGATCCACAAAAGATTCGAGCGGAGTTGGAAAAAGAGGCTCGCAGCGAGACGTACATCCAGAACACGCTGGCCATGCTGGCGGCCCGCATCGAGCTGATCGACGCTTACCTCTCCGGGGAGATGACAGTGGAGAAGGATCCGGAGCCTGCATTGGACGGAGTTGCTAAAGTGGCCAGCGCCAACATCAAGGTTGCACCGGAGCAAGCGAACGTCATCCACGCCATCCGCCGACGAGTTCAACAAGCGCTGGCAGCAAAGTGGCCGGAAGACAACCAAGTCGAGTCCTGGGCCATGTGGCTGGAACAAGAAGGATCCGCCAACAGACCAACGGTCGTATTGGGACCGGCCGGCAGCGGAAAGAGCACCGCGGTCGAGATCGCTTTGGCCGAAGCCGTCAACGCCGGAGCGCACGTCGGTGTGGCGTGCCCGACGGGCATGTTGGCTACTCGGTACAGGAGTCGCTATCCGGATCTGGACATCGACACCGTGCACGGCATGTTCGCATTGCACAAGGACGAGCTGACGACCGCCGACATCATGAAGATTTACGATCTCATCATCATCGACGAGATTGGACAGCTCCCCGTCTGGATCTTCGATCGACTGCTTCGGCTCTGGGACGCGGCCGAGCGAAGGCCCGCCATCGTGTTCGCGCTGGCAAGTTGCTCACAGCCACAGGCTTGATGGTAACGTAATCGTGGCCCAAACCTCGTCGCTGGAAAGTTGCTCACAGCCACAAGCTTGCGATGGTAACGTAATCGTGTCCCCAAACCTCGTCGCTGGAAAGTTGCTCACCGCCACAGGCTTGCGATGGTAACGTAATCGTGTCCCCAAACACGTCGCTGGAAAGTTGCCCACTGCCACAGGCTTGCGATGGTAATGTAATCGTGTCCCCAGACGTCGTCAATGGAAAGTTGCTCACAACCACAGGCTTGCGATGGTAACGTAATCGTGTCCCCAAACGTCGTCGCTGGCAAGTTGCTCACAGCCACTGGCTTGTGATGGTAACGTAATCGTGTCCCCAAACATGTCGCTGGAAAGTTGCCCACAGCCACAGGCTTGCGATGGTAACGCAATCGTGTCCCCAGACGTCGTCGCTGGAAAGTTGCTCACAACCACAGGCTTGCGATGGTAACGTAATCGTGTCCCCAGACCTCGTTGCTGGAAAGTTGCTCACAGCCACGGGCTTGCGATGCGTCCAGGGCTGTTTAACCGAATCTGTTTCCTTTCATGCATGGAATACGACAGCGCCGGCCACGGTACGACCACCGGCAGGGCTGCCACGCTACTTTGCAGCATTTTTTGTAAGTCTCAATCTCGGAAACTTGAGATGCTTGTTGGGCACGCTGGTTTCTTTAGCACACATTCTCGCGGCGACTTTTGTAAGTCTCAATCTCGGAAACTTGAGGATGCTAGTTGGGCACGCCGGTTTCTTTACCAGGCATTCATGCGGTGATTTTTGTAGATCTCAATCTCGGAAACTTGTGGATGCTAGTTGGGCACACTGGTTTCTTTAGCACACATTCTTGCGGCGATTTTTGGGCTCAAGTCGTTTCTTGCCGTCCTACTTGGAAGTCCTTGGTAGCTATTTCCAAACTCAGCATGGACAGTGGGTTTCGGCCTCAGAGTTGGAGTGAAGCGAGCACTCGAACAATGCCTGAAGCCGCCTTGCCAGGACCGATGATCCCATGTCGGAGGTCATCGAAGACCGGTAGGAGAGTCTAGCGAACGGCTTCCTGTCAGTGCTCGCGACAGGCAGAAAGCGGCTCCGATATGTTCGCATGGCGCAAAACGCAGCAGTTCGATCAGACCTGGCAATCGATTTGCGACATGTTTTCAATGAGGGGTGTGGAAGACATCCGTTCAAGCGGGGCGCAGAGGTGGATTGGGCTGCCTTTCATTTTTTTCAAGACCTGATGGTCCAGAGATATGCCAACGTACCAAAGCTAGGCGAAATAAAAAGCACGTCCGGTTGGTTTGCAACAAACAGGAGGGAAGGTGACATCGACCGGAGCGTGCTTGGACCCGAGAAGAGTCCACCGATCCTCCCAACTCTTATTCCCAATTCTTAGTCCCAATTCTTATTCCGAATTCTTATTCGCTAATTCTTATTCCTAAATCATAAAGCCAAAATCCTAAAGAATAGGAATTAAGCCCCGGAAAGGGGGTCCCCTCGAAATCCGCCACCAGCCTACATTAAAATGCGTTTTTTATGAACAGAATTTGACAACAGAAAATCCGTCCACCGATCCTCCCAATTCGTATTCCCAATTCCTATTCCAAATTCTTATTCCGAATTCTTATTCGCTAATTCATATTCCTAAATCCTAAAGCCCAAATCCTACAGCGAAATCTTAAAGAATAAGAATTAGGCACCGGAAAGAGGGTCCCCTCGAAATGCGCCACCAGCCTACATTAAAATGCACTTTTTATGAACAGAATTTAACAACAGAAAATCCGTCCACCGATCCTCCCAATTCTTACTTCCAATTCTTATTCCAAATTCTTATTCCGAATTCTTATTCGCTAGTTCTCATTCCTAAATCTTAAAGCACAAATCCTAAAGCGAAATCTTAAAGAATAAGAACTAGGCCCCGGAAAGAGGGTCCCCTCGAAATGCGCCACCAGCCTACATTAAAATGCACTTTTTATGAACAGAATTTGACAACAGAAAATCCGTCCACCGATCCTCCCAATTCTTATTCCCAATTCTTATTCCCAAACCCTAGAGCGAAACTCTAAAGAATAAGAATTGGCCCCAATTCTTATTCCCAAATCCTAAAGCGAAATCCTAAAGCCTAAATCCTAAAGCCTAAATCCTAAAGCGAAACTCTAAAGAATAAGAATTGGGCCCAATTCTTAGAGAAATCCTCAAACGGCAATGTAGCGAATAAGAATTAGGGCCGAATTCTTATTCCGAAATCCTAAAGCCGAAATCCTAAAGCCTAAATCCTAAACCCGAAATCCTAAAGCGAAACTCTAAAGAATAAGAATTAGGGCCCAATTCTTATTCCTAATTCTTATTCCTGGCCCAATTCTTATTCCGAATTCTTATTCCCTGCCCAATTCTTATTCCGAAATCATAAAGCCCAATTCTTATTGAACCACTTCGCGCAGGGTTTAGGGTATAGCTATATATAGGACAGTACTGTCGTCGACCCACTGCTTAGCGGTGGCACGGCCTGTACCTTGGTGAGACAGTAGAAGCGCTGTGTAGGCACACTGCATATGGCGATGCCCTCAAACGCCGAAAAGGCAGGGGAGGCCGCAGCGGTGGGCCGACAGGGCCCACCGGCCTGCGCCCCCTGAGTTTAGGGTTTAGGGTTTAGGGTTTAGGGTTTAGGGTTTAGGGTTTAGGGTTTAGGGTTTAGGGTTTAGGGTTTAGGGTTTAGGGTTTAGGGTTTAGGGGTTTAGGGTTTAGGGTTTAGGGTTTGCGCAAGGCACAGCAAGAGTACCCTCGCCGGTTGGGCGTTTGAGGTCGATGCGAATCTTTCGGCCTCGGAGTGCGCATGGAGGCACTGAGACTGGGGCCTTGTATCGGCCACGTCAGTTTTTTTTTTCCCACCCGCGCCGCTCGGGCGGCTCCCGCCCTTAACCAGCTCCGCCTTTTAGGGTTTAGTTTTCTAAACTCTTTTTTTTCTTTTGGTCGTTACACGCCGCGATTCTGCAGCAATATATGCGGCCGTCGAACAAGCAGGTTCTGCAGCAGTGCCCGCCTCTCAGTCTGAACATTTCGAGATTCTGTCTGTGCACCAAGGAATGGAGTTCCAGCGAAGGTTTGAGTAAATTGATAAGCTCCCGCGAGGATTACGCGACTCCGAGTATGGAGTCTACTGCCAGGGTTTAAGACAAATTAAAGTTTTGCGCAGTGCTCTCTGAAGTAGACTAGCAACATCATAGGTAGATGTGGCTTTGCAGAGACGCTAAACCCTAAATTTCCTATGGTGTCAACACATCCGTCTCAGATAACTGTCCTGGGATTTTTGTTTTGGGAAGACTATGGGTCATCCGTCTCAGATAACTGTCCTAGGATTTTTGTTTTTGGAAGACTATGGGTCATCCGTCTCAGATAACTGTCCTGGGATTTTTGTTTTGGGAAGACTATGGGTCATCCGTCTCAGATAACTGTCCTGGGATTTTTGTTTTGGGAAGACTATGGGTCATTCGTCTCAGATAACTGTCCTGGGATTTTTGGCTTGGGAAGACTATGGGTCATCTGTCTCAGATAACTGTCCTGGGATTTTTGTTTTGGGGAAGACTATGGGTCATCCGTCTCAAATAACTGTCCTGGGATTTTTGTTTTGGGAAGACTATGGGTCATCCGTCTCAGATAACTGTCCTAGGATTTTTGTCTTGGGAAGACTATGGGTCATCTGTCTCAGATAACTGTCCTGGGATTTTTGTTTTGGAAGACTATGGGTCATCCGTCTCAGATAACTGTCCTGGATTTTTGTTTTGGGAAGACTATGGGTCATTCGTCTCAGATAACTGTCCTGGTATTTTTGCTTGGAAGACTATGGGTCATCCGTCTCAGATAACTGTCCTGGGATTTTTGTTCTTGGGAAGACTATGGGTCATCCGTCTCAGATAACTGTCCTGGGATTTTTGTTTTGGGAAGACTATGGGTCATCCGTCTCAGATAACTGTCCTGGGATTTTTGTCTTGGGAAGACTATGGGTCATCCGTCTCAGATAACTGTCCTCAGATAACTGTTTTGGTCTTGTCCTGGGATTTTTGTTTTGGGAAGACTATGGGTCATCCGTCTCAGATAACTGTCCTGGGATTTTTGTTTTGGGAAGACTATGGGTCATTCGTCTCAGATAACTGTCCTGGGATTTTTTGGCTTGGGAAGACTATGGGTCATCTGTCTCAGATAACTGTCCTGGGATTTTTGTTTTGGGGAAGACTATGGGTCATCCGTCTCAAATAACTGTCCTGGGATTTTTGTTTTGGGAAGACTATGGGTCATCCGTCTCAGATAACTGTCCTAGGATTTTTGTCTTGGGAAGACTATGGGTCATCCGTCTCAGATAACTGTCCTGGGATTTTTGTTTTGGGAAGACTATGGGTCATCCGTCTCAGATAACTATCCTGGGATTTTTGTTTTGGGAAGACTATGGGTCATTCGTCTCAGATAACTGTCGTAGGATTTTTGCCTTGGGAAGACTCGCTGCACCGCTGCTTGCGACTCGCGAGGCTCGGCGTTGTCTACGTTCTCGGAGGGACGTGAGGCCTGCAGTCGGGCCGAAGCTGCAACGATGCCAAGCGCGCCTTTGCCTCGACAGGGAGGGTCTGGCGAGAACCGCTTCTTGCAGCGTTCAATCGATGCGGAGAGCTCGGAAGCGCGCTTGGCACAGTTGCAGGCTGTTGTTTAGACACTTAGAGACTGTAGTGCAAGATTCAAGGCGCCCAAATTCCAAGTCGAATCTGGCGGCTGCGAAGGAGCAAGACGGTGCGGCACTCGGTGACAAGGTTAGTTGCGAGTCTTGTCTTGTTTGAACAGAGACATAAGAGTAGCATACGACTGCAGCTTCGAACACTGCCACATAGACGAGAATTGCCTTGACACGTAGGGTCGGGCGAGTAAGCAGAGCTCGAAGGCCGGACGGCAGACGCGGCTTCGCCGAGGGTGGAAGGAGGCACGCTTGTATCCCTGTATTCGCCTTTTGAGTGTTGTTTTTGAAAAATGTGTGTCCAACTAGCATCCTTGTTTTTGTCTTGTAACCACCGTGTCAAGCTCGCGCAGTGTTTGGTGTAATTCAGGAGCCGAGCTGTTACGGCAGTGTTCGGAGTACTGCATGCGCGGCCTTGTTGCAAGGCTGGCACAATTTTCTAACAGAAACCCAGTATGTTCCTACCACGTGAAGATGGCTGCTGCTACCGACAAGCCCTATTCCGTAATGATGCCCTTTCGGATTTGTCAATTTGTTTGTGATCCCGAAGCTGACTTAGCAAGTTTATGGTTCAACCTTGCCGCCATCTAACCCAAGGAGTTGGATTCGATGAGTCGCACATCGATGCCATGCCAGCTGTGTGAGTGACGACTGCAGCTGCTGCGAATAGATTCTTTCGCGAGAAAATCGAACTGTCGAGCTCCATGTCTACCACACGGGTATGCGAGTGCTCCACGACTGCCGCACTGGACAGCACTTTGCGGTGGGGCTCAAGTCGTTTCTTGCCGTCCTGCTGGGAACTCCTTGGTAGCTTTGCCAAACTCGGCATGGACAGTGGGCTTCGGCCTCAGAGTTCGAGTGAATCGAGCGCTCGAACAATGCCTGAAGCCACCTTGCTAGGACCGATGATCCCATGTCGGAGGTCTTCGAAGACCGGTAGGAGAGTCTAGCGAACTGCTCCCTGTCAGTGCTCGCGACAGGCAGAAAGCGGCTCCGATATGTTCGCATGGTGCGAAACCCAGCAGCTCGATCAGACCCGGCAATCGATTTGCAACATGTTTCCAATGAGGGGCGTGGGAGACATCCGTTCAAGTGGGGCGCAGAGGTGGGTTGGGCTGCCTTCCATTTTTGCAAGATCTGATGGTCCAGAGATATGCCACCGCCACAGGCTTGCGATGGTAACGTAATCGTGTCCCCAAACCTCCTCGCTGGAAAGCTGCTCTTAGCAACAAGCTTGCGATGGTAACGTAGTCGTGTCCCCAAGCCTCGTCGCTGGGAAGTTGCTGACAGCCACAGGCTTGCGATGGTAACGCAGTCGTGTCCCCAAACGCCGTCGCTGGAAAGTTGCTCACAGCCACAGGCTTGCGATGGTCACGTAATCGTGTCCCCAAACCTCGTCGCTGGAAAGTTGCTCACAACCACAGGCTTGCGATGGTAACGTAATCGTGTTCCCAAACCTCGTCGCTGGAAAGTTGCTCAGAGCCACAGGCTTGCGATGGTAACGTAGTCGTGTCCCCAAACCTCGTCGCTGGAAAGCTGCCCACAGCCACAGGCTTGCGATGGTAACGTACTCGTGTTCTACCAAAGCTAGGCGAGATAAAAAGAACGTCCGGTTGGTTCACAACAAACAGGAGGGAAGGTGACATCGACGGGAGCGCGTTTGGACCCGAGAAGAGACGGTCAGTGTCAACACCGCATCAACCGATTGAAAACGATCCGCTCGACATGTCAGGAGCGACGTGCACGTGCCAGAAATGCGAGAGGACCACGAAACCTTGCCAGCACTCCATGTTTTAGTAGATGCTTCTGTAGTCTCAGGAGGAAGAGAGTGGCTCCGAGATTTCTGCATGGCCCGAGACTCAGCAAACGGCCGTCACTCGGCAGACTACCGCCGACATGCTTGAAACAACTCACCCGTGCATACACAGGGGCGTGGAAGACTTGCGAAGTGTAGGGACAGTATAAGTAGGTAACAACAACGTCCACTCTGAAGCTGCTGTGGCTTTGTATCGTTGGCCTTGTAAACTGAAACGACCGTAAAAGTATGTAACGCCAACGTCCACCCTGAAACTGCTGTGGCGCTGTATTGCAGTCTGTGTAAGCTGTAAGGACAGTGTAAGTATGTAACGCCAACGTCCACCCTGGAATTGCTTTGTCCGCCACGACAGTATAGGTATGTAACGCCAACGTCCACCCTGCAGTTGACGTGACTTTGGATTGCAGACTTTGCGAAACTGCGAGACAGTATAAGTATGTAACGCCAACGTCCACCTTGAAATTGCCGTGGCGTTGTATTGCAGACTTTGTAAACTGTACAGAGGGCATATGTACGTACCGCCAACGTCCACCCCGGAATTGCCCCGGCTTTGTATAGCAGACGTGTAAACTGCAAAGACAGTAAAAGTATGTAACGCCAACGTCCACCCTGAATTTGCTATGCCTTTGCATTGCAGAGTTTGTAGAGTGTAAGGACAGTATAAGTAGGTAACGCCAACGTCCACCCCGGAATTGCTTTGACTCTGTATTGCAGTCATTGTAAATCGTAACCGCAGTATAAGTATGTAACGCCAACGTCCACCCTCAAGCCGGTGTGCCTTCGTAATATTAGCTTTATAAACTGTAAGACCGTATAAGTATGTAACGCCAACGTCCACCTTCAAATTGCCTTGACTCTGTATCGCATTCTTTGTAAACTGCAAGGACAGTATAAGTATGTAACGCCAACGTCCACCCTGGAATTGCTCTGTCTGGGAGGACAGTACAAGTATGTAACGCCAACGTCCACCCTGAAGTTGTCGTGGCTTTGTATTGCATTCTTTCGCCAACTGCAAGGACAGTCTAAGTATATAACGCCAACGTCCACCCTGAATTCCCTGTGTCTTTGTACTGAAGACTTTGTAAACTGTAAGGACGGTATAAGTATATGTAACGCCAACGTCCACCTTGAAATTGCCGTGGCTTTGTATTGCAGAATTTGTAAAGTGTATTATTGACAATACAAGTACGTAACGCCAACGTCCAGCCTGGAATTCCTGTGGCTTTGTATGGCAGACTTCGTAAACTGCAAGGACAGTATAAGTGTGTAACGCCAACGTCCACCTTGAAATTGCCGTGGCTTTGTAGCGCAGACTTAAGTTGCATAAACTGTAAAGACAGTACAAGTACGTAACGCCAACCCTCGATTGCTGTGGCTTTGTATGGCAGACTTCGTCAACTGTAAGGACAGTAGCTGCAAGGACAGTATAAGTATGTAACGCCAACGTCCACCCTGAAATCGCTGTGGGTTCGTCGAACCAGCTTGTCAAAAATACACACGCCAGGGGCGTGGAAAACATCTATGCCCGAACGCGGGGAGCTCACACGGACTATAAGTTAGGCCATTCGCATCGATTCTACCTCGCAAGGTGCTCACCAGATCCTGAGCAGCTGGAGACGACGGCACTTCTCTATCGAGCCCGTCGAGACAACCCGGATGCTTTCCGAGAAAAGCTGCAGGAAGTCGAAGCTCTGCTTGGCGAGGAAGAACTAGCAAAGCAACTTCGCCTGCTCGAAGAGTACAGCGCGAATGCCGACATCTCGGCAGAAGCGAAAAGGTCCTCGACAGCGGAGCCCGCAGCAGCTCCGTCGACGCCCGGCGCGGCGGCCAGCTCGCTAGTACTCGGTCAGGACCCCGGCCTCGCTGCAAAGCAACAGCACGACGGCCTCCTCATACCGAGCACGCTTCTATCAGGTCACATGGCGGAGCCGATGACGGATTCCTCAGAGGACACTTACCACGACAAATCAAGCATTTTTTTTGCAATCGAACCGCAAGGATGAAAGCGATTCCGGAAAATCCGCATGGCCCGACACCCGGTAAAGCAAGCAACCGAACCAGCTTGACAAGCGTAAACACCGCCAGGGGCATCAAAGACATCTATGCCGAAGCGCAGGGAACTCAGACGGACAAAGACTGAATCTGTTGAGTCGTAGTTCGCAAGGTGTCGTCGGCCAGCAGCTCCGTCGACGCCCGGCGCGGCGGCCAGCTCGCTAGTACTCCGTCAGGACCTCGGCCTCGCTGCAAAGCAACAGCACCACGACCTCCTCATACCGAGCACGCTTCTATCAGGTCACATGGCGGAGCCGATGACGGATTCCTCAGAGGACGCCTACCACGACAAATCACGCATTTGTTTTTTTTGCAGTCGAACCGCGAGGATGAAAGCGATTCCGGAAAATCCGCATGGCCCGACACCCGGTAAAGCAAGCAACCGAAACAGCTTGACAAGGGTAAACACCGCCAGGGGCATCAAAGACATCTATGCCGAAGCGCAGGGAACTCAGACGGACGAAGACTGAATCTGTTGAGTTGTAGTTCGCAAGGTGTCGTCGGCCAGATCGCGAGCAACTGGAAACAACGGCTCTTCTCCACCGAGTTCGTGAGGACGATCCAGATGCTTTCCGGGAGAAGCTGCAGGAAATCGAAGCCATACTTGGCAACGAGGAACTAGCAAGGCAGCTTCGCCTGCTCGACATGCACACCGCAAACGTCCATATCTCGGCGGGAGCTAGGGAGTCGTCGCCAACGGCGCCCGCAGCAGCTCCGAAGACGCCTGCAGCAGCCGAAGTCGCATCACCGCCAACAGCGGAGTCTCCGCGTTGGGCACTGACAATAAAGCCGAAGTGGTGCCGGAAAATTCTCGACGGCAGCAAAGTCTGGGAAATCAAAGGACAGAACTGCAAGAAACATCTACACGAGCGGATCTGCATCGCCGAGTCTGGAACCAAGAAGCTGGTGGGAGAGATGACCATCCGCGAGAGCTTCAAGATTACCCGAGAAGACCTCGAAGCCAACAGACATTTGCACCAGATCGACGACCTCTCCATCATCAC
This sequence comes from Symbiodinium sp. CCMP2592, assembly GCA_905221615.1. Lineage (NCBI taxonomy): Eukaryota > Dinophyceae > Suessiales > Symbiodiniaceae > Symbiodinium > Symbiodinium sp. CCMP2592. The sequence goes on along the minus strand of CAJNDT010001374.1, from coordinate 13,014 downwards.
CTACGTCAACATCTGCGCTTGGGTCCTGGAAGATGTGAAAGCTTACGAACGGCCTCGTTCTTACACCAGGCTGCAAGGAAGCATGGGCTGGGTGGACCTACGCCCACCGCCCAAACCAGAGCTGTGCCAAAATCCAGACTGTCGTTTCGGGCTCACCCCGCAGAGTACCCGGGGAATGGCCTATGGCCGTGGCCGTGATGGCATCAGCTTCCAACACTGCGTGTTCTGTTCCAGAGAGGCCTTTCGTGCAGCAGTCCAGGAGTGCAGTGGGCGACAGATCAAAAAATGGTTGAGTCAGCTACAGTCCATCGACAGCGATCGCTACCACCAGGCACTGGAACGAATTCGGCAGGAACACGGCACAGAGATGGCGGAACGCTTCTGTTCCAACAAGCCAAAAGAAAGAAGCAGGAGAAGCACTGCAACTACATGGCAGACTTCGCTGGAATATCGTCAACCGGCACTGAGAATGTCGGAAGCCACTCGCCGAGAGTTTGAGTCCACGCAGCAGCGAGCGAACAAGAGACTACAGCGGAAGTTTCCCGCATTGTACAACGAAGGTGCCCGAGAGAAGACTGACTGGATGCCTCCTCGCGCCGCAGCTTTCGAGAAGTGGTGTCGAGATGATTCTTGGCAGATGTGCAGCCGCTGCGGCCGCATGGTACCACAAGCCTTCCGCGCCAAGCATGCCAGTGGCAAGGCCGTTACCAGTTCGGAATTATCCGCATGTGGACATTGCAAGTCCAACGGCTCCACAGGTTATTGGGCTCCCACTCCTGCAGACGTGCCCAAGCGCCTGCAGGAGTTGTCGGCGCAAGCCATCGAAGCTCTGCGGCCCTTCGACGTTCATACCGGAGGGACCGTGCGAGCGCCCAACGGGTACTTGGTGCACAACGACATGATGCGCTTCTCGTTCAAGACCTCCTCCGTGGAAGAAAACATTGCGAAGCTTCCGAGAAAACAGAAAGAGCGGGCGGAGAAAGCATTGGCATATCTGCTGGGAGATCGTTCCAACTCCTACTACGTCTACTTCTGGCAACTCCACGAGAAGAGCCTGCGAGCAAGACAAAGGGCAATCCAACGAGGCGACATCTGGTCGGGCACGCCTGCCAAGCGATTGCCCACGAACTTCATCGAGACGGTCGGCATCGAATGCGCGCTCTGGCCGCACCTGTACTGGTGCGTGGACATGACGGAGACGTACGTGAGATCCCAAGATGCACGCAGACTGCAGCGGCGCCGGCAAGATCAACAAGAGGATAGCGACGAGGACCTCGACGGGGCGGAGCAGAATGCATCGCGACAGAGCGCCAAAGCAAGCTATCTGGCCAAAGCCCATTCCGCAGTGATCGGATACAACTCGGATCCGCTGCTGCTGCACTTCGTCTACGACCTCTGGCTCTTCACCACCATCGGAGGGGCCAAGAACAGCGCCGGCACCGGGTCCGTGCGAGCAGCTTTGGCCACCAAGCCATACTCTCCGGAACTCTGGTGCACCTACCACACCGCACTGGTGGATCTGCAACGACAGGTGGGGTGGCCGAGCCTCTTCATTACCATCGCTCCCTACGAGTGGTCGTTCCCCTACCACCAGTGGCTGCAAGACGAGCTGAACAAATCTCTCCTGGCCAGGCTCGACATGCCAGTGGCAGAGACCTTGCATCTGGCCCATGTGCTTACTCAGGCAGTCAAAGGTCTTCTGACCGGAGCGAATGAAGGCCTGCAGGCCAAGCGAGAGCACGTCTTCTGTTCCGGAGAAGGCCCGGGTAAAGTTCGGCACTGGGTGGCCAGGCTGGAATTCCAAGACGGCAAGCGGAAACGTCACGTGCATCGGACTGGCCAATTCTACCACGGACGCGGAGCGGTTCACGTGCACATCCTTCTGTGGTTATCGGACATGCACGCCATGGATCTGTCCTCGAAGATCCGCGCCGACATACCCGGCGAGGACGAACCGGAGATGCGCGATCTGGTGTTGGGCTCCCAACTGGACTACACCTCGAGCGGCTGGCCGGCACGCGAAGAACCTACTGAGGTAAACAAGGAAGACCAACGACTGAAACTGCATCATCCTCGCGAAGCTTTCGAAAGATGCTGTCGGGCATACGTCTCAGACGTCCTGGCCGCCCTTCGCTGCCACGTCGATGTCCAGGCATCGGATGGTCGCGCGATGATTCTGAAGTACTGCGCCAGCGCCTTGTTTGCAATCTGAGTGCATCGACTGCAGCATTTACTCGTAGATGTCGTCACCCGTTTGCTACACCTGGCCACGCAGGCTACCTGCCGAAGTTCAGCAGCTCCTTTGCAGCGGAACTGCTTAACAACGAAGCCAGCGATTACTCGCTAGCGCGCCGCGTGCTGGCAGACTACCACCCGCTGCAGCCCGAAATGGTCATGCAGCTTGCGATGCAGCAACACCCGCAGTTCATCTGCCCAGCCACCGTGCGCAAGTTCGTCGTGCCCGTTCCTTGGCAAAAGGAGATGCCCAAGCTCGTGCAGAATTACATGACGAGTTCCTGGAGACGTCCCAACATGAGCCTCTTGGACTTTCTGAGAAAATCAGGCAACAACGGCCAGATATCCCAGAGATACCGTCGCATGCACAGCCACCTCAAGATCGGCATGCCCCTGAACGATTGGATCAATGTGCACCCGGCCGACGGCAAAATCCTGGTGGCCGATATCCTGTACGCGCGCACCAACGATCGACACTACGGCCAATGGTTGCTCTTGAACGTGCCCTTCCGGAATGTCGACGACCTTTGGCTCGAGAACGCGGAGAAACTGCCAGAGAACCTCAAATTTCTCGGACTTTGCGTACTACACCGCCGTCGCTTCTGGCGAGATCCACAAAAGATTCGAGCGGAGTTGGAAAAAGAGGCTCGCAGCGAGACGTACATCCAGAACACGCTGGCCATGCTGGCGGCCCGCATCGAGCTGATCGACGCTTACCTCTCCGGGGAGATGACAGTGGAGAAGGAGCCGGAGCCTGCATTGGACGGAGTTGCCAAAGTGGCCAGCGCCAACATCAAGGTTGCACCGGAGCAAGCGAACGTCATCCACGCCATCCGCCGACGAGTTCAACAAGCGCTGGCAGCAAAGTGGCCGGAAGACAACCAAGTCGAGTCCTGGGCCATGTGGCTGGAACAAGAAGGATCCGCCAACAGACCAACGGTCGTATTGGGACCGGCCGGCAGCGGAAAGAGCACCGCGGTCGAGATCGCTTTGGCCGAAGCCGTCAAGGCCGGAGCGCACGTCGGTGTGGCGTGCCCGACGGGCATGTTGGCTACTCGGTACAGGAGTCGCTATCCGGATCTGGACATCGACACCGTGCACGGCATGTTCGCATTGCACAAGGACGAGCTGACGACCGCCGACATCATGAAGATCTACGATCTCATCATCATCGACGAGATTGGACAACTCCCCGTCTGGATCTTCGATCGACTGCTTCGGCTCTGGGACGCGGCCGAGCGAAGGCCCGCCATCGTGTTCGTCGGCGACTTCTGTCAGCTGACCGGCGCGGACGGCACCACGGCAAGAGACAGCCCCAGGTGGGCCCAGATGAGCATCTCCACCCTGTTCGAGATGCGCCGATGCAAATGTGCCAAGTTGAAGTGGAAGCTACAACTACTGAGGAACTCGATACCGAGCGGGGCACAGCTCAAGAAACTCCTCAAAGGCCACCGGGCTAATGCTCATGCAGGCCACGCTCGCGGCAACGTCGTTACCGCAGACGACGTGGCCCAAGTGTTCAAGGAGAGGCCGAACACCACTTTCGTCACCATATCCCGGCGCGGGACCGCCAAGGTGAACCAGCACGCAGTGCGCGCTCTCTTCTCCGATGCGGACGTCCTTGGACGCAAACCTTGCGATCCACAGGAGAACTTCGACAACTTCCGCGGCACCGCGCAAGTCGCTGCAGAACCATTCTGGATGCCCGTCTACGAAGGCATGCGAGTGACCATCACCAGAAACACGGACAAAGAGAACGGATTCGTCAACGGCATGGGTGCGGTCGTACAGCGCATGAGACACAGCGGCGTACAGGTCAAGACCGACGAAGGCAAGGTGCTCCTGATTCATCCCATCGCTCAAGAGTGCGCCTTGTGGGATGGCAGTGTTCAGACCACCACCGCTTTTCCGCTGCGACTGGGCTACAGCACCACCTTGCACAAAATTCAAGGTGCCACCCTGTCCCACATCACCATTTGGATGGATGTTCCTTTCGTGAAAGCAGCACTGTATGTAGCACTCTCGCGAGTACAGTACGACCGCGATTGGAAGTTCGTAGGAAGCATCGACCGCCGCCACTGCCTGCCAGCAGCCATGTGAGGCGAGCATGTGAAGCATGCAACAGAAAGCTCCGGGGGCTACAGCAATTTCTAGTAAGAATGGAAAACTGCAGTTTCAAGTGACTCTGGAATCATGGAGCCCCTCGAGCCTGACGCCCACGGAGCGGATACAATCCCCGTGGACGAACCAAACCAGCGTGTACTGCATCGAGCAAAAAGGGTCAATGCCACAGCTGACGCACTGCGAGGTGCTTAATCGAGTACGAAGTTGTGCATGCTGCATGTCGCCATTTGGCCGCAGAACCGCTGACCATAACAACATATAAAGACAATCCCAACTAACATCTTTCACATGTGTAAACTCGGATGGGACAGTTACCAGTGACAAGCACAATGGACCTGGCGCCGTGCTGCCACCAGGCATCGACGGGACTGCTTCCAAGTTCTTGCTAGGTGTAGTCCAGCCAACGCCACGCGCCAGAATACAGTTCTTGCTCTGTCCGGTGTGCTTGCAACACCTGCTCACTGACAAAAGCCCAAATCTTAAAATGATCCTAAAGAATAACATTTAGGCCAGAATTCTTATTGGTAAGTCTCATTCTTAAGAATCAGGTGTGGCTTTGTATTGTCGACTTTGAAACTAGTCACGACAATATAAATATGTAACGCCAACGTCCACCCTGAAATTGCCGTGGCTGTGTATCGCAGACTTTGTAAACAATAAAGCCAGTAAAAGTATGTAATGCCAACGTCCACCCTGAGATTGCTGTATTGTCGACTTTGTAAACTGTAACGATCACAGCCGCAGGCTTGCGATGGTAACGTAATCGTGTCCCCAAACCTCGTCGCTGGCAAGCTGCTCACAGCCACAGGCTTGCGATGGTAACGTAATCGTGTCCCCAAACCTCGTCGCTGGCAAGTTGCTCACAGCCACAGGCTTGCGATGGTAACGTAATCGTGTCCCCAAACCTCGTCGCTGGCAAGCTGCTCACAGCCACAGGCTTGCGATGGTAACGTAATCGTGTCCCCAAACCTCGTCGCTGGCAAGTTGCTCACAGCCACAGGCTTGATGGTAACGTAGTCGTGTCCCCAAACCTCGTCGCTGGAAAGTTGCTCACATCCACAAGCTTGCGATGGTAACGTAATCGGTCCCCAAACCTCGTCGCTGGAAAGTTGCTCACCGCCACAAGCTTGCGATGGTAACGTAATCGTGTCCCCAAACGTCGTCGCTGGAAAGTTGCTTGCAAACACAGGCTTGCGATGGTAACGTAATCGTGTCCCCAAACGTCGTCGCTGGAAAGTTGCTCACAACCACAGGCTTGCGATGGTAACGTAATCGTGTCCCCAAACCTCGTCGCTGGCAAGTTGCTCACAGCCACAGGCTTGATGGTAACGTAATCGTGGCCCAAACCTCGTCGCTGGAAAGTTGCTCACAGCCACAAGCTTGCGATGGTAACGTAATCGTGTCCCCAAACCTCGTCGCTGGAAAGTTGCTCACCGCCACAGGCTTGCGATGGTAACGTAATCGTGTCCCCAAACACGTCGCTGGAAAGTTGCCCACTGCCACAGGCTTGCGATGGTAACGTAATCGTGTCCCCAGACGTCGTCAATGGAAAGTTGCTCACAACCACAGGCTTGCGATGGTAACGTAATCGTGTCCCCAAACGTCGTCGCTGGCAAGTTGCTGCAAGTCGCTCACAGCCACTGGCTTGTGATGGTAACGTAATCGTGTCCCCAAACATGTCGCTGGAAAGTTGCCCACAGCCACAGGCTTGCGATGGTAACGTAATCGTGTCCCCAGACGTCGTCGCTGGAAAGTTGCTCACAACCACAGGCTTGCGATGGTAACGTAATCGTGTCCCCAGACCTCGTTGCTGGAAAGTTGCTCACAGCCACGGGCTTGCGATGCGTCCAGGGCTGTTTAACCGAATCTGTTTCCTTTCATGCATGGAGTGCCATTGCCACTACTGCTACTACTGATACTGCCACTGCGCATATACTGCTATACTAACAACTGCTTTACAGCTATACGACAGCGCCGGCCACGGTACGACCACCGGCAGGGCTGCCACGCTACTTTGCAGCATTTTTTGTAAGTCTCAATCTCGGAAACTTGAGATGCTTGTTGGGCACGCTGGTTTCTTTAGCACACATTCTCGCGGCGACTTTTGTAAGTCTCAATCTCGGAAACTTGAGGATGCTAGTTGGGCACGCCGGTTTCTTTACCAGGCATTCATGCGGTGATTTTTGTAGATCTCAATCTCGGAAACTTGTGGATGCTAGTTGGGCACACTGGTTTCTTTAGCACACATTCTTGCGGCGATTTTTGGGCTCAAGTCGTTTCTTGCCGTCCTACTTGGAAGTCCTTGGTAGCTATTTCCAAACTCAGCATGGACAGTGGGTTTCGGCCTCAGAGTTGGAGTGAAGCGAGCACTCGAACAATGCCTGAAGCCACCTTGCCAGGACCGATGATCCCATGTCGGAGGTCATCGAAGACCGGTAGGAGAGTCTAGCGAACGGCTTCCTGTCAGTGCTCGCGACAGGCAGAAAGCGACTCCGATATGTTCGCATGGCGCAAAACGCAGCAGTTCGATCAGACCTGGCAATCGATTTGCGACATGTTTTCAATGAGGGGTGTGGAAGACATCCGTTCAAGCGGGGCGCAGAGGTGGGTTGGGCTGCCTTTCATTTTTTTCAAGACCTGATGGTCCAGAGATATGCCAACGTACCAAAGCTAGGCGAAATAAAAAGCACGTCCGGTTGGTTTGCAACAAACAGGAGGGAAGGTGACATCGACCGGAGCGTGCTTGGACCCGAGAAGAGTCCACCGATCCTCCCAACTCTCATTCCCAATTCTTAGTCCCAATTCTTATTCCGAATTCTTATTCGCTAATTCATATTCCTAAATCATAAAGCCAAAATCCTAAAGAATAAGAATTAAGCCCCGGAAAGGGGGTCCCCTCGAAATCCGCCACCAGCCTACATTAAAATGCGTTTTTTATGAACAGAATTTGACAACAGAAAATCCGTCCACCGATCCTCCCAATTCGTATTCCCAATTCCTATTCCAAATTCTTATTCCGAATTCTTATTCGCTAATTCATATTCCTAAAACCTAAAGCCCAAATCCTACAGCGAAATCTTAAAGAATAAGAATTAGGCACCGGAAAGAGGGTCCCCTCGAAATGCGCCACCAGCCTACATTAAAATGCACTTTTTATGAACAGAATTTAACAACAGAAAATCCGTCCACCGATCCTCCCAATTCTTACTTCCAATTCTTATTCCAAATTCTTATTCCGAATTCTTATTCGCTAGTTCTCATTCCTAAATCTTAAAGCACAAATCTTAAAGCGAAATCTTAAAGAATAAGAATTAGGCCCCGGAAAGAGGGTCCCCTCGAAATGCGCCACCAGCCTGCATTAAAATGCACTTTTTATGAACAGAATTTGACAACAGAAAATCCGTCCACCGATCCTCCCAATTCTTATTCCCAATTCTTATTCCCAAACCCTTTCGGCACCTTTCGGGGCACAGGCAGTCTCGGCTGTAGCGGAAACTACCCTAAGCGAGAGCCGTTTAGCTCAAGCTTCGCCGTGGCGGAGGCACACGTATCCAGGACCTGTCATTCTGCCCACACACGCCGTGTGGCAAAGAAGAACAGAGATACTCCTCAACGTTGTCATAGGCCGTCGCGCTCAACCCAATGCAACAAACCGGCAGTTTGATAGCCAGGGCAGAAGAAAACGGTCTCATCTCGGCTGTTCGCAGCCGTCCATGACTCTGCGCAACGATGGCCCGAACTTGTTGCCGGAAATAGCGCGCTCGAACTGCAAAAGAGAGCCCAGCCATCGCCGGAGAATCGAAGTCAAAAGTGCACCACTTTCGAAGTCTCGTATCCAGGACAGGCGGGATCAGGGCCTCCTCAAAGCAGAAGGCCAAATAGAGCTGTGCGAAAGAATACCATTGGACTCGATCCGGCGGCAGAGCTGCAAGTCCCTCTAGCCAACGAGCAAGACGACCCACAAAAGACAACCCATACTTAAGCAAAGGCCGAGGCACCGGGTCTGGAAGCGATCGTATTTCCGGCATAGTAATTGCCGGCTCCTCAGGAGTCACCGACCACAAAGCATCCTTCCCTGCCGTTGCTTTCGCAGCGATTGTCCTATGAAGTTCCAGCGCCGCACGTGCTTTCACATCCTGCAGCGCATAATCGCGACGCACCTCCTCCCAGATGGCCCAAAAGGTGGCCGGCCGTTGCAGGTTTGCAGCATCTGCTGCACGATCAGCTGCCGCATTGTTCTCAATGATCCAGTCCTCAAGGGCAGACTTTGACTCCACCTCATCCACATGAGCTGCCACTTTGTGAATCGTCCAAGGCACACGAATCCGGGCGAGCAGGTCTGCGATCCGCTGCCACAGGTCGCTGTTCAGACTTGAAGGGCGCACAACAGACTCACCAGCTTGCAACCGCTGTAATTTCCGGATCACTCCAGCGCAATCGGACCAGATGCGAAGAGGACGCTGCGTCACATGTGCCAACGTGAGGGCAGACAACACAGCATAAATTTCCCCTCGGAATGCAGTCTGTATGATGCCCGGCAAAGGTCCAGAGGCCAGAACCCACGGTTGCTCTGAAGCACGTGACGCCAAAACGACGCCCCAAGAAGCCAGTCTCACCTGAGGAATGGTGGGCAGCAAGCAGGATCCATCGGTGAAAACATCCAGAAGATCCGGCAGACTAGGAGGCCAGTCGAAGCTTCCACATGTGTCAGGTATATCATGCAGGGCCTGCCAGAGCTGCACCTGGCCCTTTGGCTGAAGCGCCCAGCCACGAAGCGACTGTGCCGGGACATCAGTAGCAGGATCAGGCAGTTCAGAACTTGCAAGGGCGGAGCGACAATCCGCAAAAGCAGGGCACGACCACAAGCGGTGTGCCAAGCTGTCACGGCATGTGCAAAACTTGCACTGTGCAGTATCCGCCGGATCCTCACTGAAGTGGTGCAAAGCATCCTGGGTAAAGAAGGCCCCCGACTGAACCAATCGGATGTTCAAGCGATCGACATTTGTCCAACCCTTCAGCAGCTGTGCCGTGTGCCCAGCATCAACCTGGGACATGCCTTGGAAACCTGCACGCGCCTCCAGCTCTCGGCCCACTCTCGTCTGCCATGCAAAGATGAGCCTATGGCGAAGTTCTTGAGGAGAGACAGTCCAAGGATCAAAGGGTGAGATGCCATCACGCAGGCAACCCAACTCACTGTCCCAAGCCATGCCAATCCCGTGGCACCTTTCAAGAAAGGCCTGGGCCGGCCCAGAAGGCCAACGGCCTGTCATTGACAAAAGGCTGCACAACAAAGGCTTGAAAGTGGCCCGATCAGCAAAACACCGCAGATCCTGGAAAGTGGAGACCAGAGCAAAGAACTGAGGGTCCGCCGTGGGATAACAGCAGAAGGACAGGAGGGCCTTAGAGCTTAACCCGGGCCTATCCAACCCTAAACCCCTGGCAGCACCAGCACGCAAAGTACCGAACACTGTGTCTCCAAGGGTAACCGCTGAGATGCCGTGGAGAGCTTTGGGCCACGCAGCCGCAACGACGGCCTGAAGCTTCTGAACAAAAGGTGCGACCGACACCGCCAAACGAGGCCAAAGATCCTGGAGGGCAAGCACTCGATCATTGATCGTGGAATGCTTCCGGGCCTTGGTGAAGGTCATGTTGCCGCCCAAATTCCTGGCCGAGTGTGCCACGGCCACACCTTCCCGCCTCAAGGTACGACGATCAGCTGCATGGGTAGCCCAATGCACAGTCTTGGTTGGATCCATAGTCAGATCCCAGCCGCGCACAAACTCATTGACAGCAGACAAGGCACGCTGGACCTGCTGAACCCCATTGTCAAGGAGCTGCCAATCATCGACAAAAGTGGTAAGCACCCCAGGCCCAGTGGCACTGTCGACGTAACGATGGAGTGCAAAGTCAACTAACAGCATGGCCACACAACTCAAGGCACACCCTTCAGGGAACCCCGTAAAGCTTGCCAAGGGAGGTCCAGTGGCGCCACGGATGCGAAAACGGCGGGCCAATTTGGCAACTGCCCCACTCCAGGCCACAATCAAGGCCTTCGGTAGACCTAGGCGCAAGGCCAAAGCAAAGACCGGCGGCCGAGGAAGCGTATTGAACGCCTTGGAAAGGTCCAAAAGGGCCCCAACCAGGGGAGCATCAGAAGCATGAGCCTGCTCAACTGCAAGCTGCATCTGGTACCAAACACAGCCAGCTGACCGACCTGGGAGATTGCCGTACAAGGTAGGTGGGGCAATGGCCACCAGGTATTGCAGCGCTTCCTTGGCACGAAGGGAAGACCAGGTCCGATACACCATGGAAAGCACGCAAATCGGGCGATACTGCACCACAAGGGCTGCATCCGGAGTTTTTTCCAAAGCCGACACCCGAGCATCGAGAACCTGACAAGGCCAGCTGCCATCACACTCGGCTTGGCGGCATAGAGCCAGCAAAGAGACCGTGTGAGCCTCCGGCAGGGCCAACAGGTCAGCCCGAGAGACCCCATCCATCCCGGTGGCCGAGTGAGCATGCTTCGCCTTGACCGCAGCTTTCCACCGTACCGGGGTCAATGGCTGCAGCGTGCACGGAGGCCGGTCGCCCTGGGGCAAAGAATCCAACACCTCCTGCCAATGATCTAAATCAATGGACTCATGACGCATCCACCTACGGGACCACTCATCCCCAAAAGCTTTGAAGAGGCCTGGGAGGTCGGCAACCGGGTGCTGCTGGGAGACCGAATCGCCAACGGTGGCGTGAGCGATGTTCCCCCAAACCTTATCAGGTTCAGCATGGTAGACCTCCAGGGGAGTGCCATTGAGGAAGAAGCCTTCGTCAGGTTGCCAGGGGACCGAGCCCGTGAGAACAACAGCACTTTCATCAGCAAGAACCTGTGCGACCTTGGCCTCCCGCCGGACAACGATGGTGTCAACCTGTTGGGCCTGGGCACCTCGGAGGTCCTTGAAAATAAGAGCAGGGTTGGAAGCACGTCGCTTTTGGGCCGCCTTTTGTCGTCGCGCCTTTAGACGGCGCTCAAGATGAGTCACATTAGCCTGGAAGGCCACGAAAAGAGCCTGAGCCTGTTGACAACATGGAAGGGAAGCGCAAATCAAAGCCGGATCATCGGCACCGACAACCTCACGCGAAGGCCACCATCGCCGGAAGGAGGGCCTAAAGCCCGGTGCACGAAGGATCGAGTGCCACAGGCCGGCGCGATACTCGCAAGCAGCATCCGTAGGGGTAGACTTTTGGAGGGACTGGCAAAGAGCTTGAAGCCGCCTCAGCTGTTTGAACCACTGGACATACTGCCGGTCGGGACCGAAGAAGGCCGGGCCAACCTCACCATCACGGCCCTTAGGAACCACCCCTTGAAAGACCGAAGTGACCACAACCTCGCGAGTAGATGCCCGGCCTGTTTCTGCAGTCCGCAGCGGAGGAAGCCCATGCTGAGGAAGGGCCACAGACACTACCTGCTCAAAGCTTTCCCAGACAGTCCGGTAAGCATCAGATGGATCCTCAGGCAGAGCCGGGCAGGGCTCAGCAGCCACGGCCCGAATCACAGGTAAAGGGAGATTGCGATGTCGAGGCATTCGCCAAATGGGACAGGGCTGGGCAAGCCCCTGCACATTGAAGGTGGCAGCCAGGAGGGAATGATCAGGGAACCAGGTCGGATCAACCTCCACAGCGCACAGCAGGGTCTGGAGCTCAGGAGAAATGAAGACATAGTCCTTTCGGGTGGCATTCTTGCAAGTGACCTGCGGAAGGGTGCCAGTACGCTGGTGCCACAGGTCCTGCACATCGTAGAACCCGTGCTCAGCCCACACGCAGGAATGGCGAAGGGCCTGAGGCTGCAAATTGAAATCGCCGGCAACAAACCTCGGGCCAGTGCCTTGCAAAATGACACGCTGGGTCACAGCTTCCAGCAATACCTCCGTAGCTTTAGGAGCCACAGGCAAACCATAGATCACGGCCCCCAAAATCCAGACCGAGCCGACCAAGAAGGAGGCAATGCAAACCCGGGCAGAGGCCAGAAGCGCTGGATCAAGGTCATGTGGAACACCACGGCCAGCAAAGGAAGAAAGAAAACCGACGCCGGTGTAGTCACCAGTAACACAGCTCCGGGCACGAGCAGGCGCCGAAGGGCCCGCCAAGTAACGAAAAGGGGCCTTAGCAAAGTGCAGGCCAGAGCGAAAGAGCTCGACTCCCCGATGAGTCAGGTGGGTCTCAGCAACCGCATATAAACCCCGAGGCAGTTCTGAAACGATACCGTGTTTGCCATTCAGCCCTGTAGGGTTGAAGGAACCCAAAACAAAGTGCGAATCTGAGGCTTCTAGGCTGGCTCTTGTGGGCGGCCCAGGGTGAGCAGCCTCACCGAAACGAAAGGAACAAAGGCAAGCCAAGATGGCGGCATGCCTGGCATCGAAAAGCACAGAGTGCAGAGAGGGAGCCACAAAACCCCAAGGCTCCCACACAAAAAATCCACTGCCCAAAATCAAGAGTCACTCCTGGCGCTGCCGCTTGGGGGCGAGAAGGGCCTCGATTCGCTGCGTTTGCTCATCGAAAAGGTCTTGAAAGGCCTCCTTGAGGCGAGATTCCTGATCCTGCACCTTCACAACGACCTCCGATACAGCCGACTCCAGGGAGTTCACACGGCCCGCGAGTGCCTGG
>CAJNDT010001373.1:55000-61032 GCA_905221615.1 Symbiodinium sp. CCMP2592 | reverse complement strand
GTACAGATTGGGGCCGGAGCCGCCCGCAGGCCGCCTTTAATCGTAGGGGGATTATTAATCCTAGGTCAACATTACGAGTTGCTCGCACGCACCCGCACATACACATGTATACTCTATATATCAGACGACTTGTCGAGCACGAGTGACAAAAATACTCTCTATATATATATATACACACACACACACATCTTTTTATGTGTGTATATATATATGTATATACATACATACACACAGACATATATATATATATATATATATATGTATATGTATGCATAACCCGTCCGTCCGTGTGTGTGTGTGTCTCAAGCCCCTGTCTTCGCCCTCCCCTCTTCTGCCTGGCCCTCCCGAGATCGACAGTGACGGCTTGGATGCGGTGTTCTATGTTTTTTGTGGACCGGGGAAAACCGCTCCTTGGATGGAGAAGGCATGATTACCACAGTGCTAGCACCAGGAGCGGTGGAACCTGCGGACCTGCGCTGCATTCAGGAAATGGAGATGAAGGATTTCGTAAAGTTCTGCAAAAACTGCAAATTTATTGATTCGACGCTGCCCCCTGCCGTGGCAGATGCTTTGCAGCATTCCATTACTTGTCACCGAGGTAAGGAATGAATGTTTACAAGAGGTAATGACAGGGAGGCAAGTGCGGTCGCGCAGCTTCCTCCGGCCTCCCTCTACCAGAGTCTTCACTTAGATCTAATTTACGACGATGTCCAGAAATGTCAGCCTGCACCATCAAGCCGAGCCCTGAGGTGTAGGCTTATGTAGGCTTTGTATCGGTGCCAATTTCGGTTGTGAGCCATCCTGTCACCAGTTCCGGACATTCAACTTGCTTCAAATCAAAGACATGTCGCAGATGCAGCGCCTTTGGCAGCTGCGGGCTTGTGTTCAGGAGCTGGTATTCAACGACCACCGAGTAAAGCCGCATGGGCGACGCACCATTGCAGCTTGATGTCAATTGGAGATGGTCACACGTTTTCAAGATGTAAGAACAGTTGCCATTTTTATTTCACTGGGTAAAGGACTTCTTCGAGTTCGCGGTTGCCTTGGAGCTACTGGCAGAGCGCAGGAATGCCAAGGTACCTCGTCATTGAAAAGACTATATGGCAGCGTCAGCAAACCAGCATACCAGATGACGGGCGTGAGAAGCGCCAACAGAATGGACGAAGCTGACACTATGAAGCCCACCAGCACCAAGGAAGGAAGTATAGAGAAGCATTTGAGCAGCATTGCCTCGCCCTCTCATTGTGGTACGTCAGGGGCTCTCTATGATTAACTCAGTGCATGTGGTGCTTTTTTTTCTGCCAGCAGCTTGGCCTGGTAGCAGTTATTGTACATCGGTGCAGGTCAGCGATCTGCAGACGGTGGCCTTGCTGACTGGGGGACCACAAGCGCAACTCAAGGGAGTGGTCGTGGAAACAGCGGCAAAAGGCCAGGCCGCCGCCAGGCAGTAGCCAGGCAGTAGCCAGTTAACGAAAAATCCGCATGCCAGTTCCGGTCCGCAAGCAGCCTGCTTCGAAAGGTGGGGCCCTTGGCTGCAACACGGCGCTGCCTCCTGATTGTTGCTTTGCCCAGGAGTCGCAAAGAAGGTGAAACCTATCTTGGATGACAAGGAAGGTTGGAAGCGCGCCCCGAGCCCACGCTTGTCGAATCCCCTTGCCGAGCTTGGCGATGGTAGCCGCCGTAGCTGTCAAGGATGTGGAGAATTCCGAGCTTTGGAAGAAGTTTGGCTACGACCTCATAGCATGTCGCAGCGTAGCCGGGCAAATGTTTCTGCAGCCGGTAACAGGCATCGGGACCTCTGCTGGCCGGTGCCTCCGTCAGATCTATTGCCCGCCGAGCACTCGGACGGAGAAGAAACTACTGATCACTTGGGTCTGGGCTTGAGATGGCTTGAGGTCGGAGGTGTCGCAGCCCACACCGCCTTGCACGGGCGTGATACTCTGACTACAAATGCGAGAAAAGTCTTCAGCCTGACCGGCCGGCACGCCGGCACGCACCGAGGCCTGCCCCAGGTGCGGCGAAGCTCTGCCCACCAGAAGTTCGCAGGATCTGCAGCCGGCACTTGTCTGCGAGCTTTGGTTCGCTTTCTGCAAACAAGTACAAGGGAGCGATCAGAGGTGCCGTTAATACTTATTGGATCGGGCGTTTTGCTTCTGGCTTTTCAGCAGGCTTCTTGATTTTCCGGTCGTCATGGCAGCTGTTTTTGTACTTCAGAAATACCCGTACACAATCTTTCCCTAGTGGTCAGAGTCATAACTATGAACTGTCATCCACAACGTGTGCTCCTGCAGCTCACCAAGGTTTCTGCTCCTGCGCCTGCTCCTGCTGCTGCTACTACTACGTACTACTACCACGTCGACGACTATTGTGACGACGACGACTAATGCCGCTCTTTCCCATCAGTGTTGATACTCCAATCACACACACACACAAAAGATACTGAAACTGCTGGCATTACTATGCACTTGCCATGACCAGAGATCCTTGCTAATCCAGGTTTATTTTTAAGGGAACTCAACAACATGGCAAATTTAATGTTCCGGCATGTCGGAATTTCCGACATCTGACAGGACCCCTTGCACAGGTCAGGCACTTGGCACTGCCCAAGATAGCTGAGACAAGCGGCACTCCCGGCCGGTGCGAAGGCCACTCCTGCCTGATTGGGGTCCAGAGAGCGCAGTGGCCAGCACACATGCATCAGGCCTTGGCAAAAGTACATCGCTTCCTGCCCTTTCCGCGGTTCGCATGCCCCGAGTCGGCAGACATGGCAGATGTCAGATGTCCCCTCTTCCAAGTTCAGAGTTGAAAGCAGTGCCGATTCAGGTCACCGGGCCCATGCCTGCAGTGAGGGAATTCATTCGCTGAGTGCGGAATCCGGCCTCGGCGCGGTTTGGTTGGGCTTCTTCAAGGCGGCTCAGCGAGAGCTTTCGAAAGAAGTCTCTGATGGTTCTGTGGTTGTTTCGACCTGAGTGTTTCCTTTCCTTCCTCGACTTCCCCCTCTCCAGTTCGGGTTTGCCTGGTGCGACTGCACGATCTCCACAATTGCCAATCTCTGGCCATAGACCACAGTCTGGACGTCGGCTCAGGCTGTGCTATGGCCGTGTAGCATGCAAGAGTCCCGGGAAGTATTCATGAATACCATTCGCTATGTTCGTTGCAGCTTGAAGCATGTGGTTTGCAACTTCCCGGCGTCCCCCCCATTCCGGGGCCAGATGTGCGAAGCACTCTGCCGAAATTAGAAGCAGCTATTTCTGCAGGCTACTCGAAGAGAAGCTCTGACTCGTGCTGCCCTGGGGTGTTCAGAGTTCAGAGGCCCAACGCAAGTTAAAAGATGCAACGCGACTGAGGCTTGGTACTCTTAGTTTCCATGCGAGCACGGCGCTTGCTTGCCAACGGGGCCCAAGAGCGTTTCAGCGCGGGCTCTCGCAGAACGAAGCACGGCCGCTGCGGTCTAGGCCTAGGTAGGCTACCATGTTGCGTACCCTCCTTGTGGTTGCGGTCCTGAACCTTGGCTCCACCCTGGTGCTGAACGAAAACTCGGGAAGTCCTGTGCAGGCCGTGAGCAAGGCCAGCCACGCACAGGAGGCTCTGACGAAGGGCAACACGACGCAAGCAGAGGAGAGGGCAGAGACTGAGGCCGAGGAGGTCTCAGATACGGGCACTGAGCCGGAAGGGGAGGAGATGCTCTCCGACGAGACCGAAGTGCAAGAGGACGGGGTGGACGAGGACTTGTCGCCTCAGTCAGATGAAGATCCGTCTGATGAGAAGTTGGATCCTGAGCAAACTGTGGACGTCCCCGCCGGTGCGGCGGTTTCGGCCGCCGCAGAGTCCGAGGACGAGTCTGACGAGTGAGAGGGAGGCCAGGGTTTGAAAGCCTGCTCGCAACACGGCGCCGAAACCACCAGCGCTCCACGCAGCAAAAGGGGCGCCGCCGGCGTGCAGGGGCTCGCGGGCTTCAGTGCCACCTCTGAATTAATCGTTTTCGTGGTGGCGCTGGGTTTGTGTGTGTGTGTGTGACCTTCCCATCTGCGTCTACTACCTAAGTGAATAGTAAACGACAAATGCAAACACGGAGGGGTACTCCTCTACGTAAGGTAGCACGATGTCTTGTTCGTTGAAAGCATGGGTTGGTTTTTTTTTCGCAGGTTTCAACCTGGTTTGCGTTGTTTCACTCGCGTGGCCTAGCTTTCGTGGCCCGCTTCTCACGTGAGTCGTGCTGTTCGGCCGCATCACCCTTTGAACTCGAAACCGGGGTGAGCGGCCGCTGGCATTTGTCGAGGTTGTTCGAATTCCCCATGTTTCGCCAACATGGCCGACTTCTTCGATTTCGTTTTCACCGGGCTGCTTCGTGTCGAAAAGTTTCTTCATGACATCGCCTCTTTTCAAACTCATCGTAAGTTCCGTTGCACAGCACTGCCGATGGCATCGCCTGTAGGCAGCTGATCTCATGTTCCGGTTGTGTGCTGCATTTGCCCACGGTCATCTTGGCACATACAGCGATTTCACCCCACGTCCTGTCTTGCAGCCCGCCTGGCGAGAATGGCCAGTAGCCTCTGCAGTATCCATGCGTACTTCCAGATCGTGGACGAGGCACGTGCCACGACGGTCATGAAGAAATACGTCGAGAGCACCAAGGACCGCGGGTTAGGCCTTCGCTATCTTTATGTCTTTTGCTTGTAAGTGTAGCATCCTGCCGGCGTGTTCTGTTATATAATGTCTGAGTCTAGATCAGGGGTTCCCTGTGCCGTACCTTATCTCCCTCAAGGCTGAGAAGGGCTGTTTGTGGTATGCATGGGACCGCGCCGGGGACAAGTTGTTCTGCAACGAGGCTTATGAGGATGCGCAGGCTGTGCTTACCCACATGAAGAACCTTGAGAAGCTCGGCGACTTCAATGGTGCTGCAAAGCTCGCTCAGATCGAATTTCATGGGCAATCTGTGGAACTTGAGAAACTTCGGACCACCGCCGCGGCTGTCAACGCCCGACTTTTCACTGAGGACCAGGGCGCAAGCTTTATGCATCCCGTCGGAGCAGCAGAGGCATGCACCCCGTCAACATTGTGTACCGTACACGCGTACTACGACCTGATGGACGAGAACAAGGCGGAGCCCGTGCTGGCCGACCTGGCAGCAAAGACGAAAACGGAGAGAGGCTGCCTGTACTATGGATGGACGAAGGCGGGCGACACGCTCTTTTGCCGTGAGGGATATTTGGATAGCGGTGCAGTCCTAGCTCATCTCAGCAACGTTGCTTCCTTCGTGGGACTTTCGGACTGCACGAAGTTGCGGCGCCTTGAACTCCACGGACCGCCAGCAGAGATCGCGAAGCTGCGCGAGACCGCACAGCAGATGGGGGCCGAGTGCTTCGAGCGTGTGCTTTCCACGAACGACCAGAAGAAGCTTTTGTTGTTGTTTGTTTGGCAGGACATGTCAAGGTAGGAATTGATTGACGATTGATGCCCGCACGCGTCGGCCCTCTGCTGAGGTGTCCGGGTTCCAGCGCCTGGAATTGGACTCGGCCGTGAAGGCCTCGGCTGTGGGAGGAGTGATTTTGGATCCGGCGGTGTTGCGGGACTTCTGCTCGATCCATGCCTACTACAAAGTGTCGAATGAGGAGGCAGCCAAGCGGCTCATAAAGAGCTTCGAGGACAGGACCAAGGCGGAGAAGGGCTGCTTGTGGTATGCATGGGACCGAGCCGAGGACAAGTTTTTCTGTAACGAGGCCTATATCAATGCCGAGGCCGTCCTCGCTCATGTGCAGCATTTAGAGGGCGTGGGCTCCTTCGATGGGGCCGCCAAGCTCACTGAAATCGAGTTTCATGGCCCAGCTGCAGAACTGGAGAAGGTGATGGGCACTGCAAAGAAGCTCGGTGCTTCCCTTTTTGCCTTGGAGTCCGACGTGAACTTCAGGCTTGTAGACTTCTGCTCGGAAGGTAAACCTGCCGACCTGTGCACCATGCATGCCTACTACAAGGTGGCAGACGAGTCAGGTGTGAATGATGCGCTCGCAGAACTGGTGAAGTTGTCTCGTGCA
>CAJNDT010001373.1:0-50000 GCA_905221615.1 Symbiodinium sp. CCMP2592 | reverse complement strand
CTCAGCTCCTCCCACACTACAAGCTGCGCGCTGAGGCAATCAGCCAGGCTCTGGAAGGCCTTGCCATTGACTTCTCCTCGCAATCAGTAGAGGATAAGATCCTGACCTGCGGCGAGTGTGGAGCATGTCTCTCTGGTACCGGGGCACTCCGTCGCCACCTGCAGAAGGCCCACCCAGATTCGCAGCAAAGCTTGAAAGGACCCAGATTTGACCCTATTTTGCATTCAATGCCAGGGTCAGCAACTTGCATCGCCTGTAGAGCAACATTCCGAACAGTGTTCTCTCTGCGCAAACACGTCGAAGCTTCTACATGTCCTCGGGTAGAGCTCTTGCTTCGACAGCAGGAAGAGCTCCCTCTAGAAGCCCAGAACCGGATTTCACTTACAGAAAGTCTACAGTCTGATGCTCAGGAAAATCCGGAAGGCGCAGCTCGAAATCCGGTGTTCCATGATTACCTGATGGAGCACTGTGCACTCTGCGGTCAGGTCCTTGTTGGTCAGAAAGGAGCCAAACAGCACCTAAACAAGCAGCATCCTGAAGTGATGGCCAAGCTTGAGAAAACTCTCCAACCAAGACTTGCTCAGTTCAAGGTCTTCTTTCACAAAGGAGATAGCTGTCGCTATTGCAAACTCCGTGTGGATGCCCCGGGTAGACATGCTCAGCAGTGCGTTCCACTACTGCAGGTGCACGTACTGCAGGAGGTAGCGCGTCAGCAGCTCAGTAAGCAGCCCCGAGAATATACTCGAGCAAGGCCCACGACCTCGGCGAAGACAGCCACAAAGAAGCCCACAGATTCAATGCCAGGTATTCCCCTTCCCGAATTTAGACTGGAAGGCTTTCTCCTGCTAGCCAACACTCGCAACCACTGCTATGCCAACTCAGGTCTACAGTGTCTGCACTGGCTATCTGATCCCACAGAGGCGCCTTTTCACGAGGCATCTCGGATCAGTCTACTCGCGAGAATCACCCCTGAACACAGAGTCTTCTCGGAGCTCACCACGGGCTGGCTCTTTGACGGAGGACAGCATGATTCTGCAGAGTTCCTGCAGCAAGTGTTTCGGAATCTCTCTGCATCAAAATTTGGACAGTGGGAAACTCGAGCATCAGTTCCAGAGGGTGTGATAGTCGATGAAGAAGGGGGTTCTCCCATTCATCTCGCCACGGCGATCAAGCCCAACCTGCAGGACATGCTAGTGGCATGGTCGTCTCAGGAGCGCTCATGTGCTCTCATAGAAGCTGCACAACAGGTGTGCTTAGCCTTACCGAGATTTGCAGGTGAAGCAAAGGATCACAACTGCATTGCCATTCCACAGCAAGTTCAGATTCCTGTCTTCCTAGATCACACTTCCCGAGTCTCCTTCTGTACCTACACAACTGAGGCAGTAATCATTCACCTAGGCATGGAGGCCACTAGTGGTCATTATCGAGCAGCAGTACACAAACTAGATTCTTGGTATATTGGCGATGACTCTCACCCTCCTAGCCCCTGCACCCTTGAAGATCCCCTGCTGCAACAAAATTGTTACGTCATTTTCTTAGCTCGCAGCGCCGTCTCTCACGAGCTCCACGCCGTAGACATTCACCCGAACAATGTCTCTGCAAGAGCTCTTCCAGCGAGCCTCGATGGATGAGAGCTTCTCCTCTAAAAGGGGAGAGGCCGTCCCCTCAGGAGGAGATTCTCCCCTGAAACGCCAACGCGGTGGAGCTACTCCCCAGCAGGGCGGCAAAGGACAAAAAAGAGGGGGCAGAAGCAGGGGACGAGGAAGCGGAGGTCGAGGGAGAGGAGCAGCCAGAGCGCAAAACGGGAACGGTGGAAACAATCACCAGGCACAAGGCAATGTATCGCAAGAGCTGATCAACGCAATAGCGCGGCTGGCGCTCCGACATGATGAGCAAATCACAGCGATCGCCTCGGATGTGACATTCGTCTCTTATGTCCGAACCGAAGATCACTCGCTCCTACCTCATCTTTACGAGGAATCTCAGCGAGTCAAGAACAGTCCCATCGGGATTCCTCCCAGGGCAGCTTTGACCCTGAAGTTTCTCCGTGAACTCAAGGAGAGATTGGTGACTACCAGCCGTGATAAGAGCATACAGGAGCGCCTGCAGAACGATGAGCTGATGACGCAGGACGGCGAATGGCCGTTCCTGGAGTGGAGCCCCACCGATCAGAAGATGACCGAGACGGTGGAAGACCCTCTCACCACGGCTCAAGTCGTTTCAGGCCTGGGGGACGCAATCACTAGAATATCCTCAGATCCGGAACACATCAAGCTCTTCAAAACCTCGCGGCCATTGACCGAAGGCATGACGGGAGGTCCGGTCCGAATCCAGATCCAACTGTCAACCAGGGCGGCCACATCTGAACTGCAGGAAACCTTGCAGTCCTTAATTGGCAACACTGCATTTTCGCTCATAAACGCGGATTTCCAGCGAATGGGAACTCAGCCATCGCCGCTGGTTCGCCAGATTCGTGATTTGCTCTCCTGATCTTCTCCAGAGGACAAGATCTCTTCAGCTCTGCCCCACGAGTGGGCGGGACTGGAACAAGTGCTCAGTAGAAGCGAAGCAAATCTCACGAAGAGGAGTTGCTCCCACCTAGCCCCCTGCCCTAGCATGCTCATGCTCGTGAGGAGATTGAAGCGTCTTCGACGAATGGCGAGGAGGCCCTCCCGCGGAGCACTGCACTCATGTTGGCACCGCTTGAATTGATGCACATGTTCTTCCATGACGAAGCTCTCAGGCTCAAAAGCTAATCAATCAGACTGTGGTTCAACTCCTCGACCATGTATGATCAGACGCCACCTCGACTGGCCATGATGCTGCTCCCGACGATCGCAGCGGTGCACTTCCTGCACCAGAAGTCCCAAGGTGTGGAGATACTCCCCTGGGCCGTGCTCACAGAGCTGCTAGAGAGAGTGAAGGGGCTTGGGCTCATCACTAAGGATGAGATCCTGAACCTTGCCGTGGAGATACTCCCGGAAGGTGGGATTCGAAAGGTGCTCACACACCTCCACTCCATATCGGGAATCGATGAATGGGGACAAATCCGACACAGAAGACGAAGAGCCCTGGTCGAACAGGGGATGCAGTACCTCTCTTTGGTTCGCATCCATGCTGGAGACCTGATTTCCCCAACAAGCCTCGGTTACCACCGGTACGACTTGGAGACAATGGAACGAGAATCCCATATCACGGGATACATCGCCAAATATCTCCCTGCTGAATACCAAGAGGCCTATCAAGCTGATGTGCAGACGTTGAGGTCTCAGTTTTTTTTTTTTTTTTTCAGACTTAACCTGGCCTCGGCGACGTGGGAGGTATCTTACAATCACCTCATGGCCGCCACTTCCTGAGCCAAGTGAGAAGAGGAGATGCTCCCTAAGCAAGAGCTCCTGTAACAAAGAGAGGAGTTTCTCCCTCGTTAGGCGTAGAGCTGGTGGAGCTACTCCCCAGGGGTTTTTGAACTAAAGAGTCACAGGTGGAGCTTCTCCCCTAGTTGGTGGAGCTTCTCCCCCAACGAGGGGTGTACAGCTGGCGGAGTCTCTCCCTAGGGGTTTTTAAAAGCTTCGAGTCGCTGCCTGCAATAATTCTGCCTGCACTGAGACACACTGAGCCAACAGCAATCCACCATCCGTGATGCAGGTCTCCTCGTGGTGGCCTGGAGCTCAGTGGCCTAGGCCCAGCTGCCTGCTTAGAAGCCAGCTTGAGCCAGCTTCAGCCAGCTTGAGCCAACAACTGCAGCTTTCTCTCAAGACTCAGCATCATGTCCAGACCTGAGTCAACACAGGATCCCTCGTTTCAAGCGGAGTACGAGGAATTCTGTCAGCGACGGATACGTGAACAACTTCCGCATGTCACGTATCGCAATTTCCTGCGCCAGTGGAGGCGCTCCGCTCGTGCTCACGGCGAAAGCTATCCTGCCTATAAAGGAGTCTCTAAAGGTACTGGTGGACAGGAAGAGCTGGGAAGCGGAAAGGGTGGAGTCACTCCCCCTCCTCCTCCTTCCAAGAAAAGAAGTACAGGGCAAAGCGAGGGTGGAGATACTCCCCCAGCTGCAAAGGCCAAGAGTGGAGATCCTCCCTCGGGGGACCCCATCACGGAAGCTGCGATCAAAGTTCTTCAGTCAGCTGGTTATACCCCCTTTCCCAGTCTGATGTCAGACTGTGATGGGAACATCACTGAGCTGAACAATCACCGAATTATGGTGACAGTAACTCAGCAGCTGCGAGATGGCCTCAATCAGGTGGAACGACCCTCCTCGGAGGTAGCCAATGCTCTCCTGGAGACCTTCCCGGCCTCTCGCCGGGGACTTGCCAATGAACCTCTGCATCCTAAGCTTGGATATCCCACAGCTGAAGAGAATGGGTGGTTTCGTTTTGAGTATTCTTCACCGAACATTCTTCCTGCAGGGGACAGCGAGGTGGCGTTCCACGGCACACACCTGGAATGTTTGCATGGGATACTGGCCACAGGCAGGCTACTACCTTCGACACCTGACCTTTCCGGCACGCGAAGCTTCGAGGCACGACCAGGCGTGTATCTTCACAGGATGTCAAACAGGCATCTTGCTGCCGGTTACAGTTGTCTGGTGAGGATAGGACCTCGGCACATATTCGTGCGGCCCATGTTTGAGGTGGAGGCTGCGCACTCTGGATCGCAAAAAAAGGGTAAGAAAACAAACCAACTGATATACTCCTATGATGCAGTCAAAATCCGAGCGCTGCTACTGCAAATATCAACCAAGGAGACACTCACCTTAGGTGAGTACCTCCGAGATTGGAGTGGCTTGTTGGAGATACCACTGAGACAAGCACGGGAATCCTTTTTGGCGTTGGGATACGAGCTGCCTGGCGAAGCCTCGTCAAGTGGAGTCAAGGAAGGAGGAGTTGCTCCCCTTCCGGTTTGTGAGCAGGCGTCCAGCTCACAGGGTGGAGTTTCTCCCCCGACCATGGCGTCAGAGATTGACCACAGCTCAACAACGCCACGTAGCTCCACTATAGTGGCCTGGGAGGGCCAACCAGGCGATCTAGGGGACTATTGCACTGCCTCTACGAAGCCGGAGACCAGCTTCTCGTTCGAAGTCTCGAAGGCTCTAGCAGCTTCGCTCCGGCACGGACATAAACCCTACATCAGCGTCACTTCAGCTGGTTGGGCCAAATTAGAGGACGTCCTGAGATGGCCAAGAGTGCAGGCCCAGCACGCCACGGCAGGCGACCTCATGGAGGTCGTTCGGAGTAACGCAAAAGGCAGGTACGAGCTGGGCGATTGCCAAGGCCAGAAGTACATCAGGGCTCTGCAAGGACATTCTCGCTCTGATGTGGACTCCAATGAGGTGTTGGAGGAACTCACGGAGGAGATGCTCCCCAGAATGCTGTATCATGGCACATTCTGGTCCTTGTATGACTCCATACGCCAACGAGGCCTTCTGCCTCAGAACAAGATTTCCAAGGGTCGCGGCAAAGGTGGACGCGGTAGAGAGGGACGACAGCATGTTCACTTCGTCTCGGATCGGGACTATGGGAGACCTGGTGTTTCTGGATTCAGAGATAGCTCGTCGATGCTGGTGGCGGTCGATCCACGCAGAGCCATGCAGGAAGGGGTGCAATTTTTCCGTAGCAAGAACGGCGTCATTCTCACCCCCTCTGAAGTGCCCCCTTCTGTCATAGAGTACTACCAGAGCCTGAAATCAGGTACTAAGTACGGAGGCGACAACAGGCCGCTCTGATCGTGAGGACCCTCACCTAACGGTGGAGTCCCTCCCCACACTGACAATGCAGCTGCTCACGCAAAAATCTGTGTTATCAGGCTGAAGGTCACTTCAATTTCATCATCAGACAGCAAGTATACCCCGAGGTCGCATGTGAGGCTCCGTGCGAAGTCGTGAGCCCGGATCTGCAAGTGAGTTGTCAGCCAAAAGTTCTGGAAGCTCTACTTGCCTTCTCGTACAGGCTCAACTCACCAGCTGTTTCGACTGTAGAAGCCATGCCTGAAACACCGAAGAAGAATGGCAACAGAGCGACCTCCCGAACCCCTCCTCCAGTGCGACGTCGGCCCCACCTATCCAGGTCGCCGCCAGCCAGTGACTCCATTCGGGAGTCCGACTCCGAAGACACAGCAGCCCCTAAAGCAGCCCCCAAAGCAGCTGGGCCTAAGGGCCCGCCGCCTCCGATGCCTGTTAACCTGTCAGGAAGTGGATCTAGCACAGATCGGACACCGGGACCAGGTAAGGCACCAGGAGTGCCAGCGAAAGGTGGAGTCCCGGGAGGAGTTTCTCCCCTGGGACCACCGCCAAAGGCTGTGACCTCAACGATCTCCCATCCAGGGACAGGAGAGCTTCATGTCACCAGCACAAGTCCGGCAGGAGTTGCTCCGCCATCTACAAATAGCAACAACGGGCTGGAAATGGCGCCTGGCCTGCCTTTACTGAGTGTTTCATTGCCTCACCGCCTCTACTATAACATAGAGCTAGTGGTTCGTACCGAGCCTTCACAGCGAGGCTAGACACTCTCGCGAGACAGCAGTGTGCAAAATGGACGTCGCCAATCAGTCAGCGATACATTGCAAATCAGCCGGTTAACTACTTCATTAGTGCCAGAGTCTGCAGCTCGAGTCACTGACGACACGTCCGATTCCGACTTCATTGCTTGCAGCCTTGAGGGGCGGAGCGTGTGCGAGTGCTGTGTTAAGGCACGGCTCGTCATGAAGTGACCGCGCAAGTAGCAAGCAGAGCAGCAGGTCGATCCCTCGCAAAGCGTGGACGTTAAGTTTCACCTCCGACAGTATCCTCCCGCTGCGTGTGAATGAAATGTTGTTGTTGTTGTTGTTGTGTTGTTGTTGTTGTTGTTGTTGTTGTTGTTGTTGTTGTTTGTTGTTGTTGTTGTTGTTGTTGTTGTTGTTGTTGTTGTTGTTGTTGTTGTTGTTGTTGTTGTTGTTGTTGTTGTTGTTGTTGTTGTTGTTGTTGTTGTTGTTGTTGTTGTTGTTGTTCTTGTTGTTCTTGTTGTTGTTGTTGTTGGTTGTTGTTGGTTGTTGTTGGTTGTTGTTGGTTGTTGGCTGTTTCTTGTTGCTGGTTGCTTGTCGCTAGCTTGTTTCTGTTGATTGTTGTTTATTGTGTTTGTTGTTGTTGTCGGTTGTGGTTGTGGTTGTCGTGGTTGTTGCTGTTGGTTGTTGGTTGTTGGTGGTTGGTTGTTGGTTGTCGGTTGTGGTCGTTGTGGTCGTTGTGGTTGTTGTTGTTGTTGTGGTCGTTGTCGTCGTCGTCGTCGAGGTTGTCGTTTTCGTTGTTGTCGTGGTTGTTGTTGTGGTCGTTGTCGTCGTCGTCGTCGTCGTCGTCGTCGTTGTCGAGGTTGTCGTTTTCGTTGTTGTCGTGGTTGTTGTTGTGGTCGTTGTCGTCGTCGTCGTCGAGGTTGTCGTTTCCGTTGTTGTCGTGGTTGTCGTTGTGGTTGTTGTTGTTGTGGTGGTGGTGGTGGAGGTGTCCGTACCTTTGCCGGCCGCGCAGAACCTCCGAATCTTGCAACCATCGGCTCTCTGCGAATCGTGCGTTGTCCGTACAGAATGGGGCAATCCGGTGCAGCATGGGTCTCAGCCTCAGCTGCGAAGTTTCCACCCGTCATATTCTCAATTTCATCTCTCGGCAAATCCCGGGCGCTGCCAGGCGCTCATAGAGCAAGGATCTGAGTCTAAGTGGTCTTGAGTCTGGAGATGACACGATATTGAGTATTGGCCCGCTCACAAGCCGTCACAAGCTTAAACTTGAGTTCAGTCTTGTTCTAGTTCGAAAATGCTGGCCGCGGACCGCGGACGCCTCGCAGGATTCTGAGGCGTGGAGGGGATGCGGATGCGTTGAGAGTGTGGACACTTTTTTTTTTAAGCATTTGCTTTCAAGCCAGTTCACGGCTGTAGCTAGCTCTCCAGACAGACGCAATGCGCTCGGTTCTGGGCGCCTTGAATGCAAGTGCAGTTTGCTTCCCATGTGCTCAAGACAGGGCGCATTGCAGTACATGCTCTTGGCCTCCCTATGTCCGGAATCACTGTCGAGCTGCATCTCTGCACCACATGATAATCATAGCACACCTGAGGCTACGCGCTTGTAGCTGCGCTGGCAGCAGCCGCCGCTTTGGCCTCAGCGTTGGTCAGCTGACGATGATGATGACGGGGCGACGTGTCTTGTTTTGATGCGTGAGGACAAATTGTCGCCTGTGAGGCATCCACTGCATTCTCGCAGATTGCTCGAACTGCACGAGGAGGTGAGACAGATGTCCAGGTGCCTTGGAATTAGCGGTAATCAGCGTCTGGTCGGTACCCTCGTGGCTTGCACTCTGCACATGCCCTTGGCCCTTGGCAGAGGCGCGATCCAGCGGAGTGAGCATAAAGTTGGATGCGCCAGCCAAGCGGACAGAAGCTGCCGCCAGCCGACGGGCTGCATTCTGCAGATGTGTAGATGAGTCGGCCTGTGCCCGCACCTCGAGATCGAGCTTCGTCGCTAGTATGCCCGAATCGCCACGGTGCTGTCTTTCAATTTGGCGGTAGTCGACGATTCGCAGGGTTCCACGAGAGTCCAGTTTGCTGTAATGTGACCAAGAGTGTATGCAGCTGATGCACGGCAGGTCAGTCCGAGAGCAAGTCTGGCAGCGATGCCCTGCTTGCGGCCCTTTTCGGTGGTGTTGCAGGCATGGCCAGCCATACAGACTTCAAAATCCTGTCCTGTTCGGTGCTACTTCATCACCATACCTACTCACGCGTTTTGCTCGCTGGCATGGGGACGGGTCACGGACTTTGCTGATTGATCCGAGTCTTTTCCTTTCACTGTCCGAGTAGCTCGGCGTATGCCAAGGCGTGGGGAGTAGGCTTCAACACTTTTCAGGTCTCGTTGCAGCTGCCGCCGAAGCGGCGCAAGGATTCTTCAAGCAGCCGGTGGACCTCCCGCCTGATGATTGATGTTCCTGGCAGGGGCTGGTAGTTGTTGAGTCGTGAAGTGACGCGCTTGCCTTGCTCTCGCGAGGAACCGTGGTCTCCGGCCAAGGAGCTGCACTATTGTACGATCCGTAGGATGTCATCTTGCTCCGCGCATGACCTTCCTCGTTGCGTGCACTTGGGGCAGGAGATTGGTGCCACCCAGCCGCTTGAGTTCTTTGACCCCCTGGACCTGGCCGAGGACGATCCTTGTTGGCACCCCATCAGGCGCTGGTTGCTACACCGCCCAGACAGCCAGAAGTTATTCAACCGGCTCAGCCAAGGAGGAGAAGTTCCGAAAGTTCCGCACGGCAGAGATCAAGCACGGCCGTCCTTCAGCCGTCAAATCAGAGTCCCAAGTCGCATGGGGTGAAGTAGAGTGGGGGGTGTGAGACTGCGCGTGAAAAACTGAATGTTCGGCGATCTGTCTGATGGTCTGAAACTCAAGGTTTCGGTCCATGCTTTGGCAGTTTCTCATCCTTTCCCCCAGTTCCCTCTTGCCGTTTCTCATGGTGTCACGGACTGGATGGAGTGGAAGGGATGTCTGAGGCGTTGCCATGATGGCAGCTGCAGGCGCAGTCGTCCAGCATTACGTGGCCTGGCGACCTCATATTGAATAGCATAAACCTGCGCGTCGAATGCTCGAAGCATTGCGCCGCTGCAAGGTCAAGCTGCCCTTCTTGAAGGACGTGCCCTCCGGGGTGACGGCCCTTCAGACGACCAAAGGCAGCTCAACTCCATTGTTGCATGCGCTCGAGTGAGTCCGGAAGCATCCTGAAGCCAACGGCAGACGGCAGAGGTCTGTTGGCTGCTGGCGTGCTTTTCGCTGCCTGTGGTTACGTGGAGACAAAGGTCTGGAAACAGGCCCTGCATCTCTTTGGCCTGAGGCCTTTCTGACCACTCATTTCACGGCTTGCTGCAGGATGATGCCAAAGAGCCCGGAAACTTCGGCGACCCGGCGGGATGGTCGCAGACCGGCCTCGGAGCAGGCGCTGCAGAAGTGAACCACTGCACCGTCTGCCGTTGCCACAGCCTTGCCTCCGCCAAGAGGCTCTTACAGCAAGACCATGCGCGAGCGAGAGCTGAACAACGGCCGATTTGCCATGACGCTTGGCCAGACGAGATGCTCCTATCGGAGAGAAAGGGGAATCGTAGTCGTAGCGTGACAGAGTCAGCCGGTGTGTTGCATTCTTGAGCTGATCTCGAGGTTTGCCATCGTGGGCATCATTGCCGGAGAGGTGGTTTCTGGAAAGGACTGGCTCGTTGCCCCGTTGCTCCGAATCCCATGGTTGCATCAAGCTGTTCGTGTTGTTCGGCGTTCTGCTTGGAGGATGCCATTGAGCAGCTGACGCTGAAGACGCCCCAGCCACCGACCCCGGTGCTGGCGGAAGTGGCAGCGCAGACCCCGGTGCTGGCGGAGGTGGCAGCACAGACCCAGGCCGCGGGGTGCGGCCGTTTCCTTGATCTTCAGGGCCTGGGTGAAAACGAAGGCGATCCTTGTGCAGGTTTGCGCCGAGAGCGTCTTGGGTTGGCATTGTAAAAGAAAGGGACCGATGCCTTAACGGGCCATTGATCCTCTAGCCTCAAGATGACCTCCCCGACTCCCAGCTTGGCCGTCCATCATCCTGCCCGCAAGCCTGCACCCTCGTGCCGTGGGGCGGCAGCACTGTTTGAACGGGAAGGTTCGCGTAACGCTCTTCTTGATCTTGAAATGGTCCGGGAGCTTTTCCTTCTTGGGGGAGGGGCAAGGGCTCACTGAGAGATTGTGATAGGGTTTTGGCCGCTGCGGAAGGCCGCCATCAACAGTTTTGTTTAATGTCTGAGCTCTAAGGAGATTCGTAAGAACCTCGTGCACAGGATGCTGTCCAGCAGCTCCAGTAACTGGTGTGAGGTAGCCTGTAGAGCTTTGCAGTGCCGGGCGAAGCTGGCATGTACATACTGACAGTGATTGATCTCCACGAAAGCCGTAGCAGCTTCGGCGATTTGCTGCAGAGGAGACAAGATGCAAACTTGTAGCGACTTGTAGGTTCGGCTGATGTTGGTTTTGTGCCGCCGGCCGTTAGTTTTGAGTTTTGACTGGCTTGTACTTTAAAGCCCGAGAGCTGGAACGCTCCCACAGCTCGGCTTCTCAGGCAATTTTCCAGACAAGTGGTCATGTCAACCACTACATGGTGTCACGGAGTCCCCGAAGATGTAGGTAAAGCCACCCAAGCTTTGCACTCAAAGCCGCAGCAGCATCGCCAAATGAGCAAGCAAACGCTTGGAACACTGTGACACCATCATCCAATGGTCTCTGCGGTTTTTGTTCGAGCCGCCAGCTGTGCATCCACGTTTCCACAGATTTGCCGGATCCACTTTGCAGTACCGTACGCCATGACCAACATGGATGTGCCTGTCGGAGTGGGTGGCCGCAGAAGTTCCAAGCGCTGACAGTCATTCCTTGCTTTGCTCGTCGGATACTTCCGAATGCTCGTGCTGATAACATGCCCTTGGATCGAGTCTGGGCGTTGGCCCAGACGGTCCCGGCTTTGTGTTTATCAGTCCGGGGCATCCGTTTGTGCGAGCTACGCAATGAGCTTTGACTTGCCCTTGGCAAGGTCGCCCATCTGTCACTTCGAAACACATGCAGACAGCAGACAGTAAAAAAACATGCAGCATGCCTGTGAAGCAAGCTGCTGGTCTCGGCCTTGGGCACCCTCACTTGCAGCACGGCGGGTTTCAGCGCGGGCTCTCGCAGAACGAAGCACGGCCGCTGCGGTCTAGGCCTAGGTAGGCTACCATGTTGCGTACCCTCCTTGTGGTTGCGGTCCTGAACCTTGGCTCCACCCTGGTGCTGAACGAAAACTCGGGAAGTCCTGTGCAGGCCGTGAGCAAGGCCAGCCACGCACAGGAGGCTCTGACGAAGGGCAACACGACGCAAGCAGAGGAGAGGGCAGAGACTGAGGCCGAGGAGGTCTCAGATACGGGCACTGAGCCGGAAGGGGAGGAGATGCTCTCCGACGAGACCGAAGTGCAAGAGGACGGGGTGGACGAGGACTTGTCGCCTCAGTCAGATGAAGATCCGTCTGATGAGAAGTTGGATCCTGAGCAAACTGTGGACGTCCCCGCCGGTGCGGCGGTTTCGGCCGCCGCAGAGTCCGAGGACGAGTCTGACGAGTGAGAGGGAGGCCAGGGTTTGAAAGCCTGCTCGCAACACGGCGCCGAAACCACCAGCGCTCCACGCAGCAAAAGGGGCGCCGCCGGCGTGCAGGGGCTCGCGGGCTTCAGTGCCACCATGGGCACATATCTTGCTGTAACGAATCAAGTTGTGATGAGGTGCGCTGCTTGAGCTTGTCCCTGCATGTATTCACTGTCGTAAACGGACGCCCCGCAGGCCTGCAAAGAGTGCAGGCCGGAGCCATGCGCAAAGTAATCACAATCATAGCTTTGCACGCAGCAAAAGCATGTGAAAGCCTATATTCATGGCTGCTTCAAGACGAGCCAAGCACCTCATGGCCAAACGACTTGCGTCATTATTAGGGGGCTGCTGCATGGCCGCAGCAGCAAGTGGCGATCAGGCAGGTCGATAAATGTCAGGGCCGGGTTTCGAGAAGCAGCAAGTTTGGAGACAGATTGCGAAGGAGGCGCATTTATTTTGGGAATTATTCTTTTTTGTTTTGGTATGTTTTTTTTGGTCTGTGTGCGGGCACGTGCGGTTCTCCTGCCTTCCTGTCGTGCCTGGCTTCTTGGTTTCCGTGGCTTCTTGGCTTTTCGATGCTCCCTCGACTTCTTCTAGTATCGTAACTTGGAGCATACTGCCTTCTCGTTTTGCACGGCTTGCTGGCTTTCTGGTTTCCTTGGCTTCTTGGTTTCCTTGGCGTCTTGGCTTTCGGAGCATACTGCCTTCTAGTCTTGTATAGCTTCCTGGCATCTTGGTTTCCTAGGCTTCTTGGCTTTTCGGCCTCTCGTCTTTTTAACGGAGGGCGTATTTCTTCACTCCCTTTTTTTTTTTGCTACCTTTTTTTTTCCTGTCCCCTTGGTCCTCTGGTCCCGTGGTCTTCTGGTCCCGTCTTCTTGGTCCCCTGGTCCGGTGCAGCCCCTGGTCCTCTGGCCCAGTTTTCAGGATGTATAGTAAGTATAGAAGTTACAAATATACCTTTCGAAGCAAGGGTGAGCAGAGGTGGCTTCTTGGTTTTCCGGCCACTCGGATTCTTGGCCTTTAAAACTTCTTATAGCTTCGTGTATCATAATACACTATGTTATATTAAATTACATATATATATATATATAGATAGAGTAAAGTGTATCATATTCTAGTATATTGTTGTATATTCTATCATATTATACTGTTATATTATATCATACTAGATCATAATGTGTCACATTTTTGCTGTATTATATTTTGCCATAATAAACTCAGTTATACTATATTGGAGTATATTACAATGCATCATAGTATAACATATCACATTTTATTAATATGTATTTCTATATATTTTACTCTATTTTGTCATGTTATATTATATTATATGATCTATTTAAATATATAATATTATGTTATACTACATTATGTTATGTCATGTTAACGTATATTTATATTTACATGTTATTGAACTGAGCAAAGTCGCTTCGAGCA
Organism: Symbiodinium sp. CCMP2592; assembly: GCA_905221615.1. Lineage (NCBI taxonomy): Eukaryota > Dinophyceae > Suessiales > Symbiodiniaceae > Symbiodinium > Symbiodinium sp. CCMP2592. The sequence continues at coordinate 36,436 of CAJNDT010001373.1, read as the reverse complement.
TCATCCTGCCTGCCAGCAAAGACAGAACCCATATGGACCTTTTCAGAACCCGTCATAAAGACGTTGTGTTTGCAAATGGGGGGGGCTGCGCCCCCCCAACCCCGCGCTTTCTTTTGGAGCCGCGCAGGCTTGCTTTCAAGAACATCACACCATGAACAAGACTTGCACCAAGCACACAATTGTTTTAGAGCTTTCCAAAACTCATCATACAAGCATTCTGTTTCCAATTGGGGAGGTGCGTCCCCGTTTTATATCGCTTCAGGTATCATCTTGCCAGAAATTACAGAACCCATACGGACCCTCTCAGGAACCCGCCATAAAGACGTTGTGTTTGCAAATGGGGGGGGGGCTACGTAGCCCCCCCCCCCGCTTTCTTTTTAAGCCGCGCAGGCTTGTTTTCAAGAACGCAAAACCTCAGAACATGAGCCAGAATCCGTAGGAATATAGTGTTTTCCCGAGGAACTACCAAGCAAAACCGAAGGAAAGAATACAGAATCCGTAGGAAAGTAGTGTCTTTCCTAGAGAAAAACACAGGATTCCGTCCAAAATGTACGGAAAATAGTGTTTTCCTTTGTAAAACGCAGGAAAACATGCTGTTTGCCTATGCTTTAGGCCAAGCACACCGCAAAAAAAACAAAATCCAAAAAAATAACAAATACATTCCCACATTAATTTATGGCCCGATTGTGAAGGCATGTGGGGGGCAGCGGCCACGGGAGCAGACGTTGGCTGGGCCCTCAGCCAGAGATGGGCTTTGTAGCTTTAGCTCAAGGCAAAAGGCGGACAGAAGTGCAAAGCCTGCTAGACTCGACGAGATCCAGGTTCTGAGGGTCATAATGAAACTCGAGCGGGTTCTAATTTGCTGCCTCCTTGAAGAGCCACATGTTGCACGGCAACAAGGGAGCCTGAATCTGCCGTGGAGTGTTTGAGAGGATTGCCGCCAAGGTTTTCAGTCTGGCTGCCGTTCCTTTTCATTCAGCCGGTGCTGCGGCAGACGAGATCGAGGACATGCATGTGGTGCGTCCACTTCGTTTTTTGTTGTAAGTTATGACTACTAGAGGAACCTGTGGTCACGCTTGGCCGGATGGAGGACCCCGGGCGCATGTCCCTTGATGGCACCCAGACCCATAAGTCTCCGTCTTTGCAGCGCCACGGCTTCGTTTATGTTGCACTGTCAGGTCCGACGCCGGATACTGCGCGCGCGAGGAGGTGGAGATGCTGCTTGGCGGACTGTGCCGACTCCAGCCCTCATCCCTGCAGTGTTTGAGCTCTGTCCTGCTGGTCCGTGTTCCGTAAGGCTGTGGAAGCAAAAGTCACGCATGGACGCTCTCTTCGACGGAGGTCACAGAGAGGTCTGCTTCGCTTTTTGTTGCTTTCAGACGCTCCAAGATGGTCCCATGGCTGGGCCTGGTCAGGCCTACTGGATGGCTCGTGATGAGATCTATCCTGAGGCCGGGCTCGTTCATAAGATCAGAGCTCCGTCGGCTTCACTTCTGAACAAGGCCGGCCATCGGGGCTCTGACCGTCAGCCCTTGGGCAACAGATCCGGGGACAAAATCGAGGAAGCTTACGTCTGTAGACTGCAGTATACGATGGGATCACCTGCAATGCTCCAGGAGATCGTCACTGCAGTTGGGAGGCTGAAGGAGGCCGATGACGTCAGCAGTGGTATGCGGTGGTGGGGGGAGGGTTTTATTTCGCAGGTGCTGAATCGATGCAAGGCCAAGGCGAGCCGAGCCTGCATGAGTCTTAGCCTTTAGCTGGGGCTTTCTTGTGATTCTCAGGGCCAGCTGGTGTTCGCAGATGTTTGCGGTGCGCCTGGTGCATGGTCCAAGTACTTCTTCAAGCTGGGTCCGGGCCTCGCCATGCGACCGTCACACCGTCTTACGCAGTCATCTGAATCTTTTTAGCTCTTTTGAATATTGTAACGGTTTTATGTATTCTAATCATTGTACTTATAGCAAAGCCCCGCACCAGGTGCCGAGGCCGAGTGTGCCGTCCGCGGCTTCGGCTTCAGCCTCCGCGAAGGCACCAACGCCTTGAGCTGCACCTGGTTCCCCGAGGACAGCTGGGGATGATAGGGTTTCCTGACTAGGGATCTATTTTATTGAAGTTACTCGAATAATCTTAAAAGGGATCTATAGCAAATAATCGGGTTCCCCGACAACAAACAGGGGTTTGGATTTAGGGTTACAATATTCGTTTAATATGGTTCCCCGAGGACCAAGGGGGGTTGGTTCTGGGCTCTTGTTAAGGGATTTAGTTTAAGTTACCAAGGAAACCATACTATCTACTATAATCCCTATTAGCCGAGGGGATTGCAAGGGAACGGAAAGGATGGACTTGGAAGGCTGCCCCTGACCCGCATAGATTCAATCACAGATGCTGAAATTCCAGCATGTTTAGTTCCTTTCAAGTCTCTGGCATGACCTGGTGACGCTGCAGTCTTTCGCGCTACCGAGTAGCAGACATGACTCGCTGTGCCCTTTCTTCGATGCGTTGTTTTGCATCCCGCATGGAGACATTCCAATGGTCCACGAAGGCCCGCTCACCTTCGAAGAAGGCGGCAAACACGCGCTTGGCCGAACTGGCACAATCACTTTGCGCCTCAAAAAGGGACCCGTGGGCTCTTGTGCTGGATGCTGCCTCACTGGCCTCCAGCAGTGCCCTTCGTGGTGTGGGATTTCGTGCCAGCCGCATCATCGTACCGAACGACAGTGATGCGCCCTTCGGCAGCAACTGCTTGAGCAAGGCGACTGTGCTGCAAGGCTTATGCCTTCAAGACTTCATCATGCAGAACTCAAAGAAAGACCGCGGCTATGGTCCCTTCAGTTGCGTGTATTGCGACTTCACGGAGTGCTTGTATGGAAGTTGGAAGCCACCACAAGAGCTCGAGGAGCTTGACAATACTCTTGCTGCAGCCCCGTATAGATCCAGCCCCGGCCAGGATTTGAAAGCCTTGTTTCGCAGTGGCCAGCTGGAAAGCGGAGCGGTGCTCGCTGTGACCCTTGCACACCTGCGCTCGAACAAGCAGCCGGAACAATGGCAGCCGCTGCGGTTGCTGACCCTCGGTGATTTGGGACACTTTGTTCAGCCCCAAGCTAATCCTAGCCCCAAGCCAAGACATGTGACAAACCGCAGCTGAGATTGTAAACAGATCAGGATCGGGGCACTTGCAGCCGAACTGGGGTGGTGCAGTGTGGTCGTAGATCGCTTGGAGCAGCGGGCGGTTGCCACCGAGTTTTGGGTACTTGGGGAACCAGGAGACACCGCCCTGCAAGGGCTGCTGAAGGCGGAGATATCGAAGCTCCAAAACCTCTGAGGCGAGCGACGTGCGCACAGGAAGCGTCCCAGAACGGCCGAGCCGGGAGACAATTCAGCCAGTGGCCGCAGGGCCCGGAGATGTCCTGCCAAGGGCCCTCCCAGGCTGAACCCGCTGGTGGCCAAAGCATGCAAAAGCTATTGGAGCAGACCGAAGAGCACAGCGAATCGGCGCACTGCTTGTGCTTTCAAGCCGCGTCTTTTTCATGTCGCCTCGCCGCCGAGACTTCACTGAGCCAGAAAGCTGTAGCTAGAAGTCTTGGGTGAGGAAAGAGTTTGCAAGAGTCGGAGAGGCCGTCTTCGGCAGGCGGACAGTCCACTGATATCAGGTATGGGTCGTCCAAAGAAGCCCTTTGACCGCCTCGTACCTTCCTTCTTTGTGGTGGAGATGCGCTCGCAGTTCTGTTTCTTCATGGCCGCAGGACTTGGTGAAGCGTTCGGTGCTCAAGCTGCGCGATTGGATGTGGAGCTGTCCCACCCTGGAGACGGCTAGGGCGGCTAGGGGCTAGAGTGGACTGGTGCCTGCTTCCCAAGGCGAGAACTTTGTGGAGCTATGGGGAGCTGACGGGAGCGGAAATGTCGGATCCCTTCCAAAAGACGGTCTCTGTCTCCATTTTGGCTGAGGGCTGAGACGTCTGAGGTCTGCCTGCCCTCAAACGTGGCTCACGCTGCTGCCGAAGTTGGACGAGCAGCAGATGTGGTCCCAGGCTCAGATCGGCTTGTGGGGGAGACACGCTCTCAGCAGAGAAAGTGATTAGTAATGGCTGCTAGCAACGGCAAATGGACGGGAGGCCAGGAAAAAAGAGGAACCATTTCGGAAACTAGAGCAGGTACCAGCACAGCAGAACAACACAGAACAACAACCTTGGGAGCAAGAAACAGCTGCTGGGAGGTGGAATTTCTCACATCATCAAACGGCTGCCTGTCTCTTGCAGTCCTTGTCACGCGAGGGCACGGCACATGAAACGCGTGTCCCTGCGTCTGTGTGCCTCATTTCGTGATGCGGTGTCTGGGTCCAGCGCAGCGGCTGATCCAATCAGGTGATGGCAGATGGAGGCTTCTTGGTCAACAAAGGCGTCCGAGAAGACGAGAACGGTCTAGCTGTGAAGAGTGGCTGCTTGCTGCGGGCTGTGTGAACTGTTGGTCCGAAGGAAGCAACGGTGAACACATGGAGAACTACCAGGACCCCATACTCCCCCAGACTGAAGACGGTCGTCCCTCTGGCCACACATTCTGAGGAGATCGTCTCTGGCAGCATCCTACTGGCCGAGGCTGGTAGCTCTCACTCCCAGCTGCCTGCTTCTGATTTGCGAAAGGACGTGGTGTAGACGTTCCTTTTCTGTTAAGCACTCGACGAATGAATGGAATGAAGCACGGGCAGGGCGCGCGGTGCTGCAGCATGGAAGGGCTGCATTGAGAGCTTGGACACCGTTTTCTTGAAGCATTTGCTTTCAAGCCAGTTCACGGCTGTAGCTAGCTCTCCAGACAGACGCCATGCGCTCGGTTCTGGGCGCCTTGAACGCAACTGGAGTTTGCCTCCCATGTGCTCAAGACAGGGCTCATTGCAGTACATGCTCTTGGCCTCTCTCTCTGTCGAGCTGCATCTCTGCACCACGTGATAATCGTAGCACACCTGAGGCTACGCGCTTGTAGCTGCGCTGGCAGCAGCTGCCGCTTCGGCCTCAGCGTTGGTCAGCTGACGATGATGATGACGGGGCGACGTGTCTTGTTTTGATGCGTGAGGACAAATTGTCGCCTGTGAGGCATCCACTGCATTCTCGCAGATTGCTCGAACTGCACGAGGAGGTGAGACAGATGTCCAGGTGCCTTGGAATGGAGCGTCTGGTCGGCACCCTCATACCTTGTAATCTGCACATGCGCTTGGCCCTTGGCAGAGGCGCGATCCAGCGGAGTGAGCATAAAGTTGGATGCGCCCGCCAAGCCGACAGAAGCTGCCGCCAGCCGATGGGCTTCATTCTGCAGATGTGTAGATGAGTCGGCCTGTGCCCGCACCTCGAGATCGAGCTTCCTTCGTCGCTAGTATGCCCGAATCACCACGGTGCTGTCTTTCAATTTGGCGGTAGTCGACGATTCGCAGAGTTCCACGAGAGTCCAGTCTGCTGTAATGCGACCAAGAGTGTATGCAGCTGATGCACGGCAGGTCAGTCCGAGAGCAAGTCTGGCAGCGATGCACTGCTTGCAGCCCTTTTCGGTGGTGTTGCAGGCATGGCCAGCCATACAGACTTCAAAATCCTGTCTTGTTCGGTGCTACTTCATCACCATACCTACTCACGCGTTTTGCTCGCTGGCATGGGGACGGGTCACGGACTTTGCTGATTGATCCGAGTCTTTTCCTTTCACTGTCCGAGTAGCTCGGCGTATGCCAAGGCGTGGGGAGTAGGCTTCAACACTTTTCAGGTCTCGTTGCAGCTGCCGCCGAAGCGGCGCAAGGATTCTTCAAGCAGCCGGTGGACCTCCCGCCTGATGATTGATGTTCCTGGCAGGGGCTAGTAGTTGTTGAGTCGTGAAGTGACGCGCTTGCCTTGCTCTCGCGAGGAACCGTGGTCTCCGGCCAAGGAGCTGCACTATTGTACGATCCGTAGGATGTCATCTTGCTCCGCGCATGACCTTCCTCGTTGCGTGCACTTGGGGCAGGAGATTGGTGCCACCCAGCCGCTTGAGTTCTTTGACCCCCTGGACCTGGCCGAGGACGATCCTTGTTGGCACCCCATCAGGCGCTGGTTGCTACACCGCCCAGACAGCCAGAAGTTATTCAACCGGCTCAGCCAAGGAGGAGAAGTTCCGAAAGTTCCGCACGGCAGAGATCAAGCACGGCCGTCCTTCAGCCGTCAAATCAGAGTCCCAAGTCGCATGGGGTGAAGTAGAGTGGGGGGTGTGAGACTGCGCGTGAAAAACTGAATGTTCGGCGATCTGTCTGATGGTCTGAAACTCAAGGTTTCGGTCCATGCTTTGGCAGTTTCTCATCCTTTCCCCCAGTTCCCTCTTGCCGTTTCTCATGGTGTCACGGACTGGATGGAGTGGAAGGGATGTCTGAGGCGTTGCCATGATGGCAGCTGCAGGCGCAGTCGTCCAGCATTACGTGGCCTGGCGACCTCATATTGAATAGCATAAACCTGCGCGTCGAATGCTCGAAGCATTGCGCCGCTGCAAGGTCAAGCTGCCCTTCTTGAAGGACGTGCCCTCCGGGGTGACGGCCCTTCAGACGACCAAAGGCAGCTCAACTCCATTGTTGCATGCGCTAGAGCCGCTCGAGTGAGTCCGGAAGCATCCTGAAGCCAACGGCAGACGGCAGAGGTCTGTTGGCTGCTGGTGTGCTTTTCGCTGCTTGTGGCTACGTGGAGACAAAGGTCTGGAAACAGGCCCTGCATCTCTTTGGCCTGAGGCCTTTCTGACCACTCATTTCACGGCTTGCTGCAGGATGATGCCAAAGAGCCCGGAAACTTCGGCGACCCGGCGGGATGGTCGCAGACCGGCCTCGGAGCAGGCGCTGCAGAAGTGAACCACTGCACCGTCTGCCGTTGCCACAGCCTTGCCTCCGCCAAGAGGCTCTTACAGCAAGACCATGCGTGAGCGAGAGCTGAACAACGGCCGATTTGCCATGACGCTTGGCCAGACGAGATGCCCTTATTGGCGAAAGGGGAATCGTAGCGTGACAGAGTCAGCTGGTGTGTTGCATTCTTGAGCTGATCTCGAGGTTTGCCATCGTGGGCATCATTGCCGGAGAGGTGGTTTCTGGAAAGGACTGGCTCGTTGCCCCGTTGCTCCGAATCCCATGGTTGCATCAAGCTGTTCGTGTTGTTCGGCGTTCTGCTTGGAGGATGCCATTGAGCAGCTGACGCTGAAGACGCCCCAGCCACCGACCCCGGTGCTGGCGGAAGTGGCAGCGCAGACCCCGGTGCTGGCGGAGGTGGCAGCACAGACCCAGGCCGCGGGGTGCGGCCGTTTCCTTGATCTTCAGGGCCTGGGTGAAAACGAAGGCGATCCTTGTGCAGTGCAGCTTTGCTTTTGGGGTTGGCATTGCGAACAGGGACAGATGCCAGGGTTCGAGGCTCGAGGTTGACGTCTCACGCACCACAGCTGTGTTTTTACTCGGCTCGCACCTCTGAATCACAGCTTGGCGGGACGAATAATCCTTGCGGCTTTCGCCCCGAACTTCCGAAAAGGCTTTTCATCACATTTCGGGGGTACATTCGCAAGCCTACATATGGGCAACGGGTCGCCGAGGGACCGCTGGTGGCCTAGTGGCCAAGTCAGGCGTAGTGATGAGGTTTCTCGAGTAGGGAATGTTTCCGCAATCTTTTCGGGATCGAAGGAGGTTCGTCAGAGCCTCGTGTAGTTCTGCCCTGCAGGATGCTGTCCAGCAGCTCCAGTAACTGGTGTGAGGCCGCCATGGGCTTCGCAATGCGGTAGCCTGTAGAGCTTTGCAGTGCCGGGCGAAGCTGGCATGTACATACTGACAGTGATTGATCTCCACGAAAGCCGTAGCAGCTTCGGCGATTTGCCGCAGATGAGGCAAGATGCAAACTTGTTGGGACTTGTAGGTTCGGCTGATGTTGGTTTTGTGCCGCCGGCCGTTAGTTTTGAGTTTTGACTGGCTTGTACTTTAACGCCCGAGAGCTTCTCAGGCATTTTTCCAGACGAGTGGTCATGTCGACCACTACACGGTGTCATGGGGTCCCCGCAGATGTATGTACTCGACTGACTCGACTCCATTGGGCCACCTGCTGAGATATGTCTGAGGGGACCCATGCAATGACTGCGCACTTTATTAGCCGCTCGCCGCTCTACCCGACTCTAACCCGCACTTTGTGCAGGTCTGAGTATTGGAAGTTCGTGTCGAACCGGGCAGATGCCCAGCAGTGTGTGGAGCTTGAAGAGCTCCGTCGCAATCATTCGCAATCGTCTAGACCTCGGCGTTTGCAGAAATTCGGTGCAATGTCGGCTTCTGATACTGTACCCAGCAGACCATGTGTCGTCACCATAATCCCTGCACCGGTACCAAGCGAGGGTGCACAGCAGAAAAAGCTGCCGGAAGGTGCGGTTTGCACTCGAAACTCTGCAAGAAGGCCGACGGTTCCACCTTTCGGATGGCTTTCTGGATCACACATGATCAATTCGCAGGAGGGTGCTTCATTTGCAAGTTTTTTGACACCTTTACGCATGTGTTGACCCTAGTAATCGAAGCCAGTTTGGGGAAGGGTTGTTCCACCACAAGCATTGTACCTGTGTCTTGGATTCTTGGATGCTTAGGTCAGTTGCAGCCTGCTCTATGTGGCTCCAGCCCCAGCAAAACCAGATGGTGCCAGTTTCTTTCTGTCTCTTGTCATCGCGTGTCCTTAATCGTGCATCAGTTAGCCATTTCCGGCCTCCATTTCTCCAAAGGCTGCGGCACTTTTCCAGCAAGTGGATATTGTCAAGCCACGCCACAGCAGGGTCGTGAACTCTGAGCGGCAGCCTCGTTCGTGTTCAGATCTTACTCTTATCGCAGGTGGACACCACGCCTGTGTGCTTGGCCTTACCACATGTCGAAGCTGGTGCTCAATGGATCGAACGACACAGAACCTAGATACATTCCACCTACATGATTCAGCATGCACCTGTCGTGGGTTCCTTTGCACCCTTACATGTACGTCGTATGCTTGCTGGCACGAGTTGCAGGCATCACAGTCCTGATGCAGTAGCTTTGCCGCCATGCTGCGGCTGCTTCGCACTGCACGATGCCGGGCGAGGTGGCAGAAGGCTGGCACGTCTGATAGCTTAGCCGATGTCTCCTCGGCCAGCTCTTCAAGTAAAATCGGTCAGGCGGTGTAATCAGTGCTTCTCTGTCAGAGCATGGTGTCACGCTGGCGCTTCTCGTGGGTGAAACATTTCGGCTCTTCAGCTTTCCGCCAGTTTTTCTTCTTTGAGCGGCTCACGAAAGTGAGAGCCAGGGGTAAATGCCGAACCTCGTTGTACAGACTGTTGATTTGATTATTCAGTTGGGCAGCGCTTTGCTCTTGGGATTCCTGGCCTTCCGCTTGGGATGGGTGACTGAAAAGCAGGGGCTGGCCTTTCTAACAGGGCGAATCGGTCTCCCACTACTTGCCTTTAAGGCAGTGGCAACTGCAGACCTAGATGACATGGAGCCGGGAGTTATTGTGAGCTGCGCTATCGGGAAGTTGTTTGTGTATGTGCTGGCTTGTGGAGCAAGTTGGATTGGTTGCCGTAAGGAGTCACGGGACAAGGCGCTCATTTCTGCTGCGATTTTCAGTTTTCATGTGACCGCAGCCAATGACTTTGTGTTCGGTTTTCCGATTATCCAGGCCTTCTATCCGGACAAGGGGGTCACAAATTTGGTTGCGAACGTCGTTGTCCAAAATGTGTTTTTCCAAGTCTGCAGCCTGTCAATGCTTGGCGTTGGCGCCGCTCAGCAGCGGCAAAGCGAGGCCTCGTTCACTGCTGGCCCTGCGCATCCTGCACACTCGAATCGGAGGCAGTGTGGTCGAATCTTGAAACAGCTGGCACAGGACCCTCTCTTGTGCGCTATCGCCTTCGCAGTGATCTACAAGGCTGCGGCGAGGTTGGTTGCACCACACGCCCCAGGATCCTCCATCGTCCCAATTCCACTCAGCGAGTTGATTGATTTCTTCACAAAACCCTTTTCTACTACGGCGCTGATGCTGACGGGTGCAAACTTAGCAACTGCTCTTGACAGGACGGAAGGACATAAGACAGAGGGTGGCAGCATGTACCTACTTGGTGTTCCCATTGCCTTGGTGATAGCCAAAAACATAATCTGCCCGTATGTGACTCTAGCAGCGTCCGAACTCATTCTGCCTGGGAGTGAGAACAACAAGTGGCACAATTTCGCCTTCCTGTACGGTTCCATCCCCACTTCGTCAGCGCCGATGCTCGTGGCAATGCGAATTGGTCAACACATCGAAGTAGTGGCAGCAGCTGTGTCAATTGGCATCATGGTTGCCATTCCCATGCTCATTGCCTCCGCTGTGCTTCTTGAAAGTGATACAGTTGAGGGTTCACGCGTGGAGACTGAGCTTTACAACAGTGAAGTCACGGCACTTGTCGTGTCTCTTGCCACGACGGCAGCATCGTTGCTGCTGTTTCGACTTCATGACAAGACATCCATATGGTGGCATTTTCCACATGTCATGCTGCCGTGCTATGCTTTGGCCTGCTTCCTGCATGCCGGAGCCAACCTGATCACCGCAATCGCTTTACCAGTTTGTGACTTATATTCTGCCCGGATCATGGCCTACTGCGAGATACAAAGCTACATGTTTGTAGCATCGATGGCACTTTGCAGCCTTCAGAACTTTCGGTCGATGAGGCTTGCCAAGTATTTACTGTGGCTCGCAATTTTGGTACCTGTGCCGTGCTGTCTCTGGGTGCCCACGCCAACCATCAACAAAAGCTGCATTCTTGGAGTGGGAGAGTCCAGCGGCTTTAACTTGACAGTCAGTGCTGTAAACTTCCTTGTGCTTTCAGCGTTGCTTAGTGCAGGGGTGTTCTTTCGCAGAAGGGATCCCAGTATATCTTCAGACACTCGGCTAGATACTTTCCCGACTGACGGTGGCCTCGAAGTGCCGTTATCTCCGGAGTCCCCCCCACCACCAGAGTCGCCAGTGGACGCGAACACCTTGGTGGAATTTGAGCCAGACTCCCCCGTCTGCTACGACCACCGAAGTCCGTCCGCCCGCCGAGCGGACTACGGGGACAGCACCCTCCAAGACGTGGCGGTCAGTGCGACTGATGTGGCAATGAGACCATTGCCGAGCTCGTTCGTGCCGCGGATGTCCAGCTTCCCGAGGCAGAGCACTCTAGAATCCGTGCGAAGCATGCCTGGGAGCTTAGACAATGGCAACCTGAAGTTTGCTGTGCTCGTGATTGCTTCGAAAGCTCTCATGGTGTTGGCCATATCTACAGTTGTGCGATCAGTTCTGCTCATCCAGAGGCACATGCACCAGGACCTGCACCAAACATAGCAGCGATATTTTAGGTTCCAGCATGAAGGGAAGGGAATCAGCATTGAAAGTGTAAGATACTGTAAGTGCTCTATCAGGACCTTGAATCCTCTTTAGTGCTCGCGCTGCTCGTGGAGCTGTTGTTCGAACACACCGAGGGATTCTTCCTGCTCTTGGTGATCCTCTGCTTTTTTGATACATCATGCTCGAAGATGGCACGGAAGTTGCGGCATCGTCGCCAGATCACTTTGGCCCGACTGCCCATCCGAAGCCGCCAAGTCTCCGAAGTTGTTCCTAGGTGAAGGCCGCATCTGCGCGAAGTGCTTCATGTGTTTCACTGCAAGAAAAAGCATGACTGCCGCAGTTTTCGCTTGTCCATGGGTTGCGACGATACGGTAGACGTGTTTCGTAGAGAAGATCGACCCAAAAGGCCGCGATGGCTTGACCGACGCCACTGTCAGGAGTGAGCACTGCAGCATCAGGACACGGAAGCTGCCTAGGGCCCAGGACATTACAAGAGCAGCAGTCCCCCGCCCCGCCCGAAAGGTCATGCGTAGTTCATGGTCTCAAAATCCGTCAACGAGACCTTGCACAATACATCTCTCTTTCTCTCTCCATTTCGAGATGCCTCGCCGCCCCAGAGGCCTCCACCGGGTGGTGTCGCGGCCCTCGGAGCTCTCAAAGCTGGAGCCAGAGGGCCGCGCGGAGCGCTTACGCCTCGGTCTCGGAGGTGGGCCGAGCGATGCAGCTACTAGCTGAAACACGGCTTCAGCCGATGGCAGGCGCCGGCCGAGGCTTCTGAGCCGTCGGGAGGTTCAGAGGAGGCCAGGCGGTGCACGCAGTGTGAAGTATCAGATTTGCTGACTTCCACTTGTCTTTGAAGCTGCAACGCTCATAATCCGACAGGTTGACATTCCCCCCGAAGTGCTGGAGCTTTTCGACACCCTGCGTGGCGAATCCATACGGCGTGTCTTGACCTGCATTCAGACTTCTGGCATCGGCAAAATGAAGCACAAGCCGAGGCTTGGATGATTTTCAACCCATTCATTTGTTTTCTCTCTGCTGGGCCTATTCCACAGCTCCTCGGAAAATCGGAGAAAAGACCAAACGTCGGCGTGGGCATGCAACATCGATTTTTCCAGGCTCGCCTTCTGGACGACGACATGCGCTGCCAGGCCAGAGGGCCAGAGGGTGCGAGCTTGGCTGCCGCTTCGCTGTTTTCTTCTTGAACAAGTGTCTTTGGCAGGTGACGCGCGCAGCCCTGCGCTTGGGGAGGAGTCGCGACGCGGAGAACACCCGGGAGGCCAGAGAGAAGCTAGCTCCCGCCACAGGCAACCTGGCAGACTTTTCCAGCCAAGGCCACTGGCAGCCTGGAGGTGGGCGAACCGAAAACTGGTTTGGAGAGCCCGTGCATCCTGAAGGAAACGCGAGCACTGAGCAGAGTGCGAGTGAGAGCCGCTCGCCGTCCTTGCATTCCGGAGCTCCAGGAAGGCGAGCATTGGATGGCCCTCTTCAAGCCAGCCCATTGGCAGGTCTCCGTGGATGCCAAGGAGGCCCTCAGAGCGAATCGCAGGGCAGAGACTGGAGGTCTGCACTCTTCCCGCGTCTGCAGGCAACGAAAGCGGCATCAGCCACACCTTTCGAGGATGACGACGAGGGCGACGAAGAACCGGCTGAAAGGCCGCGAGTCCAGGCCGACAATATCCGACACTATGCCTAGGGAGACATACGACGCAAAGAGCTGCAAAAGACAAGTCTCAGTGTCGCAAACCTTGACTTCAGGCTTGGATCCAGAAGCACATGTCGCAAAGATATCCGCTCCTGGAAGCAGAGAGAGTTTCAGAATGACCAGAGTGCCAGAGTGTTCATGGCATATCGGTGAAACGCACGAAGACGGCATGCTCATGCTCGCCCCTGCTGCAGATCAGGATCTGCACGGATCCTGGAGAGGCTTTTGGCCTCTTGCCTCGCGGTGGCAATTGGCAATGTCGGGGTACAGAGACCCTCTTGGTGTCCGTCTTTCATGTGTGTCTTTCTCATCTATTTCCTCGGTTTCTGGAAGTTCGGAGGCATCGACTGGATGCACAGACCAGCGGCGTGCTGGTTTGCGCCAAGAGCTATGTAGGCTGTGGCCACAGATTTTTGAGGCAGCCTCTGCTCGAATTGAGGGAGTCGGGTGGTCTCAGGTGCGTACTGGTTGCGACTGCAGTGGTGTCAATACTCCGTGGACAAGGAGCGGAGGACTCAGTCTGAGTTTTTACTCGATGCACAGTCAAGCACAGTCAAGATCACGGTGAAAGGATAAAACGTACCTGTCAACCATCATGCCTCTGCATTCGAGGTATGTTTGCATTGTCCATGGATGGGTCGACCATGCAATGCGGGAGATCCACAAGCGTATCCGTCGCTCAGCTTGAGCGGCTAGCCGCCAGTCACATGAGTTAGCATGTTTCCAGTCTTTGCGTGCTTACAAACTTACAGCTCTGAAGCCTCCGGCTTCCAGCACAAGCCAGCGTGCCGGATCTTGCCGCAGTTTTGGCTCTCGCACTGATGTGCGCTTCGCCTCGTGGTCGCCATGGCCGGCAAGCCACAGGTAGAGACGGAGAGAGAGAAGAGAGATTAGAGAGAGAGAGAGAGAGAGAGAGGGGCTTTTGAAATCCTTTCAAGATCGCCGCGTTTCGTTGTTGTGCAGGTGAGCCTGGCTTTGGTGGGGCCCACGGGATGCGGGAAGACCACGCTGCTGGCGCGGCTCTGCTCCGAGCTCGGTGCTTTTCCCGCGGAGGAGCACCAGCAGTGCCAGGCCCGGCGGCGGGCCCGGGGAGCGAAAGCCGCGCAGCGAGAGCGGCTTTGTGCGCCTTTCGCTTCAGGATTTGGCCTGGGAGCTGGGACGCCCATCCCACCGGCATGGTTGGATGCTTGACCGCCTGCCTTGCGAGAGCAGCTCTGCCGCAACTCCGCCTTCGGTGCTCTCATTAGCGCAGTCCTGCCTGGGCCTGGGAGGAGAGGAGGGCACGACCGTGATGCCAACCCTCCAGATGTTCAAGTCGCAATCTTGCGTATACTCCGCCTTCGACACCCCCGGCAGAGAGGACCTAGTCTTGGTCTGCGAGTGTTTCGAGACTTTGTGAGAGATAGCAGATAGCGCACCTGACACGGGGTGAGACCTGCCGCAGGAATTTGTTAGCAATTTTCTCAGCATCACGTCTTTGGCTGATGCCGCAGTGATGGTGGTGTCAGCTACCTGTTTGCAGACTACTTGCATGCGAAATCAATCCCCATTACACTTTGCAACAGGCTGCAAGTGGCGAGTGGGAGATGGCCGTGGAAAGCGGAAGGGCCAGAGAGCTGGCTCTCGATTGTTTCACAATGGGCATCAAGACGCTCGGCTCAGTTTTGAGTGTCTTCCCTAAGAATCTCGCTCTCGGCCAGAGGCTCCCATTAGCTGAGGCATGTCCTAGTTTGGGTCACAAAGATGGACGATTTTACCGTGCAGTTCGAAGCTGCGAGATTCGAAGAGATCAAAAAGGCGGTGACAGCCTACTTGAAAGATGTGGGGTACAAGCAGAAGGACGGCATTGCGTGAGCTTTGTGCGTTGTTGGCGACAGTCGTGCATTCTCGAGATCGCCCTTCCAAACTGCCAGGATGTGCCAGTGATTCCGGTCGCAGGCCTCTCCGGTGAGAATTTGGTCAGCAAGTCAGCCGAGATGCCTTGGTACGCCGGTCACACTGCCATCGAGTCGCTTGATGCCCTCGGCAGCATGAACAGGCCTGCAGAGGCCCGGCTTAGAACATGATGATGATTGTTGATTATGTGATTGTGGGGCATACATTACATATTAGCAAGCATCTGCTGTTTCCTCCCGGCTTCGGGGAATCCTGCGGACGCAGCTGAGGAGAAGCCATTGAGACTACCTGTGCTGAAAGTCCACGACCAGCCTAAGGCTGGCACCGTGGTTGTAGGACGCATAGAGACGGGCTCAATTCGAATAGGAATCAAGGTGATTTTCTCACCCAGCGGCCTCGTTTCAGAGGTTCGATCGATTTACAAAGCCGGTGAACCGGTGAATGACGCCAGGGAAGGCGATATTGTGAGCGTAGGTCTGGGTTCCGGTGACGAGTCTGAACAGCTGCGGCCCTCGGACATCCGAAGGGGCATGGTTATCTCAGGCAGTACAGATCCAGCTGCTGATGCAGAAACCTTCCTGGCACAGGTGGTTGTCCTCAACCATCCTGGGGTGATTCGCGCAGGATACTGCCCTGCAATCGCCGTGCACACCGCGCAGGTTCCTTGCGAGTTCGAGGAGCTACTGAGCAAAGTAGACAGGAAGACGGGCAAGGATGCCGAGAACAACCCGACCAGTGCCAAGACTGGGGATGTTGTCACGGTGAAGATGCGCCCTCGAGCACTTGTTTGTGTGGAGACATTCAGTGCCTACCCTCCGCTCGGCCGGTTCGCGATCCGCGATCACGGTCGAACAGTTGGAGTGGGAGTTATCAAGGAGGTCAACAAAAGACCTGTGCCAAAACCGAGGAGTCATAATCAGTATTTTGATCCGTCTGACGATACGTGACAGATCCCAGTACCGCGCCAGACGCACAAAAGTCGCCGCAATGGGAAGTGCGCCTTCTCGGTGCTTGTGTGGGGTGTTCCAGAGGTGTTTTGGCACTCACCTCTCCAAGGAGTTGAGAAACGGAAGGCGCCGAATTCGCGAAGAACCATCTCTACACACTGCACTGTCGGCAGCAACGGCAAGCCCTCGTTCACGGCTGCTTTGCTTTACCCAGTAGTGTGTAGCGGCAGCGATTGCAGGCAGGCGGACAAAGAGACTTGAAAAGAGCTTTTTGAGGAGCTTCTTACTTTGGCACACCTGGAGCGACCTGGTGCGCCAGAGGACACGTGTGCCGGTTCGCCCTGCGGTGCCATCATGTCATTTCCTGTGTTGTTTTGAGGAGCGCTATAGCCTTGTGGCATTGAAGCTCCACACCGGACGTACTCACCAGATACGCTCCCCAGCTACAACAGGTTTTCGCGTCTCTTGGGCTGCGCCCGGTGTCTGAAGTTGGGCGTTCTGAGACCCTAGGTGTGCACATGCAATCTATCGGCCACCCGTTGATAACTGATACTCGGCATCCGATGGAAGTTGTGAGACGTGCTGCGAATCGCGGAGACCCCGAGGATGCCAAGTACGCAGAGGACAGGCTGAACGAAGACAAGACCTGGTGCCCTCGGAATTTCCTTCACACCTACCGCTTGGCGCTGCCTGGTTCAATTCATGCTGATGGCTTTACCGCTTTACGGGCCTGCCGGCCTGGCTTTGCGCTTCAGGTTCCGGGACGTGCCCAGCGAGGAAGATCTTGAATCCTCCGGCTACGGCCCGGTGCAGGACATGATGCTCCCGTTTTTCTGATCGCATCTCCGGGCTTTCAATTGGTGTTCTCTATACAATCTACAAGCTGACAACTCGCAACATCCTCCGTTAGTGCGGGCAGATTGGACAGCAGCTGGCAACAAACAGAAGCAATGAAACGAACGGAATCTTCCCAGTGGATGATGGAGGGATGTGGAGGGTGCAGCTGTGCTTGAAGCTTGGCTGAAGGGATTCAGGGCTTCGTGCATTGCAGTCCACCTGAAAACAAAGCTGTGCAGAGCGTACCCAAGTTCGACTGGACCTTTCCAGTCGCCTTGCATTAGCACCCAGACAATCACATTGACATGGCTGCTTGCGAAGTCTCGTGCATTTCAGAGTTCATGCAGTTCATGCTGCTTGTTGCATATGCCCTTTACCCTTTGCATCTCGGCAGGAGCTGATTTCCCCGCTCCCGTCAGATTTGAGGGAAGCACTGGCTCTTCTGAAGCCGGTAGATGCGTCATCGCAGCCGAATTATGAGGCCACCCATGCAGTGAAACTACGCTAGAGCTGCACCCTGGCTGCAGTTGTGATTGGTTGACACGACCCCCGTCGCGCCAGGACTGGCTCAGCGGAGATGCTGGGAGACTCCAGTCGTTCGAGCGGCTAGAAGCAGCTTTACAATGAGATCAGCCCTGCGAAAAGTGCACCCTGTTCTCTGTCTTGCAACGGCTTTGCTGCTTGCACCAGCAATGCTTTCGGGACAGCCAGAGGCGATATCTGGTGGCACAGGGCTTCAAGGATGGGGGTTAAGCTTCGGGAAATCTTCACGTGAAAGCGGCTTGAATCCGATTGAGCAGGGCCCGGCCACACCATGCTTTGCGACGCTCCGGGCCGCAGTGCAGCGCGCACAAGAACAGTGGCCGCGGCAACACCCTCGACATTGTGCAGATCCACATAGCAAGATTGAGCTGTTGGTGCGGAATTCAGGCCAGCCGGCACCTGGGAAGGCGAGGCACCTCTCTGGGTGGTGCAGCCGCCAGAATCCCGGCCATAGCAGGGTCGCACCTGCGCAATCCTTGAAGCCATGTCTGGAGGTCTCATTTAGAAGCAGCTCCCGCGTTCCTTGCATCGGCGAGTGGAATGGCAAGGTCGCTGTGCAGGACCGGGAATAATTTGCGGAAGAGAATGGTGTTTGTGACGCTTAGTCAGCTGTTAGCGTATTCTGTCCAAGGCGACAGACCGAGGCCCTGCAGGCCGTGATGGACCGAGCCGAGCAGATCGTGAGTCGGGGGCTTCGCTTGCTTTAAGTCTCTATGACAAGTTCTGTTTTTGTGTCTTTGAACTTAAAGTTCTGGAGGAGACGGGAGCTTGGAGTCCCGGCCCAAGAAGCGCCGCCGGCCCCGCGACCGCCGGGACGAGCGTCCAGGTCAGAGCCACGTCACGCCTGCTTCCATGCAACGCAGACTTCTCGGCGAGGCTCCCGGACGGGCGATGCTCACGCAGTGCTCCAGGAAGAAAAAAGTCACTGCCGTCATCCGCAAGCACACGTAAACACGGACAGTGAAGGCTGGGTTGTCTCTAGAAGCTCTGTAAGGTCTTAATAAAGGCTTAATGAGGCGTTGTCATAGAAAAATCCCGATAAAATGAGAAATTGACGCTGAAATAATAGGGCTTGCCATAGAACCACAATAAGACATTGAGGTGGGTTGACAAAGTTTGCGGGCTCAGATCCTGCGCGCGTCTTTCCGAGCATTTCCCTTTTGGAATACCAAATCCAATCGTTTTCTTGATCAAGTTTCTCTTTTTGAACGACGAAAACAAGCGAAGGAACTCAAGAAGAGCACAATAAGAAATTGGCACGCCGTGGTCAGGATCATTCAGGATCGGTCAGGGTAGCCTGGATTTAGTGTTTTCAACTTGTGTTTTTGCTGTAATTCTTATTCGTCGCCCGGCTGCCCCGAGCACGGGCAGCAACGCGCCGTGCGAGGCTGCAATCAATGTCCCCTCAGTGGCCAAAGGGTACTGCGGCTGATTCTGATGCCCGGCAATGCCATGCATCGGTAATCGACATGGTAAGACGATAAACCTTCTTGCAGATTCGCAGGTGACCGCAGGCTGGATTGCGTGGAATTCTGGAGGGTCTGTTGAACCAACCGACTGGAAAACATTTTTCTTGCTGCGAGCAAGACAGGCAGCAGTGTTGGGAATAGAGATTGCGTGTGACGGCGACGCCGCACAGCAGTGAAGAACAAATTTAGGTAAGGTTCTAGCGGAGGCTGCTAGCTGCTAGCTGCTAGAGCAAGAGCAGAGTATGAAGATTATCTGCAGGCCTCTCGATGTTTGGTCAACCGGAAAAAGCGACGGGGACGGCAGAATCGGCCGGCCAGGTCCAGCGGTCCATGAAGTGAATCTGCCCGCGTCGCCGGTTTTGGCTCCTCCTCAAGCTTGTCGAAATTCAAGACCGCCGGAGCATGCACCTCCAAATGGCCAAGTTCAGTTTTCCCCGCAGCCTCGCCTAGGAGGCCCTATAATTAACTACGCCCCGTAGTTAAGCCCTACTTGTAGAGAGGCTCTCTAGTGGCATATCCCGTCGAGGAAAGCAGAACCGTCTGTGACTTCACTGCCATGGCCGAGGATGCTCGAAGCTTCGAGGCGCGAGAGGTTTCGGAGTCCCTCCGTGCTTTTTGTGCCCTGCTCGTTCGCCCCAGATTTTCCTGCGTTCAGAGCTGGATGCTCTACAGACCAGGCACGGCCTCAGCAGGACAAGAGCATCAGCATGACAATACAGAACTCGGCTGAAGATGAAGCGACGTGGCAGGTTACTGGCAAAGTTCTCTACAACGCAGAGAGCAACTGAAATTGACCCGGCGAAGGCACTGCCAAGTTCCTGTTCCTTTGCGTCCTACGTGTTGCCCAGACTTCGATTGTTCGATGTTGATCTCCTGAGGCCCCTGGCTGGCTGGGTCCATCAGAGGCCCAGAACGGTGAGTTGTAAAGTTGTCTTTTTGTTGCGGCTTTCTGCTTTGAGGTCTGCGGTCGCAGTTATGAAGTCGCAGAGCAAAATGGAGAACCGGTTGAAGAGTTGCAGCCGCAGGCGCGGCATGTCAAAGCAGGCACAGCCAGCTGGGAGGATTTCTTGATAGACACTTTGGCCAGGGGATACTGCTGCAGCATGAGAGCACACCTCTTGCGGAGGCGATGGGTCAGGCAGGGAGAAGTCCTAAGCAGTCTGCAAGACGGTGGATGACGCTAGTGAGTACCAAGACTTGTGAGGAAGACTGCGTGATCAGGTCATGCCGGATGAGACAGCGCTTTTTCGCACTAGTCAGCTTCTCGCAAGCTCCGTGGCATGCAACTTACGAGATGAGCAATGCCAGAGAAAAGATGGGCTATGTCTTCCCCGCCTCATGTAGCTGCGTGCTTGCCCTGTCCTGCTGCCAGAATCTCAGGTTTAAAAACATATGACTGCCTCAGCCTGAGCTTTCCAGGGATAGCTCTCGGTTCAAGCACGTTCAAGCGTGAGTGCCAAGGCCTTGAGGGCGATGGCCACCAGTCTGAATTTGGATTACAAAGATTTGTCATCGACATGTTTCCTAAGCTGACATCGGAAATGCAGCAAGCTAAGGCGACACGGACTTCTGTAGCTGATCAGCACTCATTCCGGAAAGTCTGACAAGAGGAATGCAGATAACTCAGACGCATGCTAAGTGGTGCAGACATCACCCAGGCACGCAAATGGCGCAGGCTGGTGTCGAGAGAGAGTCCTTAGTCTTAGGCAGAGCATGCCCTAAGCAAGTACCCTTGCCGGGGTCGTGCAACTGCAGTACGGCGTTTGTCGAATGGATTGTTACTTCGCCTTCAGGAGACGGCAAGCTGCGGTAGCTGCCCGGAGGACGATGCCGTTCAGAATCCCAAAGCTCTTGTTTCATGGGCCACCCGGCAAGCAGGGAGTGCAGCCTTGGGTTGGTTCAACCCTTTCTTGACTTCGTGACAGTAAAGGAAGAGGCAGAGGTTTCTTCGTCACTGTGCTTGGGAACATAGTTCTTTTGGGGCAGCAGTTTCTAGCCTCGGGGATCGGCATAAGTGCTGCCTCCTTGGCACACCAGTCGTCGGTCCAAAGCTTTAAAGTATTGAAGCCTGACGAGCCTCGGGAAAAGGTGCGAGATCGCCATTCCGATCTTAGGCGATGCTTTTGGACCAAATGGGCATGTACTACGACCTGAACTTTGGGGCCGCGGTGACCGGCAACAGCATCTTGTGCCTGGGCTCCGTAAGGTTCCACCAAACAGCCAAAACGGCAGAGGCGGCAGCACCACCCAGCACCATGACCAGCATGTGCATGCAGAGACACCCATGCGGCGTAAGGCAGCCGGAAAAGCCCAGGGCTGAGAGCGAATTGGACATGAACATCCGGCCTTGACCTCAGCAAGTGGTGTTTGCAAACACGTTTGTTCCAGCCACAACAAGACTTGCCCACGCGTTCCTTGTCGAATCCAGAACGGCTCAAGACTCAGCAGAGCGAACGACTAGTACTGGTAGCTGAGACAACTTCTGCATCCCGCAGCAACTACTACATGCTGCCACAGCTTTGCATGCACAGCGCCCATGTTACAGCCAGTCGCTGACAGCGAAATAGATTTCGGCCCAGACAGGCCAATGGCAACCATGCGTCCCAGCAAGGATCCCGCAATGATGCGCGTGGGAGTGAACCTGGGATCTGCGGAAGAGGAGGAGAAGGCGGCCAAGGTTGCAGTCACCATGCATGAAACAATGGTGCGAACCTTGAACCTGGTGCGGCTCGCAGCTTGGTCTGCAGTGGTAGGCTTGGGGAAGGGCGATCCATGTTGAGCACGGGAGCCGACAGAGACAGAAACGAATCCTTCTACGAGACAGGTGATTTTGGGCTCCCCGGTGGTTGTTCAGAGCTGTTTCATACACTCGGTCGACCTCCCCAGCTGGCTTTTTCGACTTTTCGACCCTTGGCCATCCATCATGTTCCGGGAAATCGCGAGTTTTTGCCCTGAAACAGTTGACGGATATCAGTTTGCAAAGCTGCCCGGAGAGTTTCCGGTGATGCAGGCGATCTATGCTGTGGTTGGTGTCGTTGGCACCTTAGTAGCTCCCGAAGCTCAGCGGCAAGCTTTGGAAGTGACGAGAGGGAGGGAAAACACGCACAGACACGGACACACATTGGCTGGAGATGGTTTCGTCCCTTTTGCATCTCAGGAGCAAGCTTTCTACGCTCTCGGCTTGAAGGAGCTCCGATGGGCCTTCCTTCGTTTGCACCTCAATTGCAACAGCACAAGGGATGTGACCTGCTTTCCTCCGGCTGTACGCGGCGATGCCAGGGCCCTCATTGTAGATGTTTGTTGCCGTACATAGGCTTGCAGTCCCTAACTTGCTGTACCCGGAGCGAAGTCAGAGTAAACTGCCACATGCTGAAGGTATCCCGAGGCTGCTTCTTGGAACGGGAATCACCTCCCAGACGGCGACGCTTGCTCCAAGTCACTGCTTGCAGGCGGAAGACATATTGGACTTCTAGCTTCAGATTCAGATGAGAGCATGGGAATTTGTCTCGCCTCTAGCCGCAGGTGATGATGCTCTGGGGGAGCTGGCTGGTGCCAGCGTTTTGGTGAAGTGGACTGGCAATGAGAAGTTCCTGATGTTGGACTCTCAGGGCTGGGCGATGCCCGGTCCGAAGTCCCTGGCCACCGTAGTTACCCTGCAGCCCGTGTACATCAAGGGACAGCAGCTGGCCGACACATATACGCTTCAGCTCCGCTCAAAGAGCTCAAAGTGGGATGACCACTGGCTTGCATGCACACCTGTGAATCATTTGCGCGTGGGAGGTTGGCTTCGGGCTTTCCGTTCTCAGCAAGAAGCATGCCCTTTCAAGCTTGTACAAGACAGCTCCTGCCCTATGGGCACATGCAAGATGCTAAGCACATGGCCGACACCACCTCAGCAGGAGCCTATCTTCACTTTGGCCAAGGATGGGGGCTGCATGCCAGCCGGGTTTTATCTCGTTGACCAATTCCACGGCGGTCGAAGCTATGTTGGCCAAGCTCCAGATGTTGAAGCCTCCCAGTTCGAGCTAATCCTGGCCGGTGAGTGAGACGGCGATTTGGGCCAGCGGGCAACGCTTTCAAGTCCCTGGCTCTCGGAGTAGAAAAAAAGCGGTGAAGAGCTCTCAGCTGCAAAGCGAGAGCGGACAGCACGAGTAATCAGCGCTGCCCACGAGGTCGGCCTGGACGACGCCGCTGAGCAAGAAGGGATCTATGGCCACTCAGCGGTACTGGAGACTTCTGTGTTGACATTAGCAAGTCTGACTGCTTGATACTATGAGGTTCTCAAGCAGGTGTCTGCGAAGCACACTCTCTCCGTGTCTTGAAGCAGATGACAGATAGAGCGAGAGAGAGCAGAGTCGACCGTCAGGAAGGGATTTGTGTGTGCGTGGATGCGTTCTTCCCAGGCTACACAGGAAGAAGACGATGATCAGAACCGGACTGGCATGTCGACCACCAGAGGTAGAGGTCTGGGGCGGCCGATTTCCCTTCAGCCTGATCTCCTTCCCGAGAAATGGCATTGGAAGGTTGTTTGGATCGGCTCGTCTTGCACCCGTACAAAGCCGGACGTGTCTCCTGGGGATTGCTCACGCTCATAGCTGCTAGGAGGCATCTTGAGTTTGAAGTGTCGCGGGAGGATGGGCGCTGATTTGGGTGTACCTAGTGTACTGGTTGCAGAGCTTGCCGTGCACACTGCTGTCACTGTCACTATGATGAAGAGTGCCTGAGGTTGTAGCATGGGAGGCAGTGGCAATGCCATTGTTGCTGTTTGACCTGGGTGACCTGAGCGTCGCATTGAGTAGCGGCTTGCCTGCATCGCACCAGTGCCACGGCTCCCTGTCTATAGAGATCGCATCTTTCGTTGTGTGTGGTTCCGACTTTTCTGAGCCTGAGGTATCACCAGCGCAATGCTAGCCTTCTGGATTGTCCGGTGCTCAGTTCACTGAAGCGTCCTGAAGCGCACTCTTTCCCTGCTCAATTTGGGAAAGCTTCTTCCATCAGCCAAGGTGGATATCTGCATCAATTGCATCACTGGCGTCGACCGGGGAGGCCTAGTAGCCACAGTAGCTGAGCACAGCCGAGCGTTCAGGCGTTCAGAGAGAGCCAATGTGATGCGGCTAGCAGTGAGTCGTCTGGAATCCCTGAAAGCGCACACGCTCCAGGTGTGATTGACTTGAAGCTCAAAACCGCATTCCGAGAGCCGCTGGGCTTCAGACAATCAAACTATATCAGACATCAGACTTCTGGGCCGTTGTCATGCAGTAGGAGCACCTACGGCGCGCACCTTGCATGACATTTGCTTTGGACGCCATGCGCGCGTAGCTTTTGGTTTAAGCATGACCGCGTAGGAAGGGTAGGGTAGGATGCCTGGGCCCTGGTTCCTCCCGAGAGAGGACCAGGGGGCATGGAGTGCCCTACCCGCTGCGCGCGGAGATTATGTGGAGCTCAAGCTCCTCGATTCCACTCGCCACCCACAGGGTATGGGGTTGGTGAGGATCGAGGAGCGAGAGAACCCCAGCCGATATGGGGAATGGTTTGCAGGTACCATCGTCGCGGTGTCCGACGGGTACCTGCAATGGTGGCTGGATGAAGGGGAAGGCTCTTCGGAGCAAAGGTGGTTCTCCTTCCACGTCTGTGCCAAGTCTCCTGTCACCTGCAGGGGATCAAAAGGGCACCCCGACATGGAGTTCCACTTTGAGTCCCTACGGAGCATTCCCCTTGCGGAGCTCGGGACCTCCCAGCAGCCACCATGGCTTACCCAACCCGCTGCGGCGGCAGATCTAAGATGGGAGCTAGATCGCTTGGGTGGCCAACCAACAGCACCAGCTGCGGCTGAGGCAAAAGGGGGGAAAAAGGAGCGAGAGAAGGGTCTCGCAGCCCCCTCCTGGGGGGGCCCCCCCCTGGCGCGGAGGCGAAGCCTCCGGGGCTTGCCGCAGAGCTCGACGACCTGGCCAGAGATCTCAAGGATCCTGGGCAGGGTCGGAGGGATAAGCGGAAAAATCGCCGAGATCGCTCCCCGGAGCGGCGCGCCAAAGAACCCCGTGCGCGGGAGAGAGACTCCGGGCCAGCTGCGGAGGCGGAGGCCGCCCTCGAGAAGAAGAGGAGACGCTGGCTGGACCCGGGAGGTCACCAAAGCGTCTCTTCTGAGTCAGAGACCCGAAGGGGCCGGAGCCCGAGAAGGAGACGGTCTGAGGACCAGAGCTCTCCCAAGGAAAAGAAGAAAAAGAAGAAAAAGAAGAGGAGTCGGTCCAGAGAGGCGGGCCGCAAAGCCGACCGAGGTCCCTTTGGTGGGGGAGTCAAGGTCGACCTGGGCGAGGATGGGTCTTCGTCGGACTCGTCTTTTCGCGAAGCCTCCTCGTCTCGCGACCGTCAGCTGCAGCTCCTGGAGTACTCGGAGAGGTACCCGGGGCGGCTGTCGGCTCGTCTTCTGCAGAAGATGCGAATGCTGCTCGCACGGGACGGGGGGGCGCTAAACTTTGCAGCCCGGGAAGATCCAGCGCCACCGGTGGCGACGAGCTACCTCCTCACGATCATGGTGCCGGAGTACAGGGCAAAGGTCGGAGTTCGCCTTTTACGGGAACTCAAGACCCTGTGCAAGGCGCTAGACCTGGTGGTCGAAGGGGAAGCGCGGCGCGCCGCAGACCTTCTCGCACAAAGAGTGAAAGCGATCGAAGCATCGCTGGCCGACGATCACTGGTTGAAAGCACAGTTCCTGGAACTGGTGCCGCGGGAAGGAAGTCTCCTGATGGAGACGGACGAAGCGGTGATGGCGGCGAGGCAGCTGGCCCTGGAGACCAAGGTGAAGGAGGCAGGCCAGCGGAACTGGGGCCGGGGCAAGGGGCAGTGGTTCGCCCGCCCAGACGACAACGAGCCGCCACCGCTCCGGACCACGCCCCCCGAGGGGGAGAAAGGAAAAAAGGGCGAGGGCAAAAAAGGGGCGAAAGGAAAGAAGGGGCAAAAGTAGAGCCCGCTGCGGCGGAGGCTGGAAAAGCCCCGAAAAAGCCCCCGAAGGCCCGGACCAAGCAGAAGGTCAAAAAGGAGGTCAAAGGCGGCAAGCCGCCGGATGATGATCCGCCGGGCAACCCCGATGATGATGGGGGTCCTCCTGGTGAGTGGGACGAAGAAGAAGAAGGGGAGGAGGAGGCCCCGGCGGATGACCCCGCCGTTGAAGAACGGGGTGCGCCCCAGGGTTCAACACCGGCTGCGGCCGAGACTTTGAGCCCGGGCCAAGAAGAGGAATGGGATGATGAACTGCTGGAGGCCCTTGGGGTCAGCGAAGATGAGGACACCCTGCGCGACTCCTTGGAGCATGCTGCCAAGCATGCGGCGACAGGGTGGTGGAACCTCAGCCACTTGCAAGCGGCGGTCCGCCGCCTTTTGGGCACGAAGCCATGTGGGAGCAGTTTCTCGAGTGGTTCATGAATGAGGGCAGGCGGTTCCCAACTCCTCTTGGTTCGTTCTTCCGAAGGATGGAGGAGACCGAGGCAGCCCCCCCGGGCGCGGAGCCCACCAGGGAACATGACCTGCTCCCTATCCATGTGGATGCCACCTGCAACATTGAGGTTGTGGAGAACTGTTCCCAGGTGGTGCTGGAGACTACCCTGCACGCCCTCAACTTCCACTACTGCTGTGGTTGGATCAGCCCTGTGTGCTGGCCACCGCCCGAAGAAGTCACCCCACGGCAGGCAGAGGCGGTGAAAGGGATCGCGAAGATCTGCGCCGGGTGCTTGGGGCGTGGCTTGCCTTTGGGAGGACCGGCCGAGGCCGAGAAGATCCTCTCTAGTCGCTCCCGTGACTATGAAGGCAACATGGTGGAGCGAGTGGGGGAGATCCAAGCGGAACTGGTGATCGGTGCATGGCCCCATGTTGGGGAGGCGGCGGTTGCAAGCGTCGTTGACTTTTTGTCGGGTGACGCCCTCCATGCAGTGATCTCGCCGAAGCCTCACTTCAAGAGGGGAAGCGACCAGCCGAGGACCTCCAAGAAGGGTAAGGTGCATGCCTCCCAGGAGGAATGGAACAAGGTCGTCTCGGCGGCCTTCCAGCGCAACATGATGGGGCCGGTGGACGAGAGCGCCGTCCCCCGGGACGCGCAAGGCCACCTCATCACGAATGGTGCTGGGGCGGTAGAAAAGAGGAAGCTGGTCGGCGGCAAGGAGGTCACGATGCAGAGATTCATCAGTAACTTCGTGCCGATCAATGAGTACCTGGAGGCCCTCCCGGGAGACCAGGACTTCCTCCCGTACGTGGCCCAGCTTGGCCTGCTGCTCCTGGATGACAGCCAGACCCTTATGATAGAGTCTCGGCCTTCAACTTGTTCCGCATGCCGGACACCTGGCTCCCGTACTTCTCCTACGCCAAGAAGGTGCCCGGGCACATTATGGGGTCCAACGAGGAGTGGGTCAGACCTGGGCTGAGGGTCATCCCTATGGGGTGGAGCTCCGCTGTCACCATCATGCAGGCGGTGCTTAGGAACCTTGTGTTTGACAAGGCAGGTGTGCCGGCTAGCCTGGAGATCTCGAAGGTCAAGGAGATACCCGCTGAGGGCGGAGCCGTGCTTTACCTTGACTCCTTCGACCAGGTGCGGATGGTCGACACCACGCTGCGTGCAGTAGAAGAAGGTGTCGCCAGCCCAGAGCATGAGCGTTTCAGGGCAGCCTGCAAGGAGAGGGGTCTTCCCCTCAACGCCTCCAAGTCCCTCGCCGGAGCACTACGAGGGGGCATCCAAGGAGGGGTGCTAGATGGAGACAAGGGAACGATCTCGGTGGGGAGCGATAAAGCCGAAAAGCTGGTGCTGGCCACTTTGGGCCTCCTGGCTTCCGCCTCCTGGTCGGAAGCTGCCCTTAGAAGATGGGCTGGGATCGCGACCTTTGTGGCCGCTTCCCGGAGGCCGCTCTTCGCCGTTTTCCAGGAGATCTTCCCTCTGATAGAAAGGGCCAAGGATGGGGCGGTGGACCCAGACCCGCAGGTCATCGACGAAATGGTGACCTTCGTGCTTTTGCTCCCCTTGGCCTCCACCTCCTTGACCGCCAGAGTGTCCGGGGAAATCTCCTGCTCCGACGCATCCCTTTGGGGAGGTGGAGCGGCCGTTGCCCAGACAGCCCGGAGGCCCACTGTTGCGCCAGTGGAAGAGGATGAGCCTGGAGTCTGTGCCCGCTACGGCGGAGAGGAGTCTTGGGGCTCACACGGGCACTTTTATGCCTGTCCGGCTTCCTGTGGGAGATCCTTCTGCTCCACCTGGTGCATTGCCGAGCATAGGGAACATAGATGTTCTAGAAGGAACTATCTGTGTCCCACCTTTGCTGAGTTCTTTCCGGAAGCCGGGCAACCTCTCACGGAGGCCATGGCCCTGAACAAGGTGGCAGTGCTCACCGCCTTTGGGCCCAACGTCAACGACAAAGATGACTTTTGGAGCCCGGCTGGGAAAGAGAAGCTGGAAAGGATGGAGGCGGACCCGCTGGTCGCGGCCAAGTTTTGGAGTCCGCCCTTCAACACCTTTGGGCTCGGCCGTGGTGAGCAGGTGCAACTCCAGAGTGGGAGATGGGTGGAAGCCCCGCCAGCCCTAAGGTCTGGAGGGCACCTCACTGGAGTGGCCGGCCTCTCCAAGGCTGCCGCCTTTGAAGTGAGGAGGGCAAACACCCTCACGCTGAAAGCCCTGAAGACCCTTTCCCGGGCTGTGGAGGAAAACTTCCTCTGCTTCGTTTGCCAGCCCTGGGACTCCTACCTTTGGTACTTCCCGGAGGCAGAAGAGCTGAGGGAGACGAGGGGGATCTTTTCCACTTCGTTTCCCTTGTGCTGCTTTGGTGGGCCCAAGCGTTGGGTGGAGCTGTTGCACAACTCCCCGGCGGTCCACCAAGCTTTGCACCGGCCCGCGTGCCGAGACCACGAAGAAGAACACAAGGCATGGTACGACAGCACAGGCCGGATTCGGTTCGCCTGCTGTGAGGAGCTTCGCCTCCCCTGGGACCTGTGTGACGCCATGGCGTTGGCGATAAAGAGGGATCTGGCCGAAATCTGCCCTCTCATCCCAGGCAAGCTCACTGATCGCACCATGGAGTGGCAGCTGATGGCGCAGCTGCGTGGAGCTTCCTCGAGCCTCAGATCACCCGCCGCGGCGGAGGCAGCATCTGAAGTGATTGCGCCCATTGCCCGGGAGATTTTGGAAGACCCACTGGAGCATCTGCGGAGGATGCTTAGCAGAGGGCACTACCGGGGAACCGAGGTTCGGCTCATGGCACCAAATGAGCCAGACAACCTCAAGATGGTGCCCTACCCGGCGCACCTCTGGAGATGGCGCAACACGTTGTCCTTCGCCCGGCACAACGAGGACAACATCACCACGCTAGAGATGTTGGCAGCTCTAGCGGAGGTCCGACGCCGTGCGCGGCAGTTGAACACACAGGGGACAAGGTTTTTTCACATCCTTGATTCCCAGGTCGTGTATCACATCATGGCAAAGGGCAGGGCACACAGCAAGCGGTTGAACAGGTTGGCTCGACGGATGATGGCGGTTCAGCTGGCGGCGCAACTGCAAACGCTGGCGCTATGGACCATTTCGGCGTGGAACTTTGCCGATACTGCGTCCAGGAGGTTTGCCCCTCACCATGGCTCCTAAGCTCCACCTTAGGTTCCAAGGTCTGAACCCCAAATCCCGAGCCAACTACCGCCGTGCCCTGCTCCGCTTTTTTGCCTTTCTTGCAAGGGAGGATCTTGAACTGCCCAATTCCGTGAAAGCCCTTGACTCGGCGCTTGGGGAATTCATGAACGAATCCTTCCAAGAGGGGGACTCACCTGGGTATGCTGGGGCTGCAGTTTCAGCCCTTAAACGGTTCCTCCCCCGACTGCGGTCGAGACTTTATACTGCCACGCAACTTTACTCCAACTGGATGAAAGTGTACAAGCCATGCCGAGCCACGCCTGTCCCGTGGTCCATGGTCCAAGCTATGGCAGGAGCTGCCCTTGCCGCTGGGCAGAAACGGCTGGCAGTGGCACTTCTCATCCAGTTTCTCTTTTTTCTTCGTACTGCTGAAATATACGGGCTGCGGCCCAGAGACGTTTCCTGCCTGCGCTCGGGGCACGTGGTAGTAGCTTAGTAGCCTTGCCACACACTAAAACCTCCCGCGGGAGAGCGCAGAGCGTCTCACTTTTTGACCCTTTTTTGTGCCGGGTGCTGCCTGCAGCTATGGCATCGTGGTCAACTGATGAATCCATAATTAACTCTTCAATGCAAACTTTTCGGGCAAGGTTCCAGAAACTGGTAGTCTTCCTGGGGCTGGAAGAAGGCACCTTCCTTCCCTACGGCCTTCGCCGTGGAGGTGCCACTTTTCACTGGCAAACCTCTCAGAACTTTGAAGCTACCATGATTATGGGAAGATGGCAGGATCAAAAAACCAGCCGCATCTACCTTGATGAAGCCCGCGCACTGCTGGTGCAGCAACAGCTTACTGTTTCTGCCCTCCCTCGCCTCCCTCACTTCGTGCAGCAGTGCCGCCAGCTTCTCTTGAAGCAGTAACGCTGCGCGAGGAAGGCAATCGCTCTCGCTCACTTTTAGTGGGGAGCGCTTTTAAGTTGGGAGGCGCACCGCGGTGCAGTTTCACTTTTTACCATGGCCTACCACCCGCGGGTGAGGAAAGGCCTAGAGATGCCAGGAGACGTCCGGCCCTCGTAGGCCCCCTGGCTTTTCACCCGTGCTGTGGCATGTCCACGGTGCGCTGATCATGACCGCTGCCTCGGTCAAAAAATGGAGTGCTCGCGTGGCACACGAGTCCAATGGGCCGTTGTCATGCAGTAGGAGCACCTACGGCGCGCACCTTGCATGACATTTGCTTTGGACGTCATGCGCGCGTAGCTTTTGGTTTCCCGCCCGTGCCCTCCCCGCACCGCGGTGCAGTTGGGAGGCGCACCGCGGTGCAGTTTCACTTTTTACCATGGCCTACCACCCGCGGGTGAGGAAAGGCCTAGAGATGCCAGGAGACGTCCGGCCCTCGTAGGCCCCCTGGCTTTTCACCCGTGCTGTGGCATGTCCACGGTGCGCTGATCATGACCGCTGCCTCGGTCAAAAAATGGAGTGCTCGCGTGGCACACGAGTCCAAGAATTTAAGCATTTGCAGAAGCTGAGAAAGCATCAGCAATTTGATCATCTCGTGATCTTGTGCTCAGGTACGCAACATCATGGATGGTTCCCGACCTACTGCCGCCTTGCAGCACGGAGGTCTCGCTTGAAAGCCCTCGGCCCTAGATCGGCCAAGGTCACCGGGTAAGGCCAGTGAGTGTCACATAACACCGTGACATGTTTTCGGAAATCTTGTTTGGACTCCCGCAGACATTGCCTGAGGATCGTCGCTCTCGACGTCGTGGTGCTAGTAGCTGTGTCAGAAGACTCAGGCGCACATTCATGTGAGCGCTGGGTGAAGAGCAGAATGCCGTGACTAGTTTCTACAAAAATATGCGATGCAGGGGAGACGCCCACTTCTGCCGGCAGTCAGGGAATGAGGCGCGGCTTGGAGTACGCCGTGACATGCCTGGGTAGTATTGGGTGGTCGCTCGGGAATGACACGTGAGTAAGCCAAGATGCTGGAAGCGCAGTCTGCAGACTGCAGAACATGGGCTGCATTGAGAGGCTTGCACGGGCTTTGCGTCTTCTGCGTCTGATCCGGTTGCTGCGAGCCCCACAGCTGCACCAGCACCATGACAGTTACCATCTCATGTTAGAGTAGCCGGGGCATCACGGCGGACAGAACTGCAAACTCAGATTTACAAAGCATCCTCGGCGGCCAATTTCCTGGTGGACTACATTCGATCCCCCTCCTTGCTGATCGCCACTCGAATCCGTTTAGTAATGCTAATCAGCTAATTAACTACTTGGTGCTTCGGAACTCGATCCATTGGAGGGGTGTAAGTTTGAAGCAATTCCGAGGCTTCGAAAATCGCATGGAGCCTTGGCTATGAGATCCGATTGTGCGGATTGCAGTTCAAAGGCACGTGTGGCTTACGACTGCAATCAATCCGTTCGAGACAGGACTCTGCTGACAATTCTGTTCATCAACCACTATATCGCATGTGGCTGGCTGCTCGTCCAACCGCCAGCCGATGTTGCAAGTTGTAGTTATTGGACATCAAGAGTGCCCCGGAGTGCTGATCAGCATTCAAGGGGATTCGTGCCGTGGTAAGACGGGCAGAGGATGTAGGCACTGCTTGCCGTCAGGCAAGTGCTCCCCATTCGGATCCTGAGTTGAGCTGAAGGTGTGCAATTGCCTATTTCAACGTGGACGCTTTGACGCCGTGATCCTGGTTAATCCAAAATGCCAGGGTCAGACTGCCTTGAACTTCAAGCATGGTTTGAGTGCTGCAAGGTGGATCCTGGCATCCAACCTGGAGCAAGCAACATTCACAGAATTGCCCCGAGACCGCAAGAGGGGTGCCCGTGCAAGGGTGTCTTGCTTTTCGCCGCGTCGAGGTACTTGTCGTCACTTCACTGGAGCCTGACACAGTGGCTTGCACGGACGAGTGCATTCTCAAAGCTTGGAGTTGATCTGAGCCATGAAAGCTTGATTCTTTCGCGTTTGATTGGTCAGGTTTTCACCGGCCACGAACAACATCGCCCCGCAGAACGTCCTTGAACGGAGCGTGGCAGCCTTCGTGACCTGGCCGAAACTTAAGAAATCCATCATGCACAGGATTGCCTCGCGAGGTCTTGCTTCTGCCTTCCCAACACTCGCTGATGCTCAGGTAGTGATCTTTGCACTTCTGGTTTTCTCCTCTTTCGTGAGCAGCTGCCTGGCTTCCAGCTCCATCATAAGCCTCTAACTAACCGCTGCCTTTGCAAGTAGCAGGGCATGCCAGAGTACATTGGCCAAGCATGCTGCGACATTGGAATGTTAAGGGCAGTGAAGTCTCCTTCAATACTCAGAGGGACACGACCATCAGAGCAATCACTGTCAAAGTCTTAACTTCGTTCGTAAAGATCGGAGGCCGCAGGAAAGCAGCCTCGGACGCAGCACGTCTAGCTGCACAGCGAGGTGAACACTAGGTCACTAGGTCATGAAGTCTCATCGAAGGCATCACGAACCACATGAACCAGCTGCGCATCACCAATGCGCGAATGATCGAGGAGGATATGCAACTGAGGCCGGAACACTGCCAGTCACAACACTCTGCCGTAGCCTCTATACCTTATGCTGAGCAGTTTGAGGAACTTTTTCGAAAAGCGCATGATCTCTGTGGACTTGAGCGGCCGAATACAACATCTGTTCAAGAAAGGATGCCTGGCAGAGTTGGGAGAACCGGCAACAGAAGGTGAAGTGCTGGCTGTGATGAGTGTTCACGCAATATGTTGGTGTACATCAATGTCGATACAGGTATTTGTTTCTCAAACCAGCCCGGCCTGAGTTCGACTCACCCCGCACGCACTGAATACTGATTCCAGCAGGCTGTGTTCACAATGCCATCAAGCCCAAAGGGATGTTCCATGCTCAGGAAGTGGCCTCCACATGAGACGGCATCTTGATTGAAGAATTAAGTGCATTGTGGGGCTGCGGGAGTCCTCCGTGAGTCCACAAGACTACAGCGAATCTACTGGATTTCTGCTTATTAACTCGACCCGGCGTTCACAACCTGGCGCTTGCGGCCTAGCTGCCTAGCTGCTTCTCCACGGGCAGTGTTGTCGCCTCGCATTGATCCAAGAGGGGGCTTTCGTGTCCGAATCAAACGCTGCTATCAGTGTAGCAGTGTTTAGATTGAATCCCTTTTCTTCAAGGGAAGGTCTTCGACGCGGAACCTTGGACTTGCTGAGTATAGAGTACAACTACGTAGGCATCTCGGAGTGCGATAGGCTAGTATAGTCTAATGTGGTATCTTCAACTTTCGGCTTAGCTGATGTGAGCGGTAGGGCTGCGGCACCGCCAATGCATTGCAGAAGTGGCCCAACATGTCATCTGCATTTCGCACTGTAGGTTCTAGATAGGGGCCGCGCATCAGATTCATCGCGTTCGTCAGTTGCCATCTGCACAAGGCCACACATTGGAGACATTCCGTTTCTCAAGGATGGGACGCCGTCGCACACTTGCTTTATGGCTTGAGCATATGATGTACAGGGCACTCGTTTCAGAATGGCCTGCGGTGTCATCAAACACGACACCTAGCGTTGATGGGAGGAGATGCCAGAGAGTTTGCGCATACATCTTCACAACGAGCGCCTTGGCAATCACCTCGTGTTGTTCCGCGTTTGAAATAGATGGTGTTGTGGCCAGGATCCTTGGGAAGGATAGATAGATACTGCAGCCAGTTCACTTTTGTCTGGGATCGGTTGCTGAGGCTGTACATGAAGCACTTTTACGACATGCCAGTGTTTAGCAAGGCAGGGATGGCAATCGCCACATCCGCCTGCTTTTCCTGGCTTTGCTCCGGTAGCACCCTGCCAGATCATACCCTTGGACCGGTCGCTGTTTTCCAAGATCTGCCACCACGCTTTCGAGGTCCAGTGGCCAGAAGTGACATTCGGCTAAGGCCGTTGAGCATGGGCCGAATGAGTCCGCTGCCAGGAGCGATTCTACCCGGCATCGTTCGAAGTCTTTGTCGATGGCAGCAACGCCAAATTTACGATCATCAATGTAAATGGTGGCATGGCCAATCTACCAGACCGCAGACATTCGACGAGAGCTCCTGCAAACTTTGAGTCCCAATCGTCCAGCCTCAGGTGACTTGGACTATTCCTGGATGCAAAGTGCCTGGGATCCTCAACGTTCGGCACCGTGGCTAAGACTTGCTTGAACCTGGCTTGTATTCATGCCGAGCCTCGAAAAGCAAGGCAAGAGGTGTGTCCCATGCGACGACCCTGGTCAAGGCGGTTCAGCTTCGCCCCAAAGTGTTGATTTCGAGCGTCGCTCCTTCTTAACGATGAGGCAGTTCAAGGTCATCAGGTCATTTGCTTGAATGGCAGATGTTCATGCAAGACTGAGCTAAGAAATGGCATGAGGATTCGGTACTTTTGGAACGAAGCTGCTCACGCGCCCGCGACAGGTGCCATTAGGTGCCTGGCTGGCCGAGGCAGCACTCTGGAGCGTCCCGGCTCATGGTCAATTCAATTCGACGCTGTCGGACCGGAACCCTGCCTTTACTGTAGCGCCTCAGGACCGAGCAAAGCAGCATATTTTGCGCATGCTTCCCCACGTTGAGACTTCTTTACGTACACTTTCACGTTCCTCTTACATGGTGGCTCGTTTGTTCTGAAGCCCTGAGAATGGTGCACGTCGTGCGAAAGGAGTTGTGGAAATATGAGAAATGTGAAGCATCCACTTCTTGCTCGCCTCGTGTCATAGCCCAAATCGAGTGTGCGGCAACACCCGAAGTTTTGGAGGGTCTAGAGCGGCAAGGCCAGAGCTGTAGCCCGATATTTTGATGTCTTTGCAACTGACCGTGCACGGATGTTCTTTCTCAATCGCTTTTCACATAATTCTGAGGCGACTGGACCCATCGCGGCCTGCTTGAGTCAGTTTCGCCCAGCGAGATACTTTTGCTGGCAGCTGGGCAGCAGATGTTGTCAGGCTTTGTTGCTCTGTTCCTTATGCCTGCAGATGTGGCTCTTGCAGTAAGGACGTCAGCAGTTTCACCTACCAGTGCCACAACCACGGCGGACCCGTGTACAACCTCCTGAGGAGGGTGGCTGTGCTTGCGATTGCCTACCGTGTAGCTTTGCAGCACCATAAATAGATCCAGCTTGAGCGCCTTCGCGACGTTGAATCGAGTCTTACATCACGGCACAGAAAAGACACCTGGTGCTGAGGAACAGCTGAGCCGGTGTCTTGCTCAGCATCAGAAAGGTGTGCCGGATCTTTTGCCCGTCCAGCGTTGCAGCCATAGGCTGT
This sequence comes from Symbiodinium sp. CCMP2592, assembly GCA_905221615.1. NCBI lineage: Eukaryota > Dinophyceae > Suessiales > Symbiodiniaceae > Symbiodinium > Symbiodinium sp. CCMP2592. Next base: position 856 of record CAJNDT010001373.1, on the reverse strand, counting down.
GCGGCATTTCACCTAGCTTAGTGCAAGAGCTCTTGCGAAACATAACCATTGCCGACATTGCCCCTTGTGGAGCTCAGGAGTGCCACAGCTGTAACGGATTTGCCCCTGCACGAGTTCGCTTGGAAGAACATCCTTGAGCGAGTGCCGTACTGAGTCACAGCTACAAAAAAGCGCCTGGGGTACGCTACCCAACTCTACCCGCTCTGCCCTCCCTCTGCATAAGGCCGCAAAGTTGCAGACGATGAACACAGCTCCTTAGCTTCAGAGTGTGGCAATCCGCGAGTTGAGCTGCAGTCCGCCGGTCAAGGTCATCAATGCCATGACGCGCGCCTCGTTTCTAAAGTGACCTGGCCGAGATAATGAGTGCACTGCACACGTAGTTGCGATGGGCAGCCTAGCCGCAGGGATTCTGTGCAAGCGAAATGTGTCTCCTTTGCAATTGTAAGCCGACGGCAGAAGCATGTGAAACTGACTACTGCTTGCAGAAACTGCAGCCGGGCTGCTGTGTATTTGGTCTGGTCCCTGTACAGCAAGCAAGAACCAGATTTTCCAACCAATGGCGTACCTGATACTGGATACGAAGGATCCAGAAAACGGCCTCGTACTCAACATTGGATCAAGGTTTTCTGAGATTTATGGCCTTCTATATGACCATATCTTAAATATTTGAATTGGTTCGCGACCGGGTTCATGTCCGGGTTCGTGTTCGTTTCGTATGTGGTTGGTGTCTGGGTCTGTGTCTGGTGCGTGTCCGTTCGTATCTGGTGCGTTTCTGCCTCGTAGGTATAATTCGTGAGCTTCTTTATTAGCATTATATTTTCAACAACAATCGGGAAAATGGATTATTCTAGCAAAA
>CAJNDT010001372.1:0-61162 GCA_905221615.1 Symbiodinium sp. CCMP2592 | reverse complement strand
CCATGGCACCCAAGCGCCTAGACCTTACCTGGAAGCATACTCGCAACTCAGTACAGGAGGTCATCGCGCACCTCGGCAAAACGTGCTCTGTTAAAGTCCGGCACGAAGCCAATTGCGCGAGGACTCATCATTTTCTGGATGCAACAATGCACTAAGGAGCAGCTCGGAGCAAGAAGCTCCCACTTCAAGTCTCGGCGTCTCCAGCCCGATGCCGATCATCGGCACCCAGCCCCCGCTCTCCGGCAAGAGGGCACCGGACCGCCCCACAACGAACACCACAAAGCGCCAGAACACTCGCACGCCAGCATCCTCACGTCCGGCGCCGGACATTGCACCTCGACAAAGCCCTTCTCTCCGGCAAGAGGACGACTGACCGCCACAACAACGAACACTACGAAGCGCCAGAAGACTCACATGCCGGCGTCCTCGAGTCGCGACTGATTGTTCTTTTTCACAAAACCATAACGAGCAGGTTGCTCGCTGGGGTTGACTGCGCTTGCCCTAGCCCTTGCAGGATCTTTCTTCTTCCGTACACATCGGCACATATGGACTTGCTGGCACTGGACCGCGTGCAACGTTGCGTTGCATACACAAGTATACTGAAGAAGAAAAATCTCAGAAAAGCTATGCGAGCACGGCCAATCGCTCCGGCGAGCAACCTGTCCGAAACGCAAACCTGCTTCTACTAAACACCGCTATCATACAACGCAGCGTTCCACGAGGTCCAGTGCCAGCAAGGCCATATATGCCGATATGTACGGAAGAAGAGAATCCTGTGAAGGCTAAGCCAGGCGCGGTCGGGAACCGCACCGAGCAACCTGCTCGTTATGGTTCTGTGAAAAAGGACAATCAGCCGCAAGCACCAACTTCAAGATGGTTGACTATTCGATAACATGCAAACGGAGAGGACCTGTACTGCAAGACCAGCACACACTTCACCAGTGCATTCAAGCCAGCCCAACAAGGACCCATGATATGCGGTCACCAAAAACCCCACCAACTGCAGAGTGCTGACACGCGCAACCACGTCCACGCAAGAAGCCACGGTCACCGAGGCACTCACACGATAGCTCAGACGACCACTGCTGAAAAAACGGCCGCACGGAGGCATAGCCGCTCAAGGCAAGAGCTCAAAATAAAACAAACAAAAACAAGCGCCCCTGCATGCACTGGTCCCAGAACGCATGTCACATGCTCCTAAAACACGAACACAAGCCACGAGTAAAGACTGCTAAGCAAGGTGCACTGCACTCCGCCCCATCACATGTCGTAATCCCGAGCCCCTCAAATAAAAAACGATTCGGCACTGTTTTATGGACACAGCACATACCACTACTCAGCCACCGCAGCCATGGCACCGAAGCGTCGAGACCTTCCCCGGAAGCATGCTCGCAACTCAGTACAGGAGGTCATCGCGCACCTCGGCAAAACGTTCCCAGGGCCTAGAGTCCGACACGAAGCCAACTGCGCGAGGACTCAGCATTTTCTCGTTGCAGCAACGCACTAAGGAGCAGCTCGGAGGAAGAAGCTCCCACCTCAAATCTCGGCCTCTCCAGCCCGCCGCCGCACATCGGCACCCAGCCTCCCCTCTCCGGCAAGAGGAGAACGTACCTCCACACAACGGACACTACGAAGCGCCAGAGGACGCACACGCCGTCGTCCTCACGTCCGATGCCAGCGCACCCGTCCCGCAACACCACTGCCAACACAGAGGCTGACGACACCCAGAGGGGCCCGAAGCAGCACAAACCCAGCACGCAATACGACCAAGACACCAGAAGGGCCAAGGGATTCGGCAGACGAGGACGCATTCCCGATGTTGCGAAACGGGCAGCACGACAAGCTCAAACAGACAGATCCAGAAAGGAAAGAATGGAGCGTGGAGCAAAACAACGTGGACCACTCTCCCCAAATAACAAACCGCCACGCCAAACCGAATGCAGCCAAGAAGCTCGAGCCAGCTACGGATACGGCACACGCGGCCGGGCGCTCGAAAGAGCATCCCGTAACAACTGCTGGAGCAGGTTGTAGTCATCTGTAACCACTGCAAGAGCAGCTTCTGTTCAAGCCATCATGCAGCACAGCGTTCCACGAGGTCGAGTGCCACAACCAAACCGCGAACCTCACCAAGCAAAGTACACTCAAGAAGAAAGGTCATGTAAAGGCTACGGCAAGCGCGGCCGGGAGCCCCAACGAACAACCTGCACGGAACACCGCCAGGACTGCTTGCAGTCAATGCAGCCATCATGCAACGCAGCATCCCACGAGGTCCAGAGCCTGTCACCGCGCCATATGTGCCGAAGTGTACGGAAGAAGAAAGATCCGGCAAAGGCTACGGCAAACGCGGCCGGGAGCCCGAGCGAGCAACAAAGACCAGCTGTAAAGCAAATAGCGGTCATACCATGCGGTTCTATGCAAGAACAACAGCCAAGGTCCGCTGCCACTGGAAAACCACCCGCCGGTCAAGCCAAACACACCTGTCATCGAGCAGATGAACGACACGGCCATGAAGAATGCAATAAGACACCTCCCAAAGGGACAGCTCGAAACAGGCAAACTCCTAAACGAAGACTTCCAGAACTGCGCACTGTCCAGCCGCCTACGATTCCGCCAGCGAGTCTACAGCAGCCCCAGAGGCATCATCAGCAAATGGCGCCGCTACGGCTTGTCAGAAGTCTGCTCGAAGTGCCACATGCTTACCCCCCTCCGGTACATGCGCAAGTCCAGAGCCGACTCGAGCCCCCGCCTTCACACACTCCTTTGCAAAAAATGTCGCGAAAACACCTCTCCAGCAATCCTCCCAGAAGTGCCGCGACAATCCAAAATCCTGCAGCAGCTCAACTACATGGAACAACCACTGCTTGCAATGGCGCAAGTCTCCCAGTTTCTCATCGACATGCCGTCCGGCGGACCCCGTGGACAGTGGGGTCGCATGTACATCACACCTCTAAAGCAACCCCGCCTGTCCAGCGGCCTCGAAAACTGTCGTCTGGACAGACACGGGAAGGTTTACGTACACTCCCCGAGTGGAGAGTTCACAAGCCACGCCAGAGTCAAGTACCTCTACCGAGCGCTTGAGCAATTGCACAAGGACCATAGACTGTACAAAGCACCCGAAATACACACCGCCCTACAACGCCTCCAGCAGAAGTACCAGTACACGCGCACCAGCCACAAGCGAAAGAAACTCGACCTCCGGCGGCAGAGCCGCAGCACCGCCGCGGACGGAGCAACACACGACACACCAAAGAACGAGATGACTAGCAGCACCCACAGCCACCTTTGCTCAAGTGAAAGCGACGCGGAAGCCGACAGAAACGGAATCGAAAGCAATACAAGGCCAGTGGACCCGGAACAGCACAACAACGACCAGGACTCACCCAGCATCGCAAACGTCGAGTACACATTCCCAGAAGCACCGACGGCACCGTTTGCCGACACCCACGATTTGGGCGAACACAAACTAATGGCAAACCTGATGACCGATGCTGACGTCAAAGTGTTTCCTCACCTCTTCCCCACCGGCGAGTACGGCTACAACCCGGACATGAAGTTCGCGGACTACACGCGCCAGCGTCTGCTCGGCGCTGACCCACGCTTCGAAAACTGTCCGGACTACGTCTACTTCTTGCTGGAGACATGGCTCAAAAAACGAATCAGCAGCAACACCAGCGTACGCATCGCTCAGCAGAAGCCAAGCGCTGCTGCACAACCCACAGCAGCACTTCGTAGGCAAGTCTACACGACACTCCGCGATGTTCCCGGCACGCAGCCGTACGTCTTCGCAAAGAAGGGAGTCGCCCTCAGCATGTTCGAACAACGGGGCGCGCCGCAGTGGTTCCTGACACTCACGTGCCACGCCAGGCAAGGGCACATCCTCGTCGCGTGCATATACGCAAAGCTGTTGAGAGCCGAACACCTACATAAGCAGCCCTTAGACACAAAATCGAGACAAACCCTAGCGGCCTGGATATACGCAAAGTACATGGAGGACCCCAACTACAAGTGGCACGCAGACACAAGCCCCAGCCAACACGCGAAAGACATGCCGAAGCCCGGAACCACAGAAACAGCATATGACACGAGCGCAAGGCCAGCTCGCAAGAGAAGCAAGGACCAAAACGACGAAGAAGAGACAAGAGCCTACACCGCCAACGAGCTCTGCAACAGCATGCCGGCCATCGTCGCCAGACAGTTCTTCCAACACGTCAAGCGCTTCCTGCGATGGCTCAGCCCAGCGTCACCAGAAGCCACAGAAGACAGCGACACCGACGAACCAGAATCCGAGAAGGACGACCACGGGTCAAGCCAGAGCTCCGAGAAGGAGGACTCCGACGAAGCCGCCGCCCCCAGAACCCAAAAGGACACACGCCAAACAAGGAGCCGGCCGCAACGCCACAAGTGGGCACCCCCCTTCCACGTGCAGGACTACGTGGTAAGGGGGGAATGGCAGAAAAGAGGTTACCCTCACGTGCACATACTCCTCTGGACACGAGAAAAGGTCCAGCCCAGCCTTCCGCCGACAGAGCTCTCAGCAGACGACGCGGAGCACCTCACCGACGACGAGGTCGCACGCAAGATCCAGCCACGCACCGTAGAAGACCCCACGGACAAGTTCATCTGCACCACGACCCCGGAACGCTGGAAAAACGTGCACCTGCGACGCAGGCCGGACCGAGCCGACTACAAGTGCCTCAGCAGCCTGGCGAGCCTCCAAGCGCACCACTGCAACCAGTACTGCCGACGACATGCAGGCAACCTCCAGTACTGCAGATTCGGCTATCCACATGCACCGGAGCCGAGAGCACGAAGACGCACCGCCAAGGAGCAGTGGACTCGACGCGTGAAATCCAGCATCGCCGTCCGACGGCATCCGGGCACGAAGCAACAACCCGACCCCCTCAACGGCACCGGAACACTCATGGGACAGTACAACAAAAACATACTCCTGGAATGGCAAAGCAGCACAGACCTGCAGCCCATATGCGAACTCACCATGGCCTCGCGCTACATTCTCGGCTACACCCTCAAATCCGAAGAAGACCACGCCGCCGCCAGAAGAGTCGAGCGCCTCTTGGAACAGTTCACCCAAAAGGAAGGGCCCTTCCATCAGACGACCTACAGAATTGCACACGCCGCAACACAGGCCCGAACAGCTTCCACCTTCGAGGCCTGCCACCTCTTGCTGGGCTACCCCGTAGTGCTCTTCTCCCGCAACCACATCTGGATCCAAGTCGGCCGTCCCCAGACGTGGACGCTCTGGGTTCGACCCCAGGACGTGAGGCTGGCAATAGCAAACCCCAACGCGTACGCAAACCAGCACGCAAGCGAACTTCCCGCCGCCCAACAAAGATACACCAACATCCAAAACACCATCGCAGACACCATCACGGACATCCCCGTGGAAGGAAACGATGGAGCCATGGTACAGCGACCCTGGAAAGAGATCAGCTTCTTCGATTACTGTGCGGGCTTCCAGCAAAGACAACCGCGTGGTGCCACTACATGTCCACTGCCGAGGACTAGACCAGCCATCGTAGGACACCGGCAGTTCAGCCCGGACACCGACACCGAGGACTACTACTTCTCAAAGCTCCTACTCCACCACGTCTGGAAAACACCAGGCGACTGGCTGAAGCCCGAAGATCGAGGAAGCCACACCAGAGCATTCACGCGTATCGTTTCGGACAGCCAAGCCTACCCGCACTTCATGAACTCCATTTGCTACCCAAAGCTCGACAACACCATCGGAGCAGCGCGAGAAATCCAACGTGTGCAGGCGACCATGTACCTGAAAGCGAGCATCCGATCAAGCCTGCGAGGCTGGACGCTGAGCAGATTCGACCAGGAAAAGTACAAAGACTCCATCAAAATCATGCAATGCCTCCGCAACCGACACGGACGAGATTTCGATTTCGACGCACCGGACAACGTACCTTCGGGCATGGCAAGCGACGTCTTCGCCCCAGTGGAAGCCGGCGAGGACAGGGTCCGTTTGCGCACCGCCATCGCCCCTGTAAAAGCTACACAGACGACACAACATTTCCCCCATCCACCCCCCCCGCCCCTCCCTGCCCCGCCCCCCCCGCCCCCCTGTCCTCCCTACCAGGAATGTTTCGAACTCTTGCAAACGGACACCGACAACAAGCAGATCGAGTACCAGAGAACTGTCATGGACTACATCATCTCCTTCGTCTTGGAAGCGCCAAAGACCACACCCAAATCCAATGAACAGCTGAGGCTAATCGTGCACGCACCGGGCGGCAGCGGCAAATCCGTCATCCTCCGCGCAGTAGCGCACAAACTGCGGCAAGCAGGTGTCGGCGTGGTGATCACGGCCCCAACAGGCGTGGCGGCGTTCAACATCAACGGCGTCACACTCCACACCCCACTATCCCTGCCAGTCACAAACAACAGCTACGGCAAGTCGACGGACATTCCGCCGCCGCGGGGTTTTCAGCTCGAGAGCATGCGCACGCTCTGGAAACATGCAAGAGTACTCTTACTAGACGAGTTTGGCTTCGTCTCGGATGAAACCCTGGAAAGAATCGATCGACACCTGCGACTGGCCACCGGCAACGATGCGATCGCCTTCGGCGGCATCCACCTCGTCCTCTTCGGAGACCTCTACCAATTGCCACCGCCGCACGGCAAGCCCATCTTCGCCTGCGAGCGACACTGGACCCAGTTTCGATTGCTCGAACTGCAGGGGAATCAAAGAGCCGCACTGGACCCCGTGTGGGCAGAACTCCTGGCCAGGCTACGCATCGGACAATGGACAGAGCAGGACGTCCGCATCCTCCAGAGCAGAGTCAGCCGCCGCAGAAACGGCGTCCAGCCAGCTCGCAACGCCATGCACCTTCACGCCACGCGGGAGGCCGTCGCCGTGACCAACGCACGCATATTTCACCACCACACCGAGCAAGAGCAGACCCGCTGCTACGAATGTCCCTGCATCGACACGTACACGAAAACCGGCGAAACCGCCGACCCAAGCAACAGCTACATCGATCCAGAAGACACCGGTGGACTCGAATCCCTACTCACAGTGGCGGTGGGCAGTCGAGTGATGTACAAACAAAACTGGGACGTGAGAGACGGCCTAGTCAACGGCGCCTGCGGAGAAGTCCAATCCGTCGAACTCCTAGACGACGAGGTCAGCACCATCTGGGTCAAATTCGACAAAGCCGGAAAGAGAGGGTGCCACCTGCACCAGACGCCCGCCGTCGCCGTGGAACGACGAAGTGCCAACTATTGGGGGAAGAACGCCCAGTGGATCCAGAGACGACAGTTTCCCCTCGTACTCGCCCACGCCAGCACCATCCACAAAGCACAGGCAGTGACGCTGCCCGAAGGCATCTTTGCGGACCTGGGTCAAAGCATCAAAAACCCGGGCCAAGCGTACACGGCCTTGAGTCGCGTGCCCAAAATGTCTCTGGTCGCACTGAAGAAGTTCAACCGAAACAGTCTCATCTACAACAAGGACGCAGAGTGGGCGCTGACGACACTGTATTACGCGCAACACAAGCTACCCACACACAGCAATGAAGGCATCGAAGCCCTCTGGCAAACCCTCGCTGCTGAACACAAAAAGCCGATCGACTACAAGAACAAACTCGCAAAGCTGCAGAAACCGGACATCTTGACCACTGACCTCTTCGCGCACAAGAACAAGGCTGCCAAACTACAGAAGAAATCCAACCCGCCCCCAACTCTCAAGCCCGGCAGGGCAAGTTGCTGCAACAAGCAGGCTAACCAACCCGTTCCACGACAGACCCCACGAGCCAAAGCCCGCACTGCCACGGCGACAACCACGAGGAGCTCAGCTTTTTTCCAAAAACAAGAACGGGCTCTGTGCGGATTGCACGCACTCAACAACGCTCTGGGTGACGACATCTTCGGAGAAGCGGACCTCGTCTACGCCGCCAACCAGTTTCTGCTCGAGAACCCGGAACTGCAAGACAGCACCGAGGACCACATGTCCGGCAACGGCTGGTTCTCGTCCGAAGTCCTCAGCACGGCACTCTTGACGAAGGCCATGACTGAGTACGATCGAGTGACCTGGCGGCTCGACCTCAAACCATTAACAGCACCAGAAGACTTGGCAAACTACGTGGGAGCCCTACAAAACCAGAGCAACCAGCACTGGATTGCGTACAGAAACATCAGGGGCAAGTACACCAAGCTCGACTCACTTAAAGCGAGCCCCACGACTATCAGCAGAAGCACTTTCCTGCAAGAGCTGCGCGAGCATCCCCACACCTACGGCATTGCCAACATTTAAAATCACACCCGAAGCCCGACGACGCACATGCACGCGGAGGCAAACAAAAAGTCAGACGAGAAAACTGCCATGAAACAACTCAGCGACAAACACACATGGCAACAGCGACATGTCACGGTTGCTAACAGCAAACAAATGCACCGACCGTCTCGGTCCACCCATTGCCCTCCCAGCCTCCAGCACCAATGCATAGAACATCAAAGCTCCGAGCAGCCGCACAGTGCAACGTCTACCAATGCAACTCGCACAGCAACGCCAACAGCAACAAGCGGTCTGCTCGAATCACGAAGCATTAAGCATGAAGAAACGGCACCATGCGCGCAAAGTTATAAGGGCCAAATCTCACACATCTAGTCGTATATGCTAACGTACAAATCAAAACCATACGATTACAACATACCGATACAAGCTTGCATGTATGCACCATCTCTCTCTTACACACACACACACACACACACACACACACACACACACACACACACACACACACACACACACACACACACACACACACACACACACACACACACACACACACACACACCAACACACACACACACACACACACACACACACACACACACACACACACACACACACACACACACACACACACACACACACACACACACACACACACACACACACACACACACACACACACACACACGCAAACTGAAGCCATGGCAGTCGCCGACAGTAAAGAAGCTGTTTCCCTGTCTTCGCTTCAAGCCGAAGACTTCCAGCACGATACATTGCAACTGAAGAGACGAAAATGCATCCACGGTGAGAACGAACCTTACCAATATACGGACATGCCCACCAAGGACATACCCGACATCGCGACGCCACCGTATGACAACCGAGGTTAAGTAAATTGACGAGATCGTTTGACCCCCAGCATTCACCAACCGAATGTGTTAACCCCTCAAGGGGTTTAGGGCTTTGGGTTCTGCTACTTCTTCTAGTATTACTATCGCCACTACTGCTGCTATTTCTACTGGTACGGGTTATGCTGCTTCTTCTACTACTACTATCACTACTACTGCTGCCATTACTACTAGTACAGGGTTTCGGGTTTAAGGTATAGGGTTCTACTACTTCTCTGTTAGTACAGGGTTTGAGTTACGGGTGTAGGCTTTGGGGTTCTACTACTTCTTCTACTACTATTATCACTACTACTGCTGCTATTGCTACTAGTATGGGGTTTAAGGTTTAGGGATTAAGATTTAGGGCTTGGGGTTGTGCTATTTCTCCTACTACTACTATCACAACTACTGCTGCTACTACTACTCGTATAGGCTTTAGGGTTTGGAGTTTAGGTTTCTGCTTCTTCTTCTACTACTACTACTATCACTACTACTGCTGGTATTACTACTAGCATTGGGTTTAGGGTTGGGGTTTAGGGTTCTGCAACTTCTTGTACTACTACTAGCACTACGACTGCTGCTATTACTACTAGTATGGTTTCGCTGAACCTCTCCGAAACTCGCCGAAACTTGCCGAGACTATAGCCGAAACTCACGGAAACTCGCACTCGCCGAAACTGCTTGAGACTCACGGAAACTCGCTGAAACTCGCCGAAACTGATTAAACCCGCCGAAACTCGCAGAAACTTGCTGAAACTCGCTGAAAATCGCAGGAATCTCGCTGAAACTTGCAAACTCGCCGAAACTGCTTGAAACTCACGGAAACTCACCGAAACTCGCTGAAAACCGCCGAAGCTCATTGAAACTCGCTGAAAAACTCGCTGTAAACTCGCCGAAACTCGCTGAACCCCGCCGAAACTCGCTGAAATTCGCTGAAACCCGCTGAAACTCGCCGAAACTGGCTGAAAGCCGCTGAACCTCGTCGAAACTCGCTGAAACCACCAGTGCCACCAGTGCCACCAGCAGGCCCATTTAGGGTTTAGGGCCAAATTTCCTGGATTTTGGGGTGGGCGTTCTGGGTGACAAATTCAGTTCATAAAATAGCGTTTTTATTAGGCCGGAGGGCCGATCTCGAGGTCCCCCCCCATTCTGGGCCTAAACTACAAACGTAACTGGTGCCTGACCGCGGAAAACCCAAAAAAACTCAAAAAACTCGGGCCCCCCAGCGCCACCAGTGCCACCAGCAGGCCCATTTAGGGTTTAGGGCCAAATTTCCTGGATTTTGGGGTGGGCGTTCTGGGTAACAAATTTTGTTCATAAAATAGCGTCTTTAATTAGGCCGGAGGGCCGATCTCGAGGTCCCCCCATTCTGAGCCTAAACTACAAATGGAACTGGTGCCTGACTGCGGAAAACCAAAAAAAACTCAAAAAAACTCGGGCCCCCCAGTGCCACCAGTGCCACCAGCAGGCCCATTTAGGGTTTAGGGCCAAATTTCCTGGATTTTGGGGTGGGCGTTCTGGGTGACAAATTCTGTTCATAAAATTGCGTTTTCATTAGGCCGGAGGGCCGATCTCGAGGTCCCCCTCATTCTGGGCTTAAACTACAAACGGAACTGGTGCCTGACCGCGGAAAACCAAAAAAAAAAACTCAAAAAAACTCGGGCCCACCAGTGCCACCAGTGCCACCAGCAGGCCCATTGAGGGTTTAGGGCCAAATTTCCTGGATTTTGGGGTGGGCATTCTGGGTGACAAATTCTGTTCATAATTTGGCTTTAAGTTTAGCAACCCCCCATTCAAGGTTCATTAATAGAGTTTTTCCAAACCCTATGGTTTAGCAAACCCCCATTCAAGGTTTATTAAACCCTAATTTAGGGTTTAGCAAACCCTATGGTTTAGCAAACACCCATTCAAGGTTTATTAACTAATTTAGGTTTTAGCAAACCCTATGGTTTAGCAAACCCCCATTCAAGGTTTATTAAACCCTAATTCAGGGTTTAGCAAACCCTAGGGTTTAGCAAACACCCATTCAGGGTTTATTAACTAATTTAGGGTTTAGCAAACCCTAGGGTTTAGCAAACCCACATTCAGGGTTTATCAATTCTTAATTTAAGGTTTAGCAAACCCTAGGGTTTATTTAGGGTTTAGCAACCCTAGAGTTTAGCAAACCCCCATTCAGGGTTCATTAAACCCTAATTTGGGGTTTAGCAAACCCCCATGCAAGGTTTATTAACAGGGTTTAGCAAACCCTAGGGTTTAGCAAACCCGCCGAAACTCATTGAACTAGCTAATACTCGCTTATTTCCATTCTTTCTAGCATTTCCCAAATTTTGCTGCTGGGCCAGGAAAATTCAAAAAAACCTGCAAATTCAAAAAAACTCAAAAAACCCCCCAGTTTAATATTCTCAAAAACGCACCCCGCACACGAAGCAAGCTCAATAAACCCTAAACCCTAAACCCTAAACCCTAAACCCTAAACCCTAAACCCTAAACCCTAAACCCTAAACCCTAAACCCTAAACCCTAAACCCTAAACCCTAAACTGAAGGCCGACCCACCACCGCAGCGAATGGGGTCGGCCGCAGCAGGCGGACCGGAAGGCGCCTGCCGGACCGTAGGCGATGGCTGAAAAGCGAGCCGTAGGTCCTGGACCTCAGGTCCACGCGGCTCCAGTGAATAGGCCGCTACTGTCAGCCTATAAAGTAATAACCCTAAACCTTGGTGCAAACCGGCCGGGGACCCCTGGATTCCTCCTTTCTGGGCCCCGGTAAACCTTGGTGCAAACCGGCCGGGGACCCCTGGATTCCTCCTTGCGGCCTTTGAAGAGCCTTAAATTAAACCCTAAACTAAACCCTAAACCCTAAACCCTAAACCCTAAACCCTAAACCCTAAACCCTAAACCCTAAACCCTAAACCCTGAACCCTAAACCCTAAACCCTAACCCTTAAACCCTCTCTCTCAAATGAGTATTTAAATGTTGAGCCATTTTTTCGGCACGGACCCCCCAATGTTGAGCCAATTTTTCGGCAGGACCCCCCAATGCTGAGCCAATTTTTCGGCAGGAACCCCAATGTTGAGCCAATTTTTCGGCAGGACCCCCCAATGTTGAGCCATTTTTTCGGCAGGACCCCCCAATGTTGAGCCAATTTTTCGGCAGGACCCCCCAATGTTGAGCCAATTTTTCGGCAGGACCCCCCAATGTTGAGCCAATTTTTCGGCAGGACCCCCCAATGTTGAGCCAATTTTTCGGCAGGACCCCCCAATGTTGAGCCAATTTTTCGGCAGGACCCCCCAATGTTGAGCCAATTTTTCGGCAGGACCCCCCAATGTTGAGCCAATTTTTCGGCAGGACCCCCCAATGTTGAGCCAATTTTTCGGCAGGACCCCCCAATGTTGAGCCAATTTTTCGGCAGGACCCCCCAATGTTGAGCCAATTTTTCGGCAGGACCCCAATGTTGAGCCAATTTTTCGGCAGGACCCCCCAATGTTGAGCCAATTTTTCGGCAGGACCCCCCAATGTTGAGCCAATTTTTCGGCAGGACCCCCAATGTTGAGCCAATTTTTCGGCAGGACCCCAATGTTGAGCCAATTTTTCGGCAGGACCCCCCAATGTTGAGCCAATTTTTCGGCAGGACCCCCCCAATGTTGAGCCAATTTTTCGGCAGGACCCCCCAATGTTGAGCCAATTTTTCGGCAGGACCCCCCAATGTTGAGCCAATTTTTCGGCAGGACCCCCCAATGTTGAGCCAGTTTTTCGGCAGGACCCCCCGTCCCACAAGTGTTGCACCAGGTTTTCGTCAGGACCCCAGGGTTTGGGCTCTAGGGTTTAGGGCCTAGGGTTTGGGCTTTAGGGTTTAGGGCCTAGGGTTTGGCCTTTAGGGTTTAGGGCCTAGGGTTTGGTTTTGGGCTTTAGGGTTTAGGGCCTAGGGCTTTAGGGTTAGGGTTTAGGGCTTGGGCTTTAGGGTTTAGGGCCTAGGGTTTGGGCTTTAGAGTTTAGGGCCTAGGGTTTTGGGCTTTAGGGTTTAGGGCCTAGGGCTTTAGGGTTAGGGGTTAGCGCTTGGGCTTTAGGGTTTAGGGCCTAGGATTTGGCCTTTAGGGTTTAAGGCCTAGGGTTTGTTTGGGCTTTAGGGTTCAGGACCTAGGGTTTGGGCTTTAAGTTTAAGGCCTAGGGTTCGGGCTTTACGGTTTAGGGCCTAGGGTTTTGGCTTTAGTGTGTCATGCTTCTTTCTGTAAGGCAGAAAAGATGACACATATCCGGCCTGAAATGTGTCATGCTTTTTTCTGTAATGCGGAAAAGATGACACATTTCCGGCTTGAAATGTGTCATGTTTCTTTCTGTAAGGCGGAAACGATGACACTCTGCAAGGCGGAAAAATTACACATTTCCGGCCTGAAATGTGTCATGCTTCTTTCTGTACTGCAGCAATAGAAACATAAGTATATGCTAGAAATCAAGGCGTAGGGTTTGAGGTTTGATGTCGTCTGAGGGTAACGAAAACATTTTTCTAACTCTTATGTTTTGGGATTCTTTGGGTGGGTGGGTATTCTTCCAGGTTCTTACTAGCGAACTTGACTAGATACTGCTCGACCAGAGCTGCTTAACCCTAAACCCTAAACCCTAAACCCTAAACCCTAAACCCTAAACCCTAAACCCTAAACCCTAAACCCTAAACCCTAAACCCTAAACCCCTAAACCCTAAACCCTAAACCTTAAACCCTAAACCCTAAACCCCTAAACCCTAAACCCTAAACCCTAAACCCTAAACCCTAAACCCTCAAGTCCCCATAAATTGAGCTTGCGTATTACACCGTGCGTGGTATTCCATTACATTCTTTTCAAATTGAAGCAAATACACTTAAAACCATATCCTTGGATATGCATAGCCGCTTGCACAAGTTGTTGCAATCGAGTTTAAGTAAATTGAATTAAAAATTCCGCCACCACCACCACCAAAATGCAATCGAGTTTAAGTAAATTGAACCAAATCTACAAATACCAATACTAATAGGAGATTTAATTACTACTACTACTACTACTACTACTACTACTACTACTACTACTAAAGGAAGCCATGAGAGAGACAGCAAAGAAGCCGGCACATGTGCGACATATGTCGTTCAGGGGCGCGGGGGTTGCCAGGACACATGTGCGACATATGTTTTTTATCCGGGGAGCGGGGGTAGCAGAACACATGTGCGACATAGGTTTTTTATCCGGGGCGCGGGGTTAGCAGAACACATGTCCGACATAGGTTTTTTAATCCGGGGCGCGGGGGTAGCAGGACATATGTCGCACATGTGTCGGCTGCTTCGTTTTACCAATCTCCAATTAGCGAGACAACTGAAACGAACGCGCGCACACCACGAAACACATGTGCGACATATGTCAAAAAAGTCTTTGCTTGAGGCAAGCCCGCGTTGATTTTTAAAGGTTTCAAGGACATTTTGGATGATTTTGACGGGGTTTTCACGTTCGACACTCGTTCGAACAGGTAGCCTTGCACTTTTTATTGTATCCGCAAGGTTTTTTTCAAGGGGGTCACTACACAGATTTCGGCTACGAAGCCTGAAACTTTCGTTTCAGAACACTGTGTTGCAGAGCAACTATTGGTTATCTACTGCCCCGGAGGGCTTTGAAGCAGAGAAGCTGCTGTAATGGAGCTGGTGTGGTCTCGTGTCTGTCGTCCATTCGGATCACAGGTGCGAGTTCTGGCACAGTGAAGCTCAAAACTGAAGGAAGCCATGCGAGAGACAGCAAAGAAGCCGGCGCATGTGCGACATATGTCGTTCAGGGGCGCGCGGGTAGCAGAACACATGTGCGACATATGTTTTTTAATCCGGGGCGCGCGGGTAGCAGAACACATGTGCGACATATGTTTTTTATCCGGGGCGCGGTGGTAGCAGAACACATGTGCGACATAGGTTTTTAATCCGGGGCGCGGGGATAGCAGAACACATGTGCGACATATGTCGTTCAGGGGCGCGGGATTGCCAGAACACATGTGCGACATATGTTTTTTTATCCGGGGCGCGGGGGTAGCAGAACACATGTGCGACATAGGTTTTTTATCCGGGGCGCGGGGGTAGCAGGACATATGTCGCACATGTGTCGGCTGCTTCGTTTTACCAATCTCCAATTAGCGAGACAACTGAAACGAACGCGCGAACACCACGAAACACATGTGCGACATATGTCCCGAAATAATTTTTCAAAGTCCAAAACGCATTGATTTTCAACGGTTTCAGGGCCATTTCGGACTGTTTTGAAGGAGTTTTCACACTCGAAATCGGTTTAAACAGGTAGGTTTGTAATTTTTATTGTATCCGCAAGGTTTTTTTCAAGGGTGTCACTACACAGATTTCGGCTACGAAGCCTAAAACTTTCGTTTCAGGACACTGTGTTGCAGAGCAACTATTGGTCATCTACTGCCCCGGAGGGCTTTGAGGCAGAGAAGCTGCTGTAATGGAGCTGGTGTGGTCTCGTGTCTGTCGTCCATTCGGATCACAGGTGCGAGTTCTGGCACAGTGAAGCTCAAAACTGAAAGAAGCCATGAGAGAGACAGCAAAGAAGCCGGCACATGTGCGACATATGTCGTTCAGGGGCGCGGGCTCAACAGAACACATGTGCGACATATGTTTTTTAATCCGGGGCGCGCGGGTAGCAGAACACATGTGCCACATATGTCGTTCAGGGGCGCGCGGTTAGCAGAACACATGTGCGACATATGTCGTTCAGGAGCGCGGGGATAGCAGAACACATGTGCGACATATGTCGTTCAGGGGCGCGGGATTGCCAGAACACATGTGCGACATATGTTTTTTATCCGGGGCGCGGGGTTAGCAGAACACATGTGCGACATAGGTTTTTTATCCGGGGCGCGGGGGTAGCAGGACATATGTCGCACATGTGTCGGCTGCTTCGTTTTACCAATCTCCAATTAGCGAGACAACTGAAACGAACCCGCGCACACCACGAAACACATGTGCGACATATGTCCCGAAATAATTTTTCAAAGTCCAAAACGCATTGATTTTCAACGGTTTCAGGGCCATTTCGGACTGTTTTGAAGGAGTTTTCACACTCGAAATCGGTTTAAACAGGTAGGTTTGTAATTTTTATTGTATCCGCAAGGTTTTTTTCGGGAGGGTCACTACACAGATTTCGGCTACGAAGCCTAAAATTTTCGTTTCAGGACACTGTGTTGCAGAGCAACTATTGGTCATCTACTCGCCCGGAGGGCTTTGAGGCAGAGAAGCTGCTGTAATGAAGCTGGTGTGGTCTCGTGGCTGTCGTCCATCCGGATCGCAGCTGCGAGTTCTGACACAATCAGCCGCAAAATCTGAAGAAAGCCAGGAGAGAGACAGCAAAGAAACGCTGACCGAGACGTTGAAGGTGCCTTGACTCGCGGAGCTGGAAGCGAACATCCCTGAACCCGACGCAGGGGTTGATCCCAGATCACCAAGCCCCTGATACCGCAACGGAAACACAGCATCCGATGCCGGCTGTGCAGGGACAACGCCCAACGGGCGTGCTCGAGAGATCTGCTCGAAGGAGTAGGTCGGAGGAGAAGCGGGGAGGCATCTAGTGGGAGCTCAGGCGACGCCACCGTGCCCTACCCAAACACAAGATCGGGGTTGTCGCCCGATGGGCGTCGGCCAGCAATGGCGCGTCGGCCCATTGCTGACAAGGGGAGACAGACACGTGCCTTACCCTCCGCAGTGCGGTCGCCACAGCCGCTCCAGCGGCGTACCCGTGTGGATCAGGGTACGAGGCGTTTCGCACACAAACGCACCACAGACGGTGGCGCGTCCTGACGTTGGGGCCAACAGCCCTGTGGTGAGAAGCTCCTCGCTCCGGGATCCAAGCTTCTCCGGGCGATGACAGCCGGACGATGCGCTAAGGTGCCGGTGTGGCGTCAGGGGTGCACTTGGCAACTGCACCGGTGCGGAACCTGCAAGGGAAGATCCGTTGGCATGCGCCGTTGTCGTCCTTGTGTCTGCACTCCACTCGGAGATCAGGTGCCAGCGAGGCATCGGCCAGAGGATGTGGGTAGTCAGTTTTTCCCCCACCAAGGAGGTTGGCCTTTTCGCGGCGTGCTAGGGGATAAGTAACCCTTCGCGATGCCACGACGTCGCAATGGGTGAAACGAACTGGACCTCCGCCCAAGCAGAAGGATAGAAGAAAGATCCAAAGCAAGTGCTATCGGCCCAAGACCGAAGTCCCGCCACAGAGCGCAAGAAAAGAGTGAATCCCAAGCGCTGAGGGAAGAAGCACTCAAAGCTGTGACCGTGAGGAACTTGAAACCTGCGGACGGCGAAAGATTTCAGCAAAGTGCTCGCGACATAACGATTCTAGGTGTCAGCTCAAGCGACAGCATCTGCGAGGGAAACACCGAGCGAGACATTGAGATCTCCACTACAGAAGAAACTCTGTGAGCAAGGAGATGCACCACATCATGCTTTCCCGCGCCTGTTGCGAAACCACTAGTCTATACCTTAGGCCTCAACTTCAATCCCGATGGTGGACGGCGCGGGCTAAAGAGCACCACCATCAAGTAGACTGGGCATGACTGGTTTTGTCAACAGTGAGGGCAGATGTAGGTTCACAACCCTTTACAGTTCGGCAGCTGTCTCCCTCGAGCTTGAAGCGATAGCATGAAGTACACAGAGGCACAGACGCTGGCAAACAAGCGATAGATTGAGCAAGACACGTCAAACCAATACAAGCAATCCCAGCACATAATGGCAGCCGCGAGAGTGCGACAGCCGAACTGGGCGCGCAAGCTCCACCCCAACCGCGTGGCCCTGCAGCAACCTCAGCAGAAGCACATTAGCCAGTCCTGCCAGACCAGTGTGATCCTCGAGTCCACCAGGACGGAGGTGACGCTGGAGATCATGAGCGGAGAGTCAGTAAAGGTCAAGGCCCAACAGAACCGAGACACCAGAAAGACACCATCAAAGTGCCGCTCTTGCGCAGGTACCCTATGACTACAGGATCTGGCAGCTGAAAGATAGGGCAGCGAAACTCATGGGCTCGAGTCTTGGCAAGCTTCCGTGGTGCACGAAACCACCCAGACCCACAACCGAACCCGCCGATCAGGTACTTCAGCCGACACTGTCATGAAGGCCGTGGACACAACGAAGTCCAAGAATCTCGTGGGCCACGAGCGGTGCAGGTCGTCCTTTCGAACTTAGAGGACGCGTCCCGCCAACGAGAAGTAAGTAGAAGCCTCGAGCCAGGAAGCACAACCACCTCCTATTCGTGGCCATCATCGACGGCAAGCCAGAAGACGACCTCTTGCCAAGACCTCAACACACGCAAGCAACACACACTAACCGGTTGTTGCACCTGTTTGCCTCAGTTCCGGCCTCTACGCGAGCGACACTGAGTAGGCCCGGCCAAGACCGCAGCAGTGCGTGCGCGGACGGCCAAAAGGCAATGGAGCTCAGAGTTGCAAGGCGTGCCCGTTCACCCAAAGTAAGCCGCTCCTTATGGTCCTGATCAAAACTTGGGTGGGAAACAACCCCAGTGCCTTTCGAAAGAGAGGTCAAGTCGTCAGAGCGACTTGCACGACTGAGGTCAAGCCCCTTAAGCTCTGAGCGTCAGGGAAGTAAAAAGCAGAGCGAAGAAATGAGGCTCCAGCTATCAGTTACACAAGACGAAGGAGAGCGAACACCAAAAAAGAGATAGACAGACAGATAAAGAAAGAGATGACAACAGAGAAAGAGACGTACAACAAGTAGATAAAGTTGTTCACATTCTTCTCAAGAGTGAAAGAGATGTGGATTGACAACTCTATGCAGTCCGACAGCGATCTTCATCAAGCTTCAAGTGATAGCAGAAGGTACGCAGAGGCACAGTTCTATGAGCAGCCGACACATTGGGGCCACACGTCAAACCAATTCAAGCAACACCAGCGAGAAGGACAGCCTCCACCAACATGGACCTAGGTCCAATTAAATGTGCCTTAGTTAATGGTTTAAATAAACACAACACATGCCGACCCATGTCGGACCTAGGTCGAATTAAACGTGCCTTAGTTAATGGTTAAAATAAACACAACACATGTCGACACATGTCGGACCTAGGTCCAATTAAATGTGCCTTAGTTAATGGTTAAAATAAACACAACACATGCCGACCCATGTCGGACCTAGGTCCAATTAAATGTGCCTTAGTTAATGGTTAAAATAAACACAACACATGCCGACCCATGTCGGACCTAGGTCCTATTAAATTTGCCTTAGTTAATGGTTAAAATAAATGCAACACATGCCGACCCATGTCGGACCTAGGTCCAATTAAACGCGCCTTAGTTAATGGTTAAAATAAGCACAACACATGCCGACCCATGTCGGACCTAGGTCGAATTAAACGTGCCTTAAAACATGGTTTAAATAAACACAACACATGCCGACCCATGTCGGACCTAGGTCCAATTAAATGTGCCTTAAATAACGGTTTAAATAAACGCAACACATGCCGACCCATGTCGGACCTAGGTCCAATTAAACGCGCCTTAGTTAATGGTTAAAATAAGCACAACACATGCCGACCCATGTCGGACCTAGGTCGAATTAAACGTGCCTTAAAACATGGTTTAAATAAACACAACACATGCCGACCCATGTCGGACCTAGGTCCAATTAAATGTGCCTTAAATAACGGTTTAAATAAACGCAACACATGCCGACCCATGTCGGACCTAGGTCCAATTAGCTCGCAAGGACGTTTAAGCGAAGATTTAAGCGCACCCCCCCCCACACAAGACTGACCGACCTAGGTCGGACCTAGACGCAAACGTCAATATAGTCTAGCGTTTCACAACACATGCCGACCCATGTCGGACCTAGGTCCAATTAAATGTGCCTTAAATAATGGTTTAAATAAGCCTTAGTTAATGCTTAAAATAAACGCAACACATGCCGACCCATGTCAGACCTAGGTCCAATTAAACGTGCCTTAGTTAATGGTTAAAATAAACACAACACGCGCCGACCCATGTCGGACCTAGGTCCAATTAAATGTGCCTTAAAAAATGGTTAAAAAAAACCCAACAATTGCCGACCCATGTCGGACCTAAGACCAATTGAACGTGCCTTAGTTAATGGTTAAAAAAAACACAACACATGCCGACCCATGTCGGACCTAGGTCGAATTAAACGTGCCTTAAAACATGGTTTAAATAAACACAACACATGCCGACCCATGTCGGACCTAGGTCCAATTGAACGTGCCTTAGTTAATGGTTAAAAAAAACGCAACACATGCCGACCCATGTCGGACCTAGGTCGAATTAAACGTGCCTTAGTTAATGGTTAAAATAAACACAACACATGCAGACCCATGTCGGACCTAGGTTCAAGTAAACGTGCCTTAGATAATGGTTTAAATAACAACAACACGTGCCGACCCATGTCGGACCTAGGTCCAACTAAACGTGCCTTAGATAATGGTTTAAATAACAACAACACGTGCCGACCCATGTCGGACCTAGGTCCAACTAAACGTGCCTTAGTTAATGGTTAAAATAAACGCAACACCTGCCGACCCATGTCGGACCTAGGTCCAATTAAACGTGCCTTAGTTAATGGTTAAAATAAAAACAACACGTGCCGACCCATGTCGGACCTAGGTCCAACTAAACGTGCCTTAGATAATGGTTTAAATAACAACAACACGTGCCGACCCATGTCGGACCTAGGTCCAATAAAACGTGCCTTAGTTAATGGTTAAAATAAACACAACACCTGCCGACCCATGTCGGACCTAGGTCCAATTAAACGTGCCTTAGTTGATGGTTAAAATAAACACAACACGTGTCGACCCATGTCGGACCTAGGTCCAATTAAACGTGCCTTAGATAATTGTTAAAATAAAAACAACACATGCCGACCCATGTCGGACCTAGGTCCAATTAAATGTGCCTTAGTTAAGTTTTAAAAAAACACAACACATGCCGACCCATGTCGGACCTAGGTCCAATTAAATGTGCCTTAGTTAATGGTTAAAATAAACACAACACATGCCGACCCATGTCGGACCTAGGTACGATTAAATGTGCCTTAAATAATGGTTTAAATAAACACAACACATGCCGACCCATGTCGGACCTAGGTCCAATTAGCGCGCAAGGACGTTTAAGCAAAGATTTAAGCGCACCCCCACCACACAAGATTGACCGACCTAGGTCGGACCTAGACGCAATCGTCAATATAGTCCAGGCCTTCCCGGGTATTTTTTAAGGGTTGTTCACATTCAAAACCCGTTGGAACACGTAGGTTTGCACTTTTTATTGCATCCCCAAGGTTTTTTTGAAGGGGTCACCCACACAGATTTCGGCTACGAGGCCCGAAACTTTTTTTCCAGGACACTGTGTTGCAGAGCAACTGTTGGTCATCTACTCGCCCGGAGGGCTTTGAGGCAGAGAAGCTGCTGTAATGAAGCTGTGGTGTGGTCTCGTGGCTGTCGTCCATCCGGATCGCAGCTGCGAGTTCTGACACAATCAGCTTCAAAACTGAAGGAAGCCAGGAAAGAGACAGCAAAGAAACGCTGACCGAGAAGTTGAAGGTGCGTTGACTCGCGAAGCTGGAAGCGAACATCCCTGAACCCGACGCAGGGGTTCAGATGACATATGTCGCACATATGTCATCTGAAGCTAAAGTAGTGTTAAGACTTAAGCTAAATTTAAGTGACTTAAATTACCGAAGAATTTACTCAAATTCAAGCGTGCGTCCAACGCAACACATGCTGACATATGTCACACATATGTCGACTTTTATGGGTGTTATTTAATTTCCATTGAATTTAGTCAAGTTGTCCGTAAGAGCCAAACCAATCAGTCACCGCAGCCATGGCACCCAAGCGCCTAGACCTTCCCTGGAAGCATACTCGCAACTCAGTACAGGAGGTCATCGCGCACCTCGGCAAAACGTGCTCTGTTAAAGTCCGGCACGAAGCCAATTGCGCGAGGACTCATCATTTTCTGGATGCAACAATGCACTAAGGAGCAGCTCGGAGCAAGAAGCTCCCACCTCAAATCTCGGTGATAAGGGACCGTCCCACAAGAAACGCTACGAAGCGCCAGAAGACTCACACGCCGGCGTCCTCGCGTCGCGACGAACTGTTCTTTTTCACAAAACCATAACGAGCAGGTTGCTCGCTGCGGTGGACCGCGCTTGCCGTAGCCCTTGCAGGATCTTTCTTCTTCCGTGGGCATCGGCACATATGGCCTTGCTTGCACTGGACCGCGTGCAGCGTTGTCCAGTGCCAGCAAGGCCATATATGCCGATATGTACGGAAGAAGAGAATCCTGTGAAGGCTAAGCCAAGCGTGGGCGGGAACCGCACCGAGCAACCTGCTCGTCATGGTTTCGTGAAAAAGGACAATCAGCCGCAAGCACCAACTTCAAGATGGTTGACTATTCGATAACATGCAAACGTAGAGGAACTGTACTGCATGCACAGCACACACTTCACCAGTGCATTCAAGCCAGTCCAACAAGGACCCATGATATGCGGTCACCAAAAACCCACCAACTGCAGAGTGCTGACACGCGCAACCACGTCCACGCAAGAAGCCACGCTCACCGAGGCACTCACACGATAGCTCAGACGACCACTGCTGAAAAAACGGCCGCACGGAGGCATAGCTGCTCAAGGCAAGAACTCAAAATAAAACAAACAAAAACAAGCGCCCCTGCATGCACTGGTCCCAGAACGCATGTCACATGCTCCTACAACACGAACACAAGCCACGAGTAAAGACTGCTAAGCAAGGTGCACTGCACTCCGCCCCATCACATGTCGTAATCCCGAGCCCTTCAAATAAAAAACGATTCGGCACTGTTTTATGAACACAGCACATACCACTACTCAGCCACCGCAGCCATGGCACCGAAGCGTCGAGACCTTCCCCGGAAGCATGCTCGCAACTCAGTACAGGAGGTCATCGCGCACCTCGGCAAAACGTTCCCAGGGCCTAGAATCCGACACGAAGCCAACTGCGCGAGGACTCAGCATTTTCTCGTTGCAGCAACGCACTAAGGAGCAGCTCGGAGGAAGAAGCTCCCACCTCAAATCTCGGCCTCTCCAGCCCGCCGCCGCACATCGGCACCCAGCCTCCCCTCTCCGGCAAGAGGAGAACCTACCTCCACACAACGGACACTACGAAGCGCCAGAGGACGCACACGCCGTCGTCCTCACGTCCGATGCCAGCGCACCCGTCCCGCAACACCACTGCCAACACAGAGGCTGACGACACCCAGAGGGGCCCGAAGCAGCACAAACCCAGCACGCAATACGACCAAGACACCAGAAGGGCCAAGGGATTCGGCAGACGAGGACGCATTCCCGATGTTGCGCAGCGGGCAGCACGACAAGCTCAAGCAGACAGATCCAGAAAGGAAAGAATGGAGCGTGGAGCAAAACAACGTGGACCACTCTCCCCAAACAACAAACCGCCACGCCAAACCGAATGCAGCCAAGAAGCTCGAGCCAGCTACGGATACGGCACACGCGGCCGGGCGCTCGAAGGAGCATCCCGTAACAACTGCTGGAGCAGGTTGTAGTCATCTGTAACCACTGCAAGAGCAGCTTCTGTTCAAGCCATCATGCAGCACAGCGTTCCACGAGGTCGAGTGCCACAACCAAACCGCGAACCTCACCAAGCAAAGTACACTCAAGAAGAAAGATCATGTAAAGGCTACGGCAAGCGTGGCCGGGAGCCCCAACGAGCAACCTGCATGGAACACCGCCAGGACTGCTTGTAGTCAACGCAGCCATCATGCAACGCAGCATTCCACGAGGTCCAGAGCCACAACCGAACCGCGAACCTCACCAAGCAAAGTACACTCAAGAAGAAAGGTCATGTAAAGGCTACGGCAAGCGCGGCCGGGAGCCCCAACAAGCAACCTGCACGGAACACGGCTAGGACTGCATGTAGTCAACGCAGCCATCATGCAACGCAGCATTCCACGAGGACGAGTGCCACAACCGAACCGCGAACCTCACCAAGCAAAGTACACTCAAGAAGAAAGGTCATGTAAAGGCTACGGCAAGCGCGGCCGGGAGCCCCAACGAGCAACCTGCACGGAACTCCGCTAGGACTGCTTGTAGTCAACGCAGCCATCATGCAACGCAGCATTCCACGAGGTCCAGAGCCTGTCACCGCGCCATATGTGCCGAAGTGTACGGAAGAAGAAAGATCCGGCAAAGGCTACGGCAAACGCGGCCGGGAGCCCGAGCGAGCAACAAAGACCAGCTGTAAAACACATAGGGCTCATATCATGCGGTTCTATTCAGCAACAACAGCCAAGGTCCGCTGCCACTGGAAAACCACCCGCCGGTCAAACCAAACACACCTGTCATCGAGCAGATGAACGACACGGCCATGAAGAATGCAATAAAACGCCTCCCAAAGGGACAGCTCGAAACGGGCATACTGCTAAACGAAGACTTCCAGAACTGCGCACTGTCCAGCCGCCTCAGATTCCGCCAGCGAGTCTACAGCAGCCCCAGAGGCATCATCAGCAAATGGCGCCGCTACGGCCTCTCAGAAGTCTGCTCGAAGTGCCACATGCTTACACCCCTCCGGTACATGCGCAAGTCCAGAGCCGACTCGAGCCCCCGCATTCACACACTCCTTTGCAAAAAATGTCGCGAAAACACCTCTCCAGCAATCCTCCCAGAAGTGCCGCGACAATCCAAAATCTTGCAGCAGCTCAACTATATGGAGCAACGACTGCTTGCAATGGCGCAAGTCTCCCAGTTTCTCATCGACATGCCGTCCGGCGGACCCCGTGGACAATGGGGTCGCATGTACATCACACCTCTAAAACACCCCCGCCTGTCCAGCGTCCTCGAAAACTGTCGACTGGACAGACACGGGAACGTTTACGTACACTCCCCGAGCGGAGAGTTCACAAGCCACGCCAGAGTCAAGTACCTCTACCGAGCGCTTGAGCAATTGCACAGGGACCATAGACTGTACAAAGCACCCGAAATACACACCGCCCTACAACGCCTCCAACAGAAGTACCAGTACACGCGCACCAGCCACAAGCGAAAGAAACTCGAGCTCCGGCGGCAGAGCCGAAGCACCGCCGCGGACGGAGCAACACACGACACACCAAAGAACGAGACTAGCAGCGCCCACATCCACCTTTCCTCAAGCGAGAGCGACGCAGAAGCCGACAAAAACAGAATCGAAAGCCATACCAGGCCAGTGAACCCGGAACAGGACAACAACGACCAGGGCGCACCCAGCATCGCGAACATCGAGTACACGTTCCCAGAAGCACCGACGGCACCTTTTGCCGACACCCACGACTTGGGGCAACACAAACTAATGGCAAACCTGATGACCGATGCCGACGTCAAAGTGTTTCCGCACCTCTTCCCCACCGGCGAGTACGGCTACAACCCAGACATGAAATACGCGGACTACACGCGCCAGCGTCTGCTCGGCGCGGACCCGCGCTTCGAAAACTGTCCGGACTACATCTACTTCTTGCTGGAGACATGGCTCAAAAAACGAATCAGCAGCAACACCAGCGTACGCATCGCTCAGCAGAAGCCAAGCGCTGCTGCACAACCCACAGAAGCACTTCGTAGGCAAGTCTACACGACACTCCGCGATGTTCCCGGCACGCAGCCGTACGTCTTCGCAAAGAAGGGAGTCGCCCTCAGCATGTTCGAACAACTGGGCGCGCCGCAGTGGTTCCTGACACTCACGTGCCACGCCAGGCAAGGGCACATCCTCGTCGCGTGCATATACGCAAAGCTGTTGAGAGCCGAACACCTACATAAGCAGCCCTTAGACACAAAATCGAGACAAACCCTAGCGGCCTGGATCTACGCAAAGTACATGGAGGACCCCAACTACAAGTGGCACGCAGACACAAGCCCCAGCCAACACGCGAAAGACATGCCGAAGCCCGGAACCACAGAAACAGCATCTGACACGAGCGCAAGGCCAGCTCGCAAGAGAAGCAAGGACCAAAACGACGAAGAAGAGACAAGAGCCTACACCGCCAACGAGCTCTGCAACAGCATGCCGGCCATTGTCGCCAGACAGTTCTTCCAGCACGTTAAGCGCTTCCTGCGATGGCTCGGCCCAGCGTCACCAGAAGCCACAGAAGACACCGACACCGACGAACCAGAATCCGAGAAGGACGACCACGGGTCAAGCCAGAGCTCCGAGAAGGAGGACTCCGACGAAGCCGCCGCCGCCCCCAGAACCCAAAAGGACACACGCCAAACAAGGAGCCGGCCGCAACGCCACAAGTGGGCACCACCCTTCCACGTGCAGGACTACGTGGTAAGGGTGGAATGGCAGAAAAGAGGTTACCCTCACGTGCACATACTCCTCTGGACACGAGAAAAGGTCCAGCCCAGCCTTCCGCCGACGGAGCTCTCAGCAGACGACGCGCAGCACCTCACCGACGACGAGGTCGCACGCAAGATCCAGCCACGCACCGTAGAAGACTTCACGGACAAGTTCATCTGCACCACGACCCCGGAACGCTGGAAAAACGTGCACCTGCGACGCAGGCCGGACCGAGCCGACTACAAGTGCCTCAGCAGCCTGGCAAGCCTCCAAGCGCACCACTGCAACCAGTACTGCCGACGACATGCAGGCAACCTCCAGTACTGCAGATTCGGCTATCCACATGCACCGGAGCCGAAAGCACGAAGACGCACCGCCAAGGAGCAGTGGACTCGACGCGTGAAATCCAGCATCGCCGTCCGACGGCATCCGGGCACGAAGCAAGAACCCGACCCCCTCATTGGCACCGGGACATTCATGGGACAGTACAACAAAAACATACTCCTGGAATGGCAAAGCAGCACAGACCTGCAGCCCATATGCGAACTCAGCATGGCCTCGCGCTACATTCTCGGCTACACCTTCAAATCCGAAGAAGACCACGTCGCCGCCAGAAGAGTCGAGCGCCTCCTGGAACAGTTCACCCAGAAGGAAGGGCCCTTCCATCAGACGACCTACAGAATTGCACACGCCGCAACACAGGCCCGAACAGCTTCCACCTTCGAGGCCTGCCACCTCTTGCTGGGCTACCCCGTAGTGCTCTTCTCCCGCAACCACATCTGGATCCAAGTCGGCCGTCCCCAGACGTGGACGCTCTGGGTTCGACCCCAGGACGTGAGGCTGGCAATAGCAAACCCCAACGCGTACGCAAACCAGCACGCAAGCGAACTTCCCGCCGCCCAACAAAGATACACCAACATCCAAAACACCATCCCAGACACCATCACGGACATCCCCGTGGAAGGAAACGATGGAGCCATGGTACAGCGACCCTGGAAAGAGATCAGCTTCTTCGATTACTGTGCGGGCTTCCAGCAAAGACAACCGCGTGGTGCCACTACATGCCCACTGCCGAGGACTAGACCAGCCATCGTAGGACACCGGCAGTTCAGCCCGGACACCGACACCGAGGACTACTACTTCTCAAAGCTCCTACTCCACCACGTCTGGAAAACACCAGGCGACTGGCTGAAGCCCGAAGATCGAGGAAGCCACACCAGAGCATTCACGCGTATCGTTTCGGACAGCCAAGCCTACCCGCACTTCATGAACTCCATTTGCTACCCAAAGCTCGACAACACCATCGGAGCAGCGCGAGAAATCCAACGTGTGCAGGCGACCATGTACCTGAAAGCGAGCATCCGATCAAGCCTGCGAGGCTGGACGCTGAGCAGATTCGACCAGGAAAAGTACAAAGACTCCATCAAAATCATGCAATGCCTCCGCAACCGACACGGACGAGATTTCGATTTCGACGCACCGGACAACGTACCTTCGGGCATGGCAAGCGACGTCTTCGCCCCAGTGGAAGCCGGCGAGGACAGGGTCCGTTTGCGCACCGCCATCGCCCCTGTAAAAGCTACACAGACGACAACATTTCCCCCATCCACCCTCCCCGCCCCTCCCTCCCCCCCCCCCCGCCCCCCCTGTCCTCCCTACCAGGAATGTTTCGAACTCCTGCAAACAGACACCGACAACAAGCAGATCGAGTACCAGAGAACTGTCATGGACTACATCATCTCCTTCGTCTTGGAAGCGCCAAAGACCACACCCAAATCCAATGAACAGCTGAGGCTAATCGTGCACGGACCGGGCGGCAGCGGCAAATCCGTCATCCTCCGCGCAGTAGCGCACAAACTGCGGCAAGCAGGTGTCGGCGTGGTCATCACGGCCCCAACAGGCGTGGCGGCGTTCAACATCAACGGCGTCACACTCCACACCGCACCGTCCCTTCCAGTCACAAACAACAGCTACGGCAAGTCGACGGACATTCCACCGCCGCGGGGTTTTCAGCTCGAGAGCATGCGCACGCTCTGGAAACATGCAAGAGTACTCTTACTAGACGAGTTTGGCTTCGTCTCGGATGAAACCCTCGAAAGAATCGATCGACACCTGCGACTGGCCACCGGCAACGATGCGACCGCCTTCGGCGGCATCCACCTCGTCCTCTTCGGAGACCTCTACCAATTGCCACCGCCGCACGGCAAGCCCATCTTCGCCTGCGAGCGACACTGGACCCAGTTTCGATTGCTCGAACTGCAGGGGAATCAAAGAGCCGCACTAGACCCCGTGTGGGCAGAACTCCTGGCCAGGCTACGCATCGGACAATGGACAGAGCAGGACGTCCGCATCCTCCAGAGCAGAGTCAGCCGCCGCAGAAACGGCGTCCAGCCAGCTCGCAACGCCATGCACCTTCACGCCACGCGGGAGGCCGTCGCCGTGACCAACGCACGCATATTTCACCACCACACCGAGCAAGAGCAGACCCGCTGCTACGAATGTCCCTGCATCGACACGTACACGAAAACCGGCGAAACCGCCGACCCAAGCAACAGCTACATCGATCCAGAAGACACCGGTGGACTCGAATCCCTACTCACAGTGGCGGTGGGCAGTCGAGTGATGTACAAACAAAACTGGGACGTGAGAGACGGCCTAGTCAACGGCGCCTGCGGAGAAGTCCAATCCGTCGAACTCCTAGACGACGAGGTCACCACCATCTGGGTCAAATTCGACAAAGCCGGAAAGAGATGGTGCCACCTGCACCAGACGCCCGCCGTCGCCGTGGAACGACGAAGTGCCAACTATTGGGGGAAGAACGCCCAGTGGATCCAGAGACGACAGTTTCCCCTCGTACTCGCCCACGCCAGCACCATCCACAAAGCACAGGCAGTGACGCTGCCCGAAGGCATCTTTGCGGACCTGGGTCAAAGCATCAAAAACCCGGGCCAAGCGTACACGGCCTTGAGTCGCGTGCCCAAAATGTCTCTGGCCGCACTGAAGAAGTTCAACCGAAACAGTCTCATTTACAACAAGGACGCAGAGTGGGCGCTGACGACACTGTATTACGCGCAACACAAGCTGCCCACACACAGCAATGAAGGCATCGAAGCCCTCTGGCAAACCCTCGCCGCCGCACACGAAAAGCCGATCCACTACAAGAACAAACTCGCAAAGCTGCAGAAACCAGACATCTTGACCACTGACCTCTTCGCGCACAGGAAAAAACCTGCAAAACTACAGAAGAAATCCAACCCACCCCCAGCTCTCAAGCCCGGCAGAACAAGTTGCCGCGACAAGCAGGCCAGCCAACCCGTCTCACGACAAACCCCACGAGCCAAAACCCGAACTGCCACGGCGACAACCACGAGAAGCTCAGCAATCTTTTTCCAAAAACAACAACGAGCTCTGTGCGGATTGCACGCACTCAACAACGCTCTAGGTGACGACATCTTCGGAGAGGCAGACCTCGTCTACGCCGCCAACCAGTTTCTGCTCGAGAACCCGGAACTGCAAGACTGCACCGAGGACCACATGTCCGGCAACGGCTGGTTCTCGTCCGAGGTCCTCAGCACGGCACTCAATACGAAGGCCATGAGCCAGCACGACCGAGTGACCTGGCGGCTCGACCTCAGGCCACTAACAGCACCAGAAGACTTGACTAACTACGTGGGAGCCCTACAAAACCAGGACAACCAGCACTGGATTGCGTACCGATGCTTCAACGGCGAGTACACCAAGCTCGACTCACTCAAAGCCGGCCCCACGATCGTCAGCAGGAGCGCTTTCCTGCAAGAATTGCGGGAACATCCCCACACCTACGGGATTGCCAACATTTAAAAACACACCCGAAGCCCGACGACGCACATGCACGCGGAGGCAAACAAAAAGTCAGACGAGAAAACTGCCATGAAACAACTCAGTGACAAACACACATGGCAACAGCGACATGTCACGGTTGCTAACAGCAAACAAATGCACCGACCAGGACCCGTCTCGGTCCACCCACTGCCCTCCCAGCCTCCAGCACCAATGCATAGAACATCAAAGCTCCGAGCAGCCGCACAGTGCAACGTCTACCAATGCAACGTGCACAGCAACGCCAACAGCAACAAGCGGTCTGCTCGAATCACGAAGCATTAAGCATGAAGAAACGGCACCATGCGCGCAAAGTTATAAGGGCCAAATCTCACACATCTAGTCGTATATGCTAACGTACAAATCGAAACCATACGATTACAACATACCGATACAAGCTTGCATGTATGCACCATCTCTCTCTTATACACACACACACACACGCAAACTGAAGCCATGGCAGTCGCCGACAGTAAAGAAGCTGTTTCCCTGTCTACGCTTCAAGCCGACGACTTCCAGCACGATACATTGCAACTGAAGAGACGAAAATGCATCCACGGTGAGAGCGAACCGTACCAATATACGGACATGCCAACCAAGGACATACCCGACATCGCGACGCCACCGTATGACAACCGAGTTTAAGTACATGGACGAGATCGTTTGACCCCCAGCATTCAACAACCGAATGTGTTAACCCCTCAAGGGGTTTAGGGCTTTGGGTTCTGCTACTTCTTCTAGTATTACTATCGCCACTACTGCTGCTATTTCTACTAGTAGGGGTTATGCTGCTTCTTCTACTACTACTATCACTACTACTGCTGCCATTACTACTAGTACAGGGTTTCGGGTTTAAGGTTTAGGGTTCTGCTACTTCTCTGTTAGTACAGGGTTTGAGTTACGGGTGTAGGCTTTGGGGTTCTACTACTTCTTCTACTACTATTATCACTACCTCTGCTGCTATTGCTACTAGTATGGGATTTAAGGTTTAGGGGTTAAAATTTAAGGCTTGGGGTTGTGCTATTTCTCCTACTACTACTACTATCACAACTACTGCTGCTACTACTACTAGTATAGGTTTTAGGGTTTGGAGTTTAGGTTTCTACTTCTTCTTCTACTACTACTATCACTACTACTGCTGGTATTACTACTAGCATAAGGTTTAGGGTTTGGGGTTTAGGGTTCTGCTACTTCTTGTACTACTACTCGCACTACGACTGCTGCTATTACTACTAGTGTAGTCTCGCTGAACCTCGCCGAAACTCGCCGAAACTTGCCGAGACTATAGCCGAAACTCACGGAAACTCGCACTCACCGAAATTGATTGAGACTCACGGAAACTCGCTGAAACTCGCCGAAACTGATTAAACCCGCCGAAACTCGCAGAAACTTGCTGAAACTCGCTGAAAATCGCTGAAACTTGCAAACTCGCCGAAACTGCTTGAACTTCCGGAAACTCACCGAAACTCGCTGAAAACCGCCGAAACTCATTGAAACTCACTGAAAAACTCGCTGTAAACTCGCCGAAACTCGCTGAACTTCGCCGAAACTCGCTGAAATTCATTGAAACCCGCTGAAACTCGCCGAAACTGGTTGAAAGCCGCTGAACCTCGCCGAAACTCGCTGAAACCGAAACTCACTGCAACACGCTGAAACTGGTCGAAACTCGCAACTCGCTGAACTTCGCCGAAACTCGCTAAAATTCGCTGACACCCGCTGATACTCGCCGAAACTGGCGGAAAGCCGCTGAACCTCACCGAAACTCGCTGAAACCGAAACTCACTGCAACACGCTGAAACTGGCCGAAACTCGCAAACTCGCCGAAACTCGCTGAAACTCGCTGAAAGAAACTCACGGAAAGTCGCTGAAACTCGCAGAACTGTTTAGGGCCAAATTTCCTGGATTTTGGGGTGGGCGTTCTGGGTGACAAATTCTGTTCATAAAATAGCGTTTTTATTAGGCCGGAGGGCCGATCTCGAGGTCCCCCCCATTCTGGGCC
Organism: Symbiodinium sp. CCMP2592; assembly: GCA_905221615.1. NCBI lineage: Eukaryota > Dinophyceae > Suessiales > Symbiodiniaceae > Symbiodinium > Symbiodinium sp. CCMP2592. The sequence continues at coordinate 28,827 of CAJNDT010001372.1, read as the reverse complement.
TAAACTACAAATGGAACTGGTGCCTGACTGCGGAAAACCCAAAAAAACTCAAAAAAACTCGGGCCCACCAGTGCCACCAGTGCCACCAGCAGGCCCATTTAGGGTTTAGGGCCAAATTTCCTGGATTTTGAAGTGGGCGTTCTGGGTGACAAATTCTGTTCATAAAATAGCGTTTTTATTAGGCCGGAGGGCCGATCTCGGGGTCCCCCCCATTCTGGGCCTAAACTACAAACGGAATTGGTGCCTGACCACGGAAAACAAAAAAAACTCAAAAAAACTCGGGCCCGAAAGACATGCCGCCGGGCACCTTTTGTTTTTAAAGGTTTCGGTTTTCAAAAAAAGCGACCCCGCACACGAAGCAAGCTCAATAAACCCTAAACCCTAAACCCTAAACCCTAAACCCTAAACCCTAAACCCTAAACCCTAAACCCTAAACCCTAAACCCTAAACCCTAAACCCTAAACCCTAAACCCCTAAACCCTAAACCCTAAACCCTAAACCCTAAACCCTAAACCCTAAACCCTCAAGTCACCATAAATTGAGCTTTATGTGCTACACCGTGCGTGGTATTCCATTACATTCTTTTCAAATTGAAGCAAATACACGTAAAATATCCTTGGATATGCATAGCCGCTTACACAAGTTGTTGCAATCGAGTTTAAGTAAATTGAATTAAATATTCCGCCACCACCACCACCAAAATGCAATCGAGTTTACGTAAATTGAACCAAATCTACAAATACCAATACTAATACGAGATTTAGGGTATAGAATATTGAACTTAGGTCACCCTTTTCCCTGTTTTCTTATTCTCTTATTCCGCTATTTTCGTTATTCCCTTGTTTCCCTATTTCCCTATGTCCTGATTTCCTTATTTCCCTATTTCCCTATCTTGTCGGGAAACAAAAAAAAGGAAAACCCAAAACAAACACAGCCTCTGAGAGGGCAGGCAAAGCCCCCTCTGTGGGTTGGTGTTGTTCCTCTTGGAAGGATCTGACAGGGCTGTACTGGGTTGTATTGGGCGGCCCAGACCCTTGCTAGCCTCTGAAAGGACAGGCAAGGCCGCCCCCCCCCGCCCCCCCCGCCCCCAGCCCCCTGCTTTTTCTTTGTTTTTCCCTAATCTCTGCCGTGCCCCGCCCCCCCGGCCGAACCCCGCCCCCCCCGGCCACCCCACCCTCCCCCCCCCACCCAGTCCGCCCCCCTAAACCCAAAAAATAAACCCAAACACCTTCTTAGAGCTTCTATGATTGGCCAAAATTTCTAGAATGTTGAAAACCCTCAATCGATTTTTTCTCACGATGCATGTGTGGGTTTGGGTTTAGGCATTAAGGTTTTGAGGGTTTGAGATTTAGACATAAATTAGGGTTTGAGGCAACGCAAAACGAAAAGTATTAAACAATAATTTATTCGGGCTCTGTCTTTTGTTAGAAACAACAACCCCCCTACACACTTTTTTTGTTTTGGTGTTCATGTTGTTTTAGTGCTACCATTTTTGGGTGTTTAAGTGTTATAATATGGTATATGGTTGGGTTTGTAAATTTGGGGTTTGAGTTTGGGTGTCAGGAAAACTCAAAAGAACCTGCAAATTCAAAAAAACTCAAAAAACCCACCAGTTTAGGATTCTCAAAAACGCGCCCCGCACACGAAGCAAGCTCACGAGCTGGTGCCTGACCGCGGAAAACCAAAAAAAACTCAAAAAACTCGGGCCCACCAGTGCCACCAGTGCCACCAGCAGGCCCATTTAGGGTTTAGGGCCAAATTTCCTGGATTTTGGGGTGGGCGTTCTGGGTGACAAATTCTGTTCATAGAATAGCGTTTTTATTAGGCCGGAGGGCCGATCTCGAGGTCCCCCCCATTCTGGGCCTCAACTACAAACGGAACTGGTGCCTGACCGCGGAAAACTCAAAAAAACTCAAAAAAACTCGGGCCCACCAGTGCCACCAGCAGGCCCATTTAGGGTTTAGGGCCAAATTTCCTGGATTTTGGTGTGGGCGTTCTGGGTGACAAATTCTGTTCATAGAATAGCGTTTTTATTAGGCCGGTGGGCCGATCTCGAGGCCCCCCGCATTCTGGGCCTCAACTACAAACGGAACTGGTGCCTGACCACGGAAAACACAAAAAAACTCAAAAAAACTCGGGCCCACCAGTGCCACCAGTGCCACCAGCAGGCCCATCTAGGGTTTAAAGCCAAATTTCCTGGATTTTGGGGTGGGCGTTTTGGGTGACAAATTCTGTTCATAGAATAGCGTTTTTATTAGGCCGGTGGGCCGATCTCGAAGTCCCCCCATTCTGGGCTTAAACTACAAACGGAACTGGTGCCTGACCGCGGAAAACACAAAAAAAACTCAAAAAAACTCGGGCCCACCAGTGCCACCAGCAGGCCCATGTAGGGTTTAGTGCCAAATTTCCTGGATTTTGGGGTGGGCGTTCTGGTTGACAAATTCTGTTCATAAAATGGCGTTTTTATTAGGCCGATGGGCCGATCTCGAGGTCCCCCCCATTCTGGGCCTAAACTACAAACGGAACTGGTGCCTGATCGCGGAAAACCCAAAAAAACTCAAAAAACTCGGGCCCACCAGTGCCACCAGTGCCACCAGCAGGCCCATTTAGGGTTTAGGGACAAATTTCCTGGATTTTGGGGTGGGCGTTCTGGGTGACAAACTCTGTTCATAAAATAGCGTTTTTATTAGGCCGGAGGGCCGATCTCGAGGCCCCCCCAATTCTAGGCTTAAAACACAAACGGAACTGGTGCAGATTCGGGCTTAAACCATAAACGTTTAGGGCTTAGCGTTTAAAGCCAAATTTCCTGGATTTTGGGGTGGGCGTTCTGGGTAACAAATTCTGTTCATAAAATTGCGTTTTTATTAGGCCGGAGGGCCGATCTCGGGGTCCCCCCCATTCTGGGCTTAAAATACAAACGGAACTGGTGCCTGGCCGCGGAAAACCAAAAAAACTCAAAAAAACTCGGGCACCACCAGTGCCACCAGCAGGCCCATTTAGGGTTTAGGGCCAAATTTCCTGGATTTTGGGGTGGGCGTTCTGGATGACAAATTCTGTTCATAAAATAGCGTTTTTATTAGGCCGATGGGCCGATCTCGAGGTCCCCCCCATTCTGGGCCTAAACTACAAACGGAACTGGTGCCTGATCGCGGAAAACCCAAAAAAACTCAAAAAAACTCGGGCCCACCAGTGCCACCAGTGCCACCAGCAGGCCCATGTAGGGTTTAGGGCCAAATTTCCTGGATTTTGGGGTGGGCGTTCTGGTTGACAAATTCTGTTCATAAAATGGCGTTTTTATTTGGCCGGAGGGCCGATCTCGAGGTCCCCCCCATTCTGGGCCGGAACTGGTGCCTGACCGCGGAAAACAAAAAAAACTAAAAAAAACTCGGGCCCACCAGTGTGCCACCAGCAGGCCCATTTAGGGTTTAGGGCCAAATTTCCTGGATTTTGGGGTGGGCGTTCTGGTTGACAAATTCTGTTCATAAAATGGCGTTTTTATTTGGCCGGAAGGCCGATCTCGAGGTCCCCCCCATTCTGGGCCTAAACTACAAACGGAACTGGTGCCTGACCGCGGAAAACAAAAAAACTAAAAAAAACTAAAAAAACTCGGGCCCACAGTGCCACCAGTGCCACCAGCAGGCCCATTTAGGGTTTAGGGCCAAATTTCCTGGATTTTGGGGTGGGCGTTTTGGGTGACAAATTCTGTTCATAAAATAGCGTTTTTATTAGGCCGGAGGGCCGATCTCGAGGTCCCCCCCATTCTGGGCCTAAAACACAAACGGAACTGGTGCCTGATCGCGGAAAACCCAAAAAAACTCAAAAAAACTCGGGCCCACCAGTGCCACCAGTGCCACCAGCAGGCCCATGTAGGGTTTAGGGACAAATTTCCTGGATTTTGGGGTGGGCGTTCTGGTTGACAAATTCTGTTCATAAAATGGCGTTTTTATTAGGCCGATGGGCCGATCTCGAGGTCCCCCCCATTCTGGGCCTAAACTACAAACGGAACTGGTCCCTGACCGCGGAAAACCCAAAAAAACTCAAAAAAACTCGGGCCCACCAGTGCCACCAGTAGCCCATTTAGGGTTCAGGGCCAAATTTCCTGGATTTTGGGGTGGGCGTTTTGGGTAACAAATTCTGTTCATAAAATAGCGTTTTTATTAGGCCGGAGGGCCGATCTCGGGGTCCCCCCCATTCTGGGCTTAAACTACAAACGGAACTGGTGCCTGACCGCGGAAAACCCAAAAAAACTCAAACAAACTCGGGCCCACCAGTGCCACCAGTGCCACCAGCAGGCCCATTTAGGGTTTAGGGCCAAATTTCCTGGATTTTGGGGTGGGCGTTCTGGTTGACAAATTCTGTTCATAAAATGGCGTTTTTATTTGGCCGGAGGGCCGATCTCGAGGTCCCCCCCCCATTCTGGGCCTAAACTACAAACGGAACTGGTGCCTGACCGCGGAAAACAAAAAAAAACTAAAAAAACTCAAAAAAACTTGGGCCCACCAGTGCCACCAGTGCCACCAGCAGGCCCATTTAGGGTTTAGGGCCAAATTTCCTGGATTTTGGGGTGGGCGTTCTGGGTGACAAATTCTGTTCATAAAATAGCGTTTTTATTAAGCCGGAGGGCCGATCTCGAGGTCCCCCCCATTCTGGGCCTAAAATACAAACGGAATTGGTGCCTGACCGCGGAAAACCTAAAAAAACTCAAAAAACTCTGGCCCGAAAGACATGCAGCCGGGCACCTTTTGATTTTAAAGGTTTCGGTTTTCAAAAAAAGCGACCCCGCACACGAATAAAGCTCAATAAACCCTAAACTCTAAACCCTAAACCCTAAACCCCTAAACCCTAAACCCTAAACCCTAAACCCTAAACCCTAAACCCCTAAACCCTAAACCCTAAACCCTAAACCCTAAACCCTAAACCCTAAACCCTAACCCTAACCCTAACCCCCTAAACCCTAAACCCTAAACCCTAAACCCTAAACCCTAAACCCTAAACCCTCAAGTCCCCATAAATTGAGCTTGCGTATTACACCGTGCGTGGTATTCCATTACATTCTTTTCAAATTGAAGCAAATACACTTAAAATCATATCCTTGGATATGCATAGCCGCTTGCACAAGTTGTTGCAATCGAGTTTAAGTAAATTGAATTAAAAATTCCGCCACCACCACCACCAAAATGCAATCGAGTTTAAGTAAATTGAACCAAATCTACAAATACCAATACTAATAGGAGATTTAATTACTACTACTACTACTACTACTACTACTACTACTACTACTACTACTACTACTACTACTAAAGGAAGCCATGAGAGAGACAGCAAAGAAGCCGGCACATGTGCGACATATGTCGTTCAGGGGCGCGGGGGTTGCCAGGACACATGTGCGACATATGTTTTTTATCCGGGGAGCGGGGGTAGCAGAACACATGTGCGACATAGGTTTTTTATCCGGGGCGCGGGGTTAGCAGAACACATGTCCGACATAGGTTTTTTAATCCGGGGCGCGGGGGTAGCAGGACATATGTCGCACATGTGTCGGCTGCTTCGTTTTACCAATCTCCAATTAGCGAGAGAACTGAAACGAACGCGCGCACACCACGAAACACATGTGCGACATATGTCAAAAAAGTCTTTGCTTGAGGCAAGCCCGCGTTGATTTTTAAAGGTTTCAAGGACATTTTGGATGATTTTGACGGGGTTTTCACGTTCGAAACTCGTTCGAACAGGTAGCCTTGCACTTTTTATTGTATCCGCAAGGTTTTTTTCAAGGGGGTCACTACACAGATTTCGGCTACGAAGCCTGAAACTTTCGTTTCAGAACACTGTGTTGCAGAGCAACTATTGGTCATCTACTGCCCCGGAGGGCTTTGAAGCAGAGAAGCTGCTGTAATGGAGCTGGTGTGGTCTCGTGTCTGTCGTCCATTCGGATCACAGGTGCGAGTTCTGGCACAGTGAAGCTCAAAACTGAAAGAAGCCATGAGAGAGACAGCAAAGAAGCCGGCGCATGTGCGACATATGTCGTTCAGGGGCGCGCGGGTAGCAGAACACATGTGCGACATATGTTTTTTAATCCGGGGCGCGCGGGTAGCAGAACACATGTGCGACATATGTTTTTTATCCGGGGCGCGGTGGTAGCAGAACACATGTGCGACATAGGTTTTTAATCCGGGGCGCGGGGATAGCAGAACACATGTGCGACATATGTCGTTCAGGGGCGCGGGATTGCCAGAACACATGTGCGACATATGTTTTTTATCCGGGGCGCGGGGTTAGCAGAACACATGTGCGACATAGGTTTTTTATCCGGGGCGCGGGGGTAGCAGGACATATGTCGCACATGTGTCGGCTGCTTCGTTTTACCAATCTCCAATTAGCGAGACAACTGAAACGAACGCGCGCACACCACGAAACACATGTGCGACATATGTCCCGAAATAATTTTTCAAAGTCCAAAACGCATTGATTTTCAACGGTTTCAGGGCCATTTCGGACTGTTTTGAAGGAGTTTTCACACTCGAAATCGGTTTAAACAGGTAGGTTTGTAATTTTTATTGTATCCGCAAGGTTTTTTTTTCAAGGGGGTCACTACACAGATTTCGGCTACGAAGCCTAAAACTTTCGTTTCAGGACACTGTGTTGCAGAGCAACTATTGGTCATCTACTGCCCCGGAGGGCTTTGAGGCAGAGAAGCTGCTGTAATGGAGCTGGTGTGGTCTCGTGTCTGTCGTCCATTCGGATCACAGGTGCGAGTTCTGGCACAGTGAAGCTCAAAACTGAAAGAAGCCATGAGAGAGACAGCAAAGAAGCCGGCACATGTGCGACATATGTCGTTCAGGGGCGCGGGCTCAACAGAACACATGTGCGACATATGTTTTTTAATCCGGGGCGCGCGGGTAGCAGAACACATGTGCCACATATGTCGTTCAGGGGCGCGCGGTTAGCAGAACACATGTGCGACATATGTCGTTCAGGAGCGCGGGGATAGCAGAACACATGTGCGACATATGTCGTTCAGGGGCGCGGGATTGCCAGAACACATGTGCGACATATGTTTTTTATCCGGGGCGCGGGGTTAGCAGAACACATGTGCGACATAGGTTTTTTATCCGGGGCGCGGGGGTAGCAGGACATATGTCGCACATGTGTCGGCTGCTTCGTTTTACCAATCTCCAATTAGCGAGACAACTGAAACGAACGCGCGCACACCACGAAACACATGTGCGACATATGTCCCGAAATAATTTTTCAAAGTCCAAAACGCATTGATTTTCAACGGTTTCAGGGCCATTTCGGACTGTTTTGAAGGAGTTTTCACACTCGAAATCGGTTTAAACAGGTAGGTTTGTAATTTTTATTGTATCCGCAAGGTTTTTTTCGGGAGGGTCACTACACAGATTTCGGCTACGAAGCCTAAAACTTTCGTTTCAGGACACTGTGTTGCAGAGCAACTATTGGTCATCTACTCGCCCGGAGGGCTTTGAGGCAGAGAAGCTGCTGTAATGAAGCTGGTGTGGTCTCGTGGCTGTCGTCCATCCGGATCGCAGCTGCGAGTTCTGACACAATCAGCCGCAAAATCTGAAGAAAGCCAGGAGAGAGACAGCAAAGAAACGCTGACCGAGACGTTGAAGGTGCCTTGTCTCGCGGAGCTGGAAGCGAACATCCCTGAACCCGACGCAGGGGTTGATCCCAGATCACCAAGCCCCTGATACCGCAACGGAAACACAGCATCCGATGCCGGCTGTGCAGGGACAACGCCCAACGGGCGTGCTCGAGAGATCTGCTCGAAGGAGAGGTCGGAGGAGAAGCGGGGAGGCATCTAGTGGGAGCTCAGACGACGCCACCGTGTTAAATAACAACAACACGTGCCGACCCATGTCGGACCTAGGTCCAATAAAACGTGCCTTAGTTAATGGTTAAAATAAACGCAACACCTGCCGACCCATGTCGGACCTAGGTCCAATTAAACGTGCCTTAGTTGATGGTTAAAATAAACACAACACGTGTCGACCCATGTCGGACCTAGGTCCAATTAAACGTGCCTTAGATAATTGTTAAAATAAAAACAACACATGCCGACCCATGTCGGACCTAGGTCCAATTAAATGTGCCTTAGTTAAGTTTTAAAAAAACACAACACATGCCGACCCATGTCGGACCTAGGTCCAATTAAATGTGCCTTAGTTAATGGTTAAAATAAACACAACACATGCCGACCCATGTCGGACCTAGGTCCGATTAAATGTGCTTTAAATAATGGTTTAAATAAACACAACACATGCCGACCCATGTCGGACCTAGGTCCAATTAGCGCGCAAGGACGTTTAAGCGAAGATTTAAGCGCACCCCCACCACACAAGATTGACCGACCTAGGTCGGACCTAGACGCAATCGTCAATATAGTCCAGGCCTTCCCGGGTATTTTTTAAGGGTTGTTCACATTCAAAACCCGTTGGAACACGTAGGTTTGCACTTTTTATTGCATCCCCAAGGTTTTTTTGAAGGGGTCACCCACACAGATTTCGGCTACGAGGCCCGAAACTTTTTTTCCAGGACACTGTGTTGCAGAGCAACTGTTGGTCATCTACTCGCCCGGAGGGCTTTGAGGCAGAGAAGCTGCTGTAATGAAGCTGTGGTGTGGTCTCGTGGCTGTCGTCCATCCAGATCGCAGCTGCGAGTTCTGACACAATCAGCTTCAAAACTGAAGGAAGCCAGGAGAGAGACAGCAAAGAAACGCTGACCGAGAAGTTGAAGGTGCGTTGACTCGCGAAGCTGGAAGCGAACATCCCTGAACCCGACGCAGGGGTTCAGATGACATATGTCGCACATATGTCATCTGAAGCTAAAGTAGTGTTAAGCCTTAAGCTAAATTTAAGTGACTTAAATTACCGAAGAATTTACTCAAATTCAAGCGTGCGTCCAACGCAACACATGCTGACATATGTCACACATATGTCGACTTTTATGGGTGTTATTTAATTTCCATTGAATTTAGTCAAGTTGTCCGTAAGAGCCAAACCAATCAGTCACCGCAGCCATGGCACCCAAGCGCCTAGACCTTCCCTGGAAGCATACTCGCAACTCAGTACAGGAGGTCATCGCGCACCTCGGCAAAACGTGCTCTGTTAAAGTCCGGCACGAAGCCAATTGCGCGAGGACTCATCATTTTCTGGATGCAACAATGCACTAAGGAGCAGCTCGGAGCAAGAAGCTCCCACTTCAAGTCTCGGCGTCTCCAGCCCGATGCCGATCATCGGCACCCAGCCCCCGCTCTCCGGCAAGAGGGCACCGGACCGCCCCACAACGAACACCACAAAGCGCCAGAACACTCGCACGCCAGCATCCTCACGTCCGGCGCCGGACATTGCACCTCGACAAAGCCCTTCTCTCCGGCAAGAGGACGACTGACCGCCCCAACAACGAACACTACGAAGCGCCAGAAGACTCACATGCCGGCGTCCTCGAGTCGCGACTGATTGTTCTTTTTCACAAAACCATAACGAGCAGGTTGCTCGCTGGGGTTGACTGCGCTTGCCCTAGCCCTTGCAGGATCTTTCTTCTTCCGTACACATCGGCACATATGGACTTGCTGGCACTGGACCGCGTGCAACGTTGCGTTGCATACACAAGTATACTGAAGAAGAAAAATCTCAGAAAAGCTATGCGAGCACGGCCAATCGCTCCGGCGAGCAACCTGTCCGAAACGCAAACCTGCTTCTACTAAACACCGCTATCATACAACGCAGCGTTCCACGAGGTCCAGTGCCAGCAAGGCCATATATGCCGATATGTACGGAAGAAGAGAATCCTGTGAAGGCTAAGCCAGGCGCGGTCGGGAACCGCACCGAGCAACCTGCTCGTTATGGTTCTGTGAAAAAGGACAATCAGCCGCAAGCACCAACTTCAAGATGGTTGACTATTCGATAACATGCAAACGGAGAGGACCTGTACTGCATGCACAGCACACACTTCACCAGTGCATTCAAGCCAGCCCAACAAGGACCCATGATATGCGGTCACCAAAAACCCCACCAACTGCAGAGTGCTGACACGCGCAACCACGTCCACGCAAGAAGCCACGGTCACCGAGGCACTCACACGATAGCTCAGACGACCACTGCTGAAAAAACGGCCGCACGGAGGCATAGCCGCTCAAGGCAAGAGCTCAAAATAAAACAAACAAAAACAAGCGCCCCTGCATGCACTGGTCCCAGAACGCATGTCACATGCTCCTAAAACACGAACACAAGCCACGAGTAAAGACTGCTAAGCAAGGTGCACTGCACTCCGCCCCATCACATGTCGTAATCCCGAGCCCCTCAAATAAAAAACGATTCGGCACTGTTTTATGGACACAGCACATACCACTACTCAGCCACCGCAGCCATGGCACCGAAGCGTCGAGACCTTCCCCGGAAGCATGCTCGCAACTCAGTACAGGAGGTCATCGCGCACCTCGGCAAAACGTTCCCAGGGCCTAGAGTCCGACACGAAGCCAACTGCGCGAGGACTCAGCATTTTCTCGTTGCAGCAACGCACTAAGGAGCAGCTCGGAGGAAGAAGCTCCCACCTCAAATCTCGGCCTCTCCAGCCCGCCGCCGCACATCGGCACCCAGCCTCCCCTCTCCGGCAAGAGGAGAACGTACCTCCACACAACGGACACTACGAAGCGCCAGAGGACGCACACGCCGTCGTCCTCACGTCCGATGCCAGCGCACCCGTCCCGCAACACCACTGCCAACACAGAGGCTGACGACACCCAGAGGGGCCCGAAGCAGCACAAACCCAGCACGCAATACGACCAAGACACCAGAAGGGCCAAGGGATTCGGCAGACGAGGACGCATTCCCGATGTTGCGAAACGGGCAGCACGACAAGCTCAAACAGACAGATCCAGAAAGGAAAGAATGGAGCGTGGAGCAAAACAACGTGGACCACTCTCCCCAAACAACAAACCGCCACGCCAAACCGAATGCAGCCAAGAAGCTCGAGCCAGCTACGGATACGGCACACGCGGCCGGGCGCTCGAAAGAGCATCCCGTAACAACTGCTGGAGCAGGTTGTAGTCATCTGTAACCACTGCAAGAGCAGCTTCTGTTCAAGCCATCATGCAGCACAGCGTTCCACGAGGTCGAGTGCCACAACCAAACCGCGAACCTCACCAAGCAAAGTACACTCAAGAAGAAAGGTCATGTAAAGGCTACGGCAAGCGCGGCCGGGAGCCCCAACGAACAACCTGCACGGAACACCGCCAGGACTGCTTGCAGTCAATGCAGCCATCATGCAACGCAGCACCCCACGAGGTCCAGAGCCTGTCACCGCGCCATATGTGCCGAAGTGTACGGAAGAAGAAAGATCCGGCAAAGGCTACGGCAAACGCGGCCGGGAGCCCGAGCGAGCAACAAAGACCAGCTGTAAAGCAAATAGCGGTCATACCATGCGGTTCTATGCAAGAACAACAGCCAAGGTCCGCTGCCACTGGAAAACCACCCGCCGGTCAAGCCAAACACACCTGTCATCGAGCAGATGAACGACACGGCCATGAAGAATGCAATAAGACACCTCCCAAAGGGACAGCTCGAAACAGGCATACTCCTAAACGAAGACTTCCAGAACTGCGCACTGTCCAGCCGCCTACGATTCCGCCAGCGAGTCTACAGCAGCCCCAGAGGCATCATCAGCAAATGGCGCCGCTACGGCTTGTCAGAAGTCTGCTCGAAGTGCCACATGCTTACCCCCCTCCGGTACATGCGCAAGTCCAGAGCCGACTCGAGCCCCCGCATTCACACACTCCTTTGCAAAAAATGTCGCGAAAACACCTCTCCAGCAATCCTCCCAGAAGTGCCGCGACAATCCAAAATCCTGCAGCAGCTCAACTACATGGAACAACGACTGCTTGCAATGGCGCAAGTCTCCCAGTTTCTCATCGACATGCCGTCCGGCGGACCCCGTGGACAGTGGGGTCGCATGTACATCACACCTCTAAAGCAACCCCGCCTGTCCAGCGTCCTCGAAAACTGTCGTCTGGACAGACACGGGAAGGTTTACGTACACTCCCCGAGTGGAGAGTTCACAAGCCACGCCAGAGTCAAGTACCTCTACCGAGCGCTTGAGCAATTGCACAGGGACCATAGACTGTACAAAGCACCCGAAATACACACCGCCCTACAACGCCTCCAGCAGAAGTACCAGTACACGCGCACCAGCCACAAGCGAAAGAAACTCGACCTCCGGCGGCAGAGCCGCAGCACCGCCGCGGACGGAGCAACACACGACACACCAAAGAACGAGATGACTAGCAGCACCCACAGCCACCTTTGCTCAAGTGAAAGCGACGCGGAAGCCGACAGAAACGGAATCGAAAGCAATACAAGGCCAGTGGACCCGGAACAGCACAACAACGACCAGGACTCACCCAGCATCGCAAACGTCGAGTACACATTCCCAGAAGCACCGACGGCACCGTTTGCCGACACCCACGATTTGGGCGAACACAAACTAATGGCAAACCTGATGACCGATGCTGACGTCAAAGTGTTTCCTCACCTCTTCCCCACCGGCGAGTACGGCTACAACCCGGACATGAAGTTCGCGGACTACACGCGCCAGCGTCTGCTCGGCGCTGACCCACGCTTCGAAAACTGTTCGGACTACGTCTACTTCTTGCTGGAGACATGGCTCAAAAAACGAATCAGCAGCAACACCAGCGTACGCATCGCTCAGCAGAAGCCAAGCGCTGCTGCACAACCCACAGAAGCACTTCGTAGGCAAGTCTACACGACACTCCGCGATGTTCCCGGCACGCAGCCGTACGTCTTCGCAAAGAAGGGAGTCGCCCTCAGCATGTTCGAACAACTGGGCGCGCCGCAGTGGTTCCTGACACTCACGTGCCACGCCAGGCAAGGGCACATCCTCGTCGCGTGCATATACGCAAAGCTGTTGAGAGCCGAACACCTACATAAGCAGCCCTTAGACACAAAATCGAGACAAACCCTAGCGGCCTGGATCTACGCAAAGTACATGGAGGACCCCAACTACAAGTGGCACGCAGACACAAGCCCCAGCCAACACGCGAAAGACATGCCGAAGCCCGGAACCACAGAAACAGCATCTGACACGAGCGCAAGGCCAGCTCGCAAGAGAAGCAAGGACCAAAACGACGAAGAAGAGACAAGAGCCTACACCGCCAACGAGCTCTGCAACAGCATGCCGGCCATCGTCGCCAGACAGTTCTTCCAACACGTCAAGCGCTTCCTGCGATGGCTCAGCCCAGCGTCACCAGAAGCCACAGAAGACAGCGACACCGACGAACCAGAATCCGAGAAGGACGACCACGGGTCAAGCCAGAGCTCCGAGAAGGAGGACTCCGACGAAGCCGCCGCCCCCAGAACCCAAAAGGACACACGCCAAACAAGGAGCCGGCCGCAACGCCACAAGTGGGCACCCCCCTTCCACGTGCAGGACTACGTGGTAAGGGTGGAATGGCAGAAAAGAGGTTACCCTCACGTGCACATACTCCTCTGGACACGAGAAAAGGTCCAGCCCAGCCTTCCGCCGACAGAGCTCTCAGCAGACGACGTGGAGCACCTCACCGACGACGAGGTCGCACGCAAGATCCAGCCACGCACCGTGGAAGACCTCACGGACAAGTTCATCTGCACCACGACCCCGGAACGCTGGAAAAACGTCCACCTGCGACGCAGGCCGGACCGAGCCGACTACAAGTGCCTCAGCAGCCTGGCGAGCCTCCAAGCGCACCACTGCAACCAGTACTGCCGACGACATGCAGGCAACCTCCAGTACTGCAGATTCGGCTATCCACATGCACCGGAGCCGAGAGCACGAAGACGCACCGCCAAGGAGCAGTGGACTCGACGCGTGAAATCCAGCATCGCCGTCCGACGGCATCCGGGCACGAAGCAACAACCCGACCCCCTCAACGGCACCGGAACACTCATGGGACAGTACAACAAAAACATACTCCTGGAATGGCAAAGCAGCACAGACCTGCAGCCCATATGCGAACTCACCATGGCCTCGCGCTACATTCTCGGCTACACCCTCAAATCCGAAGAAGACCACGCCGCCGCCAGAAGAGTCGAGCGCCTCTTGGAACAGTTCACCCAAAAGGAAGGGCCCTTCCATCAGACGACCTACAGAATTGCACACGCCGCAACACAGGCCCGAACAGCTTCCACCTTCGAGGCCTGCCACCTCTTGCTGGGCTACCCCGTAGTGCTCTTCTCCCGCAACCACATCTGGATCCAAGTCGGCCGTCCCCAGACGTGGACGCTCTGGGTTCGACCCCAGGACGTGAGGCTGGCAATAGCAACCCCCAACGCGTACGCAAACCAGCACGCAAGCGAACTTCCCGCCGCCCAACAAAGATACACCAACATCCAAAACACCATCGCAGACACCATCACGGACATCCCCGTGGAAGGAAACGATGGAGCCATGGTACAGCGACCCTGGAAAGAGATCAGCTTCTTCGATTACTGTGCGGGCTTCCAGCAAAGACAACCGCGTGGTGCCACTACATGTCCACTGCCGAGGACTAGACCAGCCATCGTAGGACACCGGCAGTTCAGCCCGGACACCGACACCGAGGACTACTACTTCTCAAAGCTCCTACTCCACCACGTCTGGAAAACACCAGGCGACTGGCTGAAGCCCGAAGATCGAGGAAGCCACACCAGAGCATTCACGCGTATCGTTTCGGACAGCCAAGCCTACCCGCACTTCATGAACTCCATTTGCTACCCAAAGCTCGACAACACCATCGGAGCAGCGCGAGAAATCCAACGTGTGCAGGCGACCATGTACCTGAAAGCGAGCATCCGATCAAGCCTGCGAGGCTGGACGCTGAGCAGATTCGACCAGGAAAAGTACAAAGACTCCATCAAAATCATGCAATGCCTCCGCAACCGACACGGACGAGATTTCGATTTCGACGCACCGGACAACGTACCTTCGGGCATGGCAAGCGACGTCTTCGCCCCAGTGGAAGCCGGCGAGGACAGGCCCCGTTTGCACACCGCCATCGCCCCTGTAAAAGCTACACAGACGACACAACATTTCCCCCATCCACCCTCCCCGCCCCTCCCTGCCCCGCCCCCCCCGCCCCCCTGTCCTCCCTACCAGGAATGTTTCGAACTCTTGCAAACGGACACCGACAACAAGCAGATCGAGTACCAGAGAACTGTCATGGACTACATCATCTCCTTCGTCTTGGAAGCGCCAAAGACCACACCCAAATCCAATGAACAGCTGAGGCTAATCGTGCACGGACCGGGCGGCAGCGGCAAATCCGTCATCCTCCGCGCAGTAGCGCACAAACTGCGGCAAGCAGGTGTCGGCGTGGTGATCACGGCCCCAACAGGCGTGGCGGCGTTCAACATCAACGGCGTCACACTCCACACCGCACTATCCCTGCCAGTCACAAACAACAGCTACGGCAAGTCGACGGACATTCCGCCGCCGCGGGGTTTTCAGCTCGAGAGCATGCGCACGCTCTGGAAACATGCAAGAGTACTCTTACTAGACGAGTTTGGCTTCGTCTCGGATGAAACCCTGGAAAGAATCGATCGACACCTGCGACTGGCCACCGGCAACGATGCGATCGCCTTCGGCGGCATCCACCTCGTCCTCTTCGGAGACCTCTACCAATTGCCACCGCCGCACGGCAAGCCCATCTTCGCCTGCGAGCGACACTGGACCCAGTTTCGATTGCTCGAACTGCAGGGGAATCAAAGAGCCGCACTGGACCCCGTGTGGGCAGAACTCCTGGCCAGGCTACGCATCGGACAATGGACAGAGCAGGACGTCCGCATCCTCCAGAGCAGAGTCAGCCGCCTCAGAAACGGCGTCCAGCCAGCTCGCAACGCCATGCACCTTCACGCCACGCGGGAGGCCGTCGCCGTGACCAACGCACGTATATTTCACCACCACACCGAGCAACAGCAGACCCGCTGCTACGAATGTCACTGCATCGACACGTACACGAAAACCGGCGAAACCGCCGACCCAAGCAACAGCTACATCGATCCAGAAGACACCGGTGGACTCGAATCCCTACTCACAGTGGCGGTAGGCAGTCGAGTGATGTACAAACAAAACTGGGACGTGAGAGACGGCCTAGTCAACGGCGCCTGCGGAGAAGTCCAATCCGTCGAACTCCTAGACGACGAGGTCACCACCATCTGGGTCAAATTCGACAAAGCCGGAAAGAGATGGTGCCACCTGCACCAGACGCCCGCCGTCGCCGTGGAACGACGAAGTGCCAACTATTGGGGGAAGAACGCCCAGTGGATCCAGAGACGACAGTTTCCCCTCGTACTCGCCCACGCCAGCACCATCCACAAAGCACAGGCAGTGACGCTGCCCGAAGGCATCTTTGCGGACCTGGGTCAAAGCATCAAAAACCCGGGCCAAGCGTACACGGCCTTGAGTCGCGTGCCCAAAATGTCTCTGGTCGCACTGAAGAAGTTCAACCGAAACAGTCTCATCTACAACAAGGACGCAGAGTGGGCGCTGACGACACTGTATTACGCGCAACACAAGCTACCCACACACAGCAATGAAGGCATCGAAGCCCTCTGGCAAACCCTCGCTGCTGAACACAAAAAGCCGATCGACTACAAGAACAAACTCGCAAAGCTGCAGAAACCGGACATCTTGACCACTGACCTCTTCGCGCACAAGAACAAGGCTGCCAAACTACAGAAGAAATCCAACCCGCCCCCAACTCTCAAGCCCGGCAGGGCAAGTTGCTGCAACAAGCAGGCTAACCAACCCTTTCCACGACAGACCCCACGAGCCAAAGCCCGCACTGCCACGGCGACAACCACGAGGAGCTCAGCTTTTTTCCAAAAACAAGAACGGGCTCTGTGCGGATTGCACGCACTCAACAACGCTCTGGGTGACGACATCTTCGGAGAAGCGGACCGCGTCTACGCCGCCAACCAGTTTCTGCTCGAGAACCCGGAACTGCAAGACAGCACCGAGGACCACATGTCCGGCAACGGCTGGTTCTCGTCCGAAGTCCTCAGCACGGCACTCTTGACGAAGGCCATGACTGAGTACGATCGAGTGACCTGGCGGCTCGACCTCAAACCATTAACAGCACCAGAAGACTTGGCAAACTACGTGGGAGCCCTACAAAACCAGAGCAACCAGCACTGGATTGCGTACAGAAACATCAGGGGCAAGTACACCAAGCTCGACTCACTTAAAGCGAGCCCCACGACTATCAGCAGAAGCACTTTCCTGCAAGAGCTGCGCGAGCATCCCCACACCTACGGCATTGCCAACATTTAAAATCACACCCGAAGCCCGACGACGCACATGCACGCGGAGGCAAACAAAAAGTCAGACGAGAAAACTGCCATGAAACAACTCAGCGACAAACACACATGGCAACAGCGACATGTCACGGTTGCTAACAGCAAACAAATGCACCGACCGTCTCGGTCCACCCATTGCCCTCCCAGCCTCCAGCACCAATGCATAGAACATCAAAGCTCCGAGCAGCCGCACAGTGCAACGTCTACCAATGCAACTCGCACAGCAACGCCAACAGCAACAAGCCGTCTGCTCGAATCACGAAGCATTAAGCATGAAGAAACGGCACCATGCGCGCAAAGTTATAAGGGCCAAATCTCACACATCTAGTCGTATATGCTAACGTACAAATCAAAACCATACGATTACAACATACCGATACAAGCTTGCATGTATGCACCATCTCTCTCTTACACACACACACACACACACACACACACACACACACGCAAACTGAAGCCATGGCAGTCGCCGACAGTAAAGAAGCTGTTTCCCTGTCTTCGCTTCAAGCCGAAGACTTCCAGCACGATACATTGCAACTGAAGAGACGAAAATGCATCCACGGTGAGAACGAACCTTACCAATATACGGACATGCCCACCAAGGACATACCCGACATCGCGACGCCACCGTATGACAACCGAGGTTAAGTAAATTGACGAGATCGTTTGACCCCCAGCATTCACCAACCGAATGTGTTAACCCCTCAAGGGGTTTAGGGCTTTGGGTTCTGCTACTTCTTCTAGTATTACTATCGCCACTACTGCTGCTATTTCTACTGGTACGGGTTATGCTGCTTCTTCTACTACTACTGCTACTTCTTCTAGTATTACTATCGCCACTACTGCTGCTATTTCTACTGGTACGGGTTATGCTGCTTCTTCTACTACTACTATCACTACTACTGCTGCCATTACTACTAGTACAGGGTTTCGGGTTTAAGGTATAGGGTTCTACTACTTCTCTGTTAGTACAGGGTTTGAGTTACGGGTGTAGGCTTTGGGGTTCTACTACTTCTTCTACTACTATTATCACTACTACTGCTGCTATTGCTACTAGTATGGGGTTTAAGGTTTAGGGATTAAGATTTAGGGCTTGGGGTTGTGCTATTTCTCCTACTACTACTATCACAACTACTGCTGCTACTACTACTCGTATAGGCTTTAGGGTTTGGAGTTTAGGTTTCTGCTTCTTCTTCTACTACTACTACTACTATCACTACTACTGCTGGTATTACTACTAGCATTGTGTTTAGGGTTGGGGTTTAGGGTTCTGCAACTTCTTGTACTACTACTAGCACTACGACTGCTGCTATTACTACTAGTATGGTCTCGCTGAACCTCTCCGAACCTCGCCGAAACTTGCCGAGACTATAGCCGAAACTCACGGAAACTCGCACTCGCCGAAACTGCTTGAGACTCACGGAAACTCGCTGAAACTCGCCGAAACTGATTAAACCCGCCGAAACTCGCAGAAACTTGCTGAAACTCGCTGAAAATCGCAGGAATCTCGCTGAAACTTGCAAACTCGCCGAAACTGCTTGAAACTCACGGAAACTCACCGAAACTCGCTGAAAACCGCCGAAGCTCATTGAAACTCGCTGAAAAACTCGCTGTAAACTCGCCGAAACCCGCTGAACCTCGCCGAAACTCGCTGAAATTCGCTGAAACCCGCTGAAACTCGCCGAAACTGGCTGAAAGCCGCTGAACCTCGTCGAAACTCGCTGAAACCACCAGTGCCACCAGTGCCACCAGCAGGCCCATTTAGGGTTTAGGGCCAAATTTCCTGGATTTTGGGGTGGGCGTTCTGGGTGACAAATTCAGTTCATAAAATTGCGTTTTTATTAGGCCGGAGGGCCGATCTCGAGGTCCCCCCCCATTCTGGGCCTAAACTACAAACGTAACTGGTGCCTGACCGCGGAAAACCCAAAAAAACTCAAAAAACTCGGGCCCACCAGAGCCACCAGTGCCACCAGCAGGCCCATTTAGGGTTTAGGTCCAAATTTCCTGGATTTTGGGGTGGGCGTTCTGGGTAACAAATTTTGTTCATAAAATAGCGTCTTTAATTAGGCCGGAGGGCCGATCTCGAGGTCCCCCCATTCTGAGCCTAAACTACAAATGGAACTGGTGCCTGACCGCGGAAAACAAAAAAAAACTCAAAAAAACTCGGGCCCCCCAGTGCCACCAGTGCCACCAGCAGGCCCATTTAGGGTTTAGGGCCAAATTTCCTGGATTTTGGGGTGGGCGTTCTGGGTGACAAATTCTGTTCATAAAATTGCGTTTTCATTAGGCCGGAGGGCCGATCTCGAGGTCCCCCTCATTCTGGGCTTAAACTACAAACGGAACTGGTGCCTGACCGCGGAAAACCAAAAAAAAACTCAAAAAAACTCGGGCCCACCAGTGCCACCAGTGCCACCAGCAGGCCCATTGAGGGTTTAGGGCCAAATTTCCTGGATTTTGGGGTGGGCATTCTGGGTGACAAATTCTGTTCATAATTTGGCTTTAAGTTTAGCAACCCCCCATTCAAGGTTCATTAATAGAGTTTTCCAAACCCTATGGTTTAGCAAACCCCCATTCAAGGTTTATTAAACCCTAATTTAGGGTTTAGCAAACCCTATGGTTTAGCAAACACCCATTCAAGGTTTATTAACTAATTTAGGGTTTAGCAAACCCTATGGTTTAGCAAACCCCCATTCAAGGTTTATTAAACCCTAATTCAGGGTTTAGCAAACCCTAGGGTTTAGCAAACACCCATTCAGTGTTTATTAACTAATTTAGGGTTTAGCAAACCCTAGGGTTTAGCAAACCCCCATTCAGGGTTTATCAATTCTTAATTTAAGGTTTAGCAAACCCTAGGGTTTATTTAGGGTTTAGCAACCCTAGAGTTTAGCAAACCCCCATTCAGGGTTTATTAAACCCTAATTTGGGGTTTAGCAAACCCCCATGCAAGGTTTATTAACAGTGTTTAGCAAACCCTAGGGTTTAGCAAACCCGCCGAAACTCATTGAACTCGCTAATACTCGCTTATTTCCATTCTTTCCAGCATTTCCCAAATTTTGCTGCTGGGCCAGGAAAATTCAAAAAAACCTGCAAATTCAAAAAAACTCAAAAAAACCTCCCAGTTTAATATTCTCAAAAACGCACCCCGCACACGAAGCAAGCTCAATAAACCCTAAACCCTAAACCCTAAACCCTAAACCCTAAACCCTAAACCCTAAACCCTAAACCCTAAACCCTAAACCCTAAACCCTAAACCCTAAACCCTAAACCCTAAACCCCTCAAGTCCCCATAAATTGAGCTTGCGTATTACACCGTGCGTGGTCTTCCATTACATTCTTTTCAAATTGAAGCATATACACTCAAAATCATATGATATGCATAGCTGTTTGCACAAGTTCTTGCAATCGAGTTTAAGTAAATTGAACTGATTTTTCCGCCACCACCACCACCAAAATGCAATCGAGTTTAAGTAAATTTCACCAACTATACAAATACCAATACTAATACGAGATTTAGGGTTTAGAATATTGAGCTCTGGGTTTGAAGTCTAGTTAAAGGTTCAAGGTGGGTTTAGGGTAAAGGGTTTAAGTTTTTACACCATGCGTGGTATTCCATTTCATTCTTTTCGAATTGAAGCAAATACACCTAAAATCATATCCTTGGATATGCATAGCCGTTGGCACAAGTTATTGCAATCAAGTTTAAGTAAATTGAATCAGAGCGAAAGTTTGGCAAGTTTTGGGTTCAGCCAGAGCGAAAGTTTAGCAAGTTGGTTGCATCGCTGTGTGTTTTTGAGTTCTGGACTGTTGTTTAGTCCCATCCGCCTCGCTTCCCCTCGGTCTCCCTCTCATCTCTCTCTCCCTGCTCTGGTTTACAACTCTCGTGCTTCCTTTCTTTCCCGTCTCCTTGCATCCTTCTCCACCTGTCACCATTTCCCGCTCTCCCAATGTTGTAACACCGCCGTCCACCCCTGGTTCTTTGTACACAATATATGGAGACTGTAACAGTGTAACGCCGGCGTCCACCCCTGGTTCTCTGTACACCGTATACGCAGACTGTAACATTCGGGGTCCACCCCTAGTTCTTTGTATACAACATGGAGACTGTAACATTGTGACGCCGGCGTCCACCCCTGGTTCTTTGTACACAATATATGGAGCCTGTAACAGTGTAACGCCGGCGTCCACCCCTAGTTCTTTGTACACAATATATGGAGCCTGTAACAGTGTAACGCCGGCGTCCACCCCTGGTTCTCTGTACACCGTATACGCAGACTGTAACAGTAGTAGTAGTAGTAGCAGTAGTAGTAGTAGTAGTAGTAGTAGTAGTAGTAGTAGTAGTAATAGTAGTAGTAGTAGTAGTAGTAGTAGTAGTAGTAGTAGTAGTAGTAGTAGTAGTAGTAGTAGTACAAATAGTAGTAGTAGAAGTAATAAAGTAGTAGTAATAGAAGTAGTAGTGTGTAGTAATAGTAGTAGTACTAGTAGTAGTAGTAGTAGTAGTAGTAGTAGTAGTAGTAGTAGTAGTAGTAGTAGTAGTAGTAGTAGTACAAATAGTAGTAGTAGAAGTAATAAAGTAGTAGTAATAGAAGTAGTAGTGTGTAGTAATAGTAGTAGTACTAGTAGTAGTAGTAGTAGTAGTAGTAGTAGCAGTAGTAGTAGTAGTAGTAGTAGTAGTAGTAGTAGTAGTAGTAGTAGTAGCAAGCGCACCCACACACAAAACACAGCGACACATGTCAGACCTATGTCGTGTTAAACAGGGTGCCTTTAGCACAACACATGCGGACACATGTCCGACCTAGGTCCAATTAAACGTGTGTTTGTTAATGTCCACTGAAATTAAGTAAATGCAAGCGCACCCACACGCAAGACACGGCGACACATGTCAGACCTATGTCCTGTTAAACGGGGTGCCTTTAACAGAACACATGCGGACACATGTCCGACCTATGTCGAATTAAACGTGTCGTTGTAAATGGCCACTGAAATTAGGGAAATGCACGCACACCCACACGCCAGACACACCGACACATGTCAGACCTATGTCCTGTTAAACGGGATGCCTTTAACACAACACAGGCGAACACATGACGGACACATGTCGAATTAAATGCGTGCTCGTTAATGCCCACTGAGATTCTTTAAACGCACCCCCCCGCCTAATAAGCACAACACATGCCGACCCATGTCGGACCTAGGTCCAATTAAACGTGCCTTAGTTAATGCTTAAAATAAACACAACACGTGCCGACCCATGTCGGACCTAGGTCCAATTAAATGTGCCTTAGTTAATGGTTGAGATAAACACAACACATGCCGACCCATGTCGGACCTAGGTCCAATTAAACGGGCCTTATTTAATGGTTAAAATAGACGCAACACATGCCGACCCATGTCGGACCTAGGTCCAATTAAATGTGCCTTAGTTAATGGTTGAAATAAACACAACACATGCCGACCCATGTCGGACCTAGGTCCAATTAAACGTGCCTTAGTTAATGCTTAAAATAAACACAGCACATGCCGACCCATGTCGGACCTAGGTCCAATTAAATGTGCCTTAGTTAATGCTTAAAACAAACACAACACGTGCCGACCCATGTCGGACCTAGGTCCAATTAAATGTGCCTTAGTTAATGGTTAAAATAAACGCAACACATGCCGACCCATGTCGGACTTAGGTCCAATTAAATGCGCCTCAGTTAATGCTTAAAATAAGCACAACACATACCGACTCATGTCGGACCTAGGTCCAAGTAAATGTGCCTTAAACAATGTTTCAAATAAGCACAACACATGCCGACCCATGTCGGACCTTGGTCCAACTAAATGAGCCTTAAAGAATGGCTAAAACAAACACAACACATGCCGACCTATGTCGGACCTAGGTCCAATTAAACGTGCCTTAGTTAATGGTCAAACTAAACACAACACATGCCGCCCTTAATGGCTAAAATAAACGCAACACATGCCGACCCATGTCGGACCTAGGTCCAATTAAACGTGCCTTAGTCAATGCTTAAAATAAACACAACACATGCCGACCCATGTCGGACCTAGGTCCAACTAAACGTGCCTTAATTAATGGTTAAAGTAAACGCAACACATGCCGACCCATGTCGGACCCAGGTCCAATTAAACGTGCCTTTAGTTAATGGTTAAAATAAACACAACGCTTGCCGACCCATGTCGGACCTAGGTCGAATTAAACGTGCCTTAGTTAATGGTTAAAAGAAACACAACGCATGCCGACCCATGTCGGACCTAGGTCCAATTAAACGTGCCTTAGTTAATGGTTAAAATAAACGCAACACATGCCGACCCATGTCGGACCTAGGTCCAAGTAAATGTGCCTTAAATAATGGTTTAAATAAGCACAACACATGCCGACCCATGTCGGACCTAGGTCCAAATAAATGTGCCTTAGTTCATGGTTAACATAAACACAACACATGCCGACCCATGTCGGACCTAGGTCCAATTAAATGTGCCTTCGTTAATGGTTAAAATGAACACAACACGTGCCGACCCATGTCGGACCTAGGTCCAATTAAATGTGCCTTAGTTAATGGTTTAAATAACGCAACACATGCCGACCCCTGTCGGACTTAGGTCAAATTAAATGTGCCTTAGTTAATGCTTAAAATAAGCACAACACATGCCGACCCATGTCGGACCTAGGTCCAATTAAACGTGCCTTAGTTAATGGTTAAAATAAACACAACACGTGCCGACCCATGTCGGACCTAGGTCCAATTAAATTTGCCTTAGTTTATGGTTGAAATAAACACAACACATGCCGACCCATGTCGGACCTAGGTCCAATTAAACGGGCCTTAGTTAATGGTTAAAATAGACGCAACACATGCCGACCCATGTCGGACCTAGGTCCCATTAAACGTGCCTTAGTTAATGGTTGAAATAAACACAACACATGCCGACCCATGTCGGACCTAGGTCCAATTAAACGTGCCTTAGTTAATGGTTAAAATAAGCACAACACGTGCCGACCCATGTCGGACCTAGGTCCAAGTAAACGTGCCTTAGTTAATGGTTGAAATAAACACAACACATGCCGACACATGTCAGACCTAGGTCCAATTAAATGTGCCTTAGTTAATGGTTAAAATAAACACAACACATGCCGACCCATGTCGGACCTAGGTCCAATCAAATGTGCCTTAGTTAATGGTTTAAATAAACGCAACACATTCCGACCCATGTCGGACTTAGGTCAAATTAAATGTGCCTTAGTTAATGCTTAAAATAAGCACAACACATGCCGACCCATGTCGGACCTAGGTCCAATTAAACGTGACTTAGTTAATGGTTAAAATAAACACAACACGTGCCGACCCATGTCGGACCTAGGTCCAATTAAATGTGCCTTAGTTAATGGTTGAAATAAACACAACACATGCCGACCCATGTCGGACCTAGGTCCAATTAGCGCGCAAGGACGTTTAAGCGAAGATTTAAACGCACCCCTCCCCACGCAAGACAGACCGACCTAAGTCGGACCTAGGTCCAAACGTCAATAGAGTCCAGGTCTTCCCGGATTGTTTTCTCGGGTTGTTCACATTCGAAACCCGTTCGAACACGTAGGTTTGCACTTTTTATTGCATCCACCTGGTTTTTTCCAAGGGGGCACCCGCACAGATTTCGGATACGAGGCCCGAAACTTTTTTTTCAGGACACTGTGTTGCAGAGCAACTATTGGTCATCTACTCGCCCGGAGGGCTTTGAGGCAGAGAAGCTGCTGTAATGAAGCTGGTGTGGTCTCATGGCTGTCGGCCATCCGGATCGCAGCTGCGAGTTCTGACACAATCAGCTTCAAGATCTGAAGGAAGCCAGGAGAGAGACAGCAAAGAAACGTTGACCGAGAAGTTGAAGGTGCCTTGACTCGCGGAGCTAAAGGCAAACATCCCCGAACCCGACGCAGGGGTTGATCCCAGATCTCCAAGCCCCTGACACCACAACGGAAACACAGCATCCGATGCCGGCTGTGCGGGGACAACGCCCGGAGAATTGAGGCGTGCTCAGGAGATCTGGACCCACGGATCCGAGGAGAATCCGGGGAGGCATCATGAGGGGGAGCTCTGCGACGCGCCAACGGAGTCCTACCCACGCATGCAACCTCGCGCATCGGATTTGTCACCCGATGGGACTCGGCCCTGCAAAGGGAGATCAGTACGAACGGGTATGACACATGCCTCACCCACGAAGCGAAGTCGCCACAACCTCGCTTCAACACGTTCGGTTGGATCGGAACGTGGGGCGCCCTGTGCCTTTGCCCACGTTGGGGCCAACAGCTCTGTGGTGGTAAGCTCCTTGCTCCGGGGTTAAAGCTTTCCGAGCGATGACAGCCGGACGATGGGCTAACGTGCCGGTGGTGGCGTGGGCGTTGCACGTGGCGAATGCATCTGGACAGGGAAGGCAAGGGGGAGATCCATTGACATGCGCCGTTGTCCTCGTCGCGTCTGGCTTCCAGCCGGAAGTTCAGGGACGAACGGAGGCGCGAGCCAAGGCGTCCAAGTAGTCATTTTTCCCCGGACCTAGCAACAAGAACTCGTCGATGGAAAGACATCCGGTCCTCAAATACGTCCGGGGCGCGGCTAAGGATATCATATCCGAAGAGCACTTTGGGATTGACCGCCATCGACGGTTGCTAGAGCGAAAGCCGCCGAGAGGAACCTCGCCCACAGAGGTCCAGTTCAACATCTCCCACGCAGAAGGCAAGGAACTCGGCAGCAATATGAATCCTGAACTAATAGACACAGCCCGGCACGAAACGTCCGCCCAACCTCCCAGAACGCAACTTTCTGAATTCGAGACCTTTGCGTCGACTCGGGGCGTGCGGAGGCAGACGCCTTCATGCCTACCTGACGCGAACTTCGCGGCCGACTGCGAAGACGCGCATTCCTATTGGTCGGGGAATGGGGAGCCGCGGCTACGGCAAATCAGTTCGTAGAGCCGAGTCTGGGGCCAACGCCCGAAGTCGGTGGGTCCGCCCTCGGGTATGACAGCGGAACCAATGGGCTAACGTGTCCGGTGGGCTCGGCGCGACGCCTTGGGCAAGCGTCCATCGCGCTGAAGCACCGCAGCAGCAGCCAAGTGCAACGGTGCCCGGGCAGCGGTTCGTTCTCAGGGAGACCTGAAGTGTTCGAAGGCTCGATCCGACGTTCACACTTGCCGAATCGCCTAAGACAAGGAGCGCAGGCAGAGAAGCGGAAATAAGCCACCGGCTCAGGGGCGAACAGAGGCGCGAGCCAAGGCGTCCAAGTAGTCGTTTTTTCCCCGGACCTAGCAAAAAAAACTCGTCGATGGAAAGACATCCGGTCCTCAAAGACGTCCGGGGGGCGGCTAAGGATATCATATCCGAAGAGCACTTTGGGATTGACCGCCATCGACGGTTGCTAGAGCGAAAGCCGCCGAGAGGAAACTCACACTCAGAGGTCCAGTTCAACATTCGTTCTCAGGCAGACCTGAAGTGTTCGAAAGCTCGATCCGGCGTTCACACTTGCAGAATCGCCCAAGGCAAGGAGCGCAGAGAAGCGAAAATAAGCCACAGGCTACCGGCGAAACAGGACCAGACCATGTCCCAACGAGGATACAACCATGCGCAAGCTGGTGAGAAGAGCCGATGGAACATCAAGCTCTTTCGGTGCCATCGCGGAAGCACGTTCCCACCGTGTCCGCAAGAGTCAGGACAACACGTAGCAAAGCCTGAACAGCAAGGCGACATGAGAGCGTGCGTAGTGAAGTGCAGAAGCAGGCACGTCCATAATCGAGCCAAAAATGGCGGCCTGATGTCAGAAGGCGCCGCCTTACCCATGCCCTTTCTAGCAACCGTTAGTCGTGTTCCCAAAGAAACTTCGCAATGCCACAGGGGACGCATGGGTCACAGAGCACCACTGTGGAAGAGGGATATGACTAGTTCTAGACTGGCGAGGGTATCGTCTTGCAGAGCAGAGCAGAAGCAACTATCCCATCCGCCGTAGCCGTCTTGAAGCTACAAACATTCGCTACGCATCAAAACACAGACCAGATCCGGCACAGTAATAAGCATCGTCATACAGGAGAAAGAACTCACCTCGCATACAATTGTGCCAAGCAAAGCCGTAATAGGGATGCCAGCCAGGGTGCGGCTGCCAGTATGTAAGCGCAGGTTCAATGCCCCGCGGCACGCGCTGCAGCAGCCTCAGCAGAACACCAGTGCTATACCAGACCAGCGCACGATCCTGAATGTCATCAGGACGGAAGTGGTGCTGGACACCTTAAGCGGCGAAACCGTGAAGGTGAAGGCCCAACTGAACCGCAACTTCAGAAGGGCATGAGCAAATTAGACTCTAGCACAGGCACTTGGGGACGCCCGCATCTGGGAGCTCAAAGAAAAAGTGGCGAAGCTGCTCGGCGCGAGCCTCGGCAAACTTGCGTGGTGCGCACACTGCACCAAAGCTCCAAAAACCCGACCTTCCAAGCAGGAGTCTCGCCCGAAGTCCCCATGGCCGCCGTTGACACGTCCACCGGCCGAAAGCTGGTAGGCCACGAGCGGTGCAGGTCAACCCTTCAAGTTAAGGTGCCTTAAACCATCAGCAAAAAAAAAGAGTAGAATCCTCCGGCCAGGAAGCACACGAACCTGCAGTTCGTTTTCATCTCCGGCGGCACCGAGGACGACGACCTTTTGTCCAGACCTCAGTACGCTGGAGACGACGTAATGATCAAGCTACTCGGTTGTTGCACGTGCTTCACTCAGTTCCGGCTTCTACGCTTCGGACTCTGAGTAGAGCACCGGTAGCCTGAACCGCAGCAGTGCGTGCGCGGAGAGCAAAAAGCAGGAGGACGCCCAGGGTTGCAAGGGAAACTTCAGAACTCCTAAGGTAGTTCATCCTCCCCGGTTCCGCGAAGTCCCTGGGTGGCGAACAATCTCAGTGCCTTTCAGCTGAAAGGTCAGGTGGTCAGAGCCACCTGCTTCGTCTGAGGTCAAGCGCCGTAAGCTCTGAGCGTCAGGGATGTTGGACTCGATGAAAGGGTGCATGGCGAAGAGGAGCCGTGACCGGAATGCGGACACTGAGCGCCCTAGGGCAAATGCAGTGCTGCAGCATGACAAACAGAGGCCCTCCAATGCAACGCATGGCAAGGCCCTTAGCACAGAAGCGCGAGACGCAATCGAGGCAACAAAAAATAAACTGTGCATGGCACAACAGCTTTTGTGGCTCAAGCAAAGCAAAGATTTGCGCTCCGCCAACATGGTGTTGCATTCGGACACAAACGTCACATTCTTACCCATACCTCCATGAAGCACAAACCAGTTCTTGTTATCGCGCTTCTCGTGAAAGTGTTCCAATCAATCCTGAGGCCCCACCGGATGACTTCGCTGCGGGTGGCTCAGCTCTCGCAAAGACGCAGTGACATCAAGAAGTCAGTGCAGCAACCAGGTCGCCGTGAACCGCGAACTCGAGAGGATCTACGATCGTCTCTACCCAGA
>CAJNDT010001371.1:0-61193 GCA_905221615.1 Symbiodinium sp. CCMP2592 | reverse complement strand
AACCGCATGCCAAGCAACGTGGCTGTTCCAGCGTTGGTTTGAAGTTGCAAAAAGGTTCCTGACCCGCGCATCAGGCGGACGGAGTCCACCGATGGGGTGGCCTGCGGTCGCTCTTTTACTCGCCGGATCTGTTCGTTTGGCAACCTGCGCGGGATTGTTGCCTGGCTTGTTGCCGCCAGACCTTGCTGAAACTGGCTTCGCAATGCCGCTGCATGGTTTCTTTCGTTGCGGTTTCATGTGCGCTCTTTAGCCGTCAATGCTGTCTGGAAGTTCGAGTTTGCACCGTTGGCAAACACTTCGGAATCGTTCAAAATTTCCAGGACGCAGCCTGCACTTTGGCCTCCAGACTCGGCAACATGTCGCAGCAGCAGCCATGCGTGCAAGTACAGCTTTCTGTCTGCTTTGTTGGCTTTGCCGCCAGTTTGCCAGATTCCCAGCATCCAGGCCAGCATCGAATCAGTCAGTATCTCCAGTAGCAAGACGCGCAGCAAGCTCAGGTCGTCCAGGGCGAGGACCAAGGTTTGCACCACGAAATTCGCATAGCGGTCTTTCAAGAGCGTGTTGATGTCGTGCTTCAAGAAGGTGCTGCCCAATTCGGCTTGACTGGTTGCACAATTGTTTCCGCACACGGCGCATTGTAAAAAGCGACATCCGCGACTGTCTTTGGCCAGGCTGATGGCTTGGGGCAACAAGGCGTCGAAGAGCTTGCCGGTGGTCTCGCTTCCCGTCAGACACAGGACCAGCTGTAGGCAAAAATGTCCATGCTGGTCCTGGGCAATGTCGGCCAGTGGGACGTCAAGATGTCGAGCGTGGAACAGTAAGGCTTGCGCGAGGCTCTCGGCGTGATTAGCATCTTTATGGAGACATTCTTGCAGAGCACAGCTTCCTCTGGGCTTGCGGACCGCATTCCACAGCTTCATGGCTGCAAAGAGACTGTTGTTGCCGGTCCACTTTTGAAGCAACCGCTCGGCTGCCTGTATATCCAAATCATCCACTTGTTTGGGCGTCCGCAACGGCTTCAGTCGGGAGGTGCTCTCATGCAAGGCTGGGAAGCCTGTGTCGGTCATTGGCGCAGCTCCACTTGTTTGGGCGTCCGCAACGGCTTCAGTCGGGAGGTGCTTTCTTGCAAGGCTGGGGAGCCTGTGTCGGTCATTGGCGGCAGGGCATCTTTCGTCGTCCAGCAAATTTGTCGGATCGTCATCTGCGGCCACATCTGCAACATTGAGCCTAGTGGCAAAGACTGGAAGGTTTGCTTCACATGGAATCGTCCATTTTCGAAGCTGGCAATTTCTTGAGCACCACGAAAACCGCCCGAAATCGAATCCAGTAAGAAGATGAACCACTGCTGGTTCCCAGTCACCAGCCACTGGCCATCGTCCGTGAACGTCACACGGCAGCTTTGCCCGACAATGGCCTGCATGCCCCGGAAACCGTCGCGGCTGTTGTTGGGCATGATACACGGAACGGCGGCCATCCTGATGATGTACGTGGTACAGAGTTGGCTAGTATTCGAGCCGATATCTGTTCGCCGACAGACAGAAGTTGCTGCATTCAAAGAAAGCGGTGTTGCTGCTGGAAAGTTTACGCTGCATAGATCAAACTTGGACCTTGAAAGCGTTGCATGGTGTGCCAGCTAACATGTGAACTGCGAAAGAATCACTCCATTGAAAGCATCTCAGATACTGGTATCAACCCTAGCTGCTTGCATGTTCGCATCTGGCGCGGTGCACTCGCTCCATTTTTCTGCGAGGGCTTGGAAAATGGGCTTTATTTAACCAAGCTCCATAGACGGCCCAAAGTCTGAGCACTCTCTGGTTGGCGCTCTGTCTCAGGTGGTTGGAAAGCCGCCGAGAGTCCTATATGTAAAACTGCATCCGCACCTTGATATCCAATGTCCATAGATCTGTGCAAAATGGCCGTGAAGCACACTGCTCATGCCTGCACAACTCCAGACTTTGCCGGTCTACTCAGTAAACTCCCGCAGCATTCGCCACGTCAGCAAGTTTCCGAGGCATTTGGCAGGAACATCGAAGCCTGTGTTACAATCCTGGCACAGAGATGCTGGCCATGCTGAGCTGCGCAAGCTGTGGAAGAGCCGAAAAGCTGTAAGAAAAGCACGGGCAGGACGTGGCTGAATGAGCACGAGAAGCTTTGCATGTCTGGATCATCAACTTTGCTTTTGCAGCCATACTTACAGTTTTTCAGCAATGAAGTCGCTGGAGCAATTCCAAGATCGATGGTTGCATGTGCAGCAGCATCCTCCTCAAGCATCGGTTCATGTCGTTGTCGAACCAAACTGAGTCGGTGCAGACTGCTCGGAAGCGAAAGTGGTTGTGTTTCCGTCGAGTTTGCTGGTGCGGTTCAAGTCAGCGTGAATTGTGACCTCTGCTGCTCGGTCTTGCCCACGAACCTCGCACATCTCCCTTTTGGCTACTGGCTGGCGCTGAATGGTCTGTGGGTGAAACGTTCACGCATGGCTGCTTACACTCTGTCGGCACGACTCCTTTCTCATTCATCCGTGTTCAAGCGAGCGTGGTGAGCCCAACACCTGTTTAGGGCGGTGCTTTGGGTTGCGATGTACCGGTTTGGATCGCGTCGAAATAGTTTACGACCTTCAGCATGTGTTCGTAGTCTTCTACCGACACGAAGCATTTCCAGTCGATGACGGTGAGGAATTGCGAGACCATTTTCTCGAGCTGGTGCGAATCTTCCATTCCCGTAGCTCTGGCCATAGTTCTCCAGCTGAGGCATGCGTCCGAGAGCCAGGTGTAAGCGACGACCGTAGCGCTGGCCACCAGCTTGTACGCGGTGGTCGGTTTGAGGAGGCCTGGGCTGTTCCGGACGATGCGTGAGACGAGAATCAAGGCGGTGACGAAAACGCTCTTTGGCTCTGGGGCAGATCGGTGTTGCAGCGCTGTATCGAAGAACATGTTCATGCGCTCGAAGTATTGTGGCATGCTCAGGCAGGGCACATGAACGGACTCGAAGCACGTCTGGTGAGTCTGGTAGTGATTCCGGACACCCGTCGAACAGGACGCTGAAGACTTATTGCTGTGCCAGCTGTGGGTTGTAGAGATGTCTAGAAGTGTTGCTATGACGAGTCCGCAACCATTGCAGACGCGTTGCGTCTCCTTTTCCATGACAAATCGGGGGTTGCCGACGAGAAAAGCTTGTGCTGCTCGAGCTTCGTGGCTGTTAAGCTTGACCTGTGACTCAATCGCATCCGACGCTCGGAAATCGCGTGACGGGGTGCCATAGTCGTGGCATTTTTCTGTCTTCTCATACAAGTTCTGCAGTCACCTTGCGACCAATCGCTTCCTCAAGGCTGCGACCAGGACGGTTTGCCTTGGCACAACACCGGACAAGAGCATCTTGATGGGATCGGGCCGCTGCGATATTTTGCGCTAAGGCCGCTTCCGATACAAGCCGAGCCGTAGCCGACCGCGCAGCAGGACCTTCTCAGCGCTTCCGTCGTTTGCTCTGGCCTTTGAAAAGCGGAAGCATGGCAGGCAGGCTTTTCGGCGCGGTGCTGACTCGGGCCTGGTCGTGGAAGATCTGGAAGGCAGATGCAGGGATGTGATGAGACTTCGACTCTATTGTTTTGCGAGGGCACCTTGCCGTGCAATGCATTCGGGCGACAGAAAAGCCTTCCTTTTCTGCTACACGGCCTCAGCATTGAGGCAATCATCACCGCGTGCAGAATCGGGCCATTGGAACGAAGGATCTCCTTGTCGAGCCTCGCGGTTTGTCGTGGAATCTGCGCCGAGCTTTCATGAGGGACTGGCTAAGGCTGTTGCTCGTCGACGGGCTGCGCGAGCTTGTCGTAAACGTTGCTCGGTAAGGGTGCATCATCCAGCACATGCCGGACAACGGCAACTTTCGTAGCCAGGTCCTGGCAGTTCGGGACAAAAAGTTCTGGAAGAACTGCAGTGCCTGTGAGATGCCGGCTAGATGAGGAAGCCGTTGATGCCGCCCCTTAGAAGAGGGAACAGCACTGTTCGTTTTCGGCTGTGTCCGTCGGCTGAGGCTCTTGCCGCCGCTGAGAAACTCTTTCTTGTCGCCGTGGCTGTGTATCTCATGTTGAGCCGGGACGTCTGTGATGGACGCGGACGGGGAAGTCGTGCTCATCCGACAAGATTGAGCCATACGGCAGAAGTGAGTCCGACAGCTTGGAAAATTGGAAACCCGCAAAGTGTTTCACCATGCGCACAGCCACAGGACTGAGCAAAGAAGCGTGGCAGTGAAGCAAAGGAGAACAGTATCGCCATTTTTGGCTGCTCGAATCTCTGCATCGAAGAAAGGCCAGCAATCGGAGCCGTCGTACAAGCAGCCAAGCAGGAGTTAGAAGGCGATCACAGCGCTGCCAGCATAGCTCTGCATGCAGCCATGACGGCCAGGAGCCATATTTTCAAGGCCTCGCGAAGGAGGGCAAAGGCAGCTGAGATCTCCGCCGTGCCCGTGTGCTCTAAGCGAAGCACCCTTGACTGGAGACCCTCAAGCCTGGCATGACTCCTTGAAAGCTCGCGAGAAAGCTCTCGGCGCAAAATCAGGGCATGGTGGGAGTCTTGTTGCTCGAGGTCGTTGGTCCGGGCTGACAAGGCATCCGTTCGTGCATGGATATTTGAGCACATCCCAGTGTTGTACGTCACACTGTCCTCCAAACCCGACATGCACAGTTTCAAAGCCTGAATGTCTTCCTGCTGTTTCCACACCAAGGCTTCAACATCGGAGCTGGTTCTGACCAGGGCAGATGGGCCGGCGGTCTCAGAAGTCGTAGGAGAGAACTGCTCGATGGGTTCTTCCAGTTCTGCCAGTTCTTCATGCGACGAAGGACAGCGAAGGCCGTGCCGAGAATCTTGCATGCTGGATATGCTTCTTCCTAGTGGGAACCTGAAACAGTAAAGCTGCGACGTTTGGTGCATGCATCGGCTCTTCGTACTGGAGTGGAACTCGAAATCTTGGTTATTGTTACCCTTGAAAGAAGGCGATGGGCACGGAGCTTGCACACCAATGGCCAAGGCGACAGTTTGCACTTCCATTTCCGGCAGTTCAGTAGCACTCTCACAGAATGGTTTCAAGCAGCACATCCGCAAGTAGTCCTTTGAGTACGAGAACGCTCTGGTTTGCTTTGGGGATGCATCTGACACGCGGTAAACCAACAGAACTTGTAGACACTCAAAATACCTATGCACACACACATGCGCACACACACACACAGTGTAGCCGTCATACTAGGAACTTGCACAAGCACTTTGTTTCGAGACATGCCGGCGCTCCGTGCTCAAGCCCCCATTCTGCAGTGCTTGTTTCTGTCTGTACGTTGATCGAGCCGAAACATCAGAACTTGTACCGTTTCAGGGTTTTGTACCCCCTGCCGCAGCGACAGTTTTCGGTTCAGTCGTCCGGCATGACGCTGTACTGCAACGACAAGAACTTGGAATGGATGCGGGGCACCGCGCGTCTCGGGCTTTTGCAGCAGCAACGTGTCGGCGTGCAGCCGATGTCCGCTAGTTGCATCCGTTGTGCGATGCTTGGGGGTAAGCGGCGACTGAGCTTCTCGACGTCGATGCAGTTGAACCCAAGGCGGATCCAAGAGCATGCCTTCAAGTACGTGTTGTCGTCTGCATCTTCTGCATTGGGTGACCCAACCTGTAGCAACAAAGCTTCAGATGCCAAGGTGCACAGCTCGTTGTGACTGAGGTGCACCTCTCGCAAAACGTTCGCGTGCGTCTTGAAGAATGCGGCGAGTGGCCGGGTGCTGCGAAGCCTATTATGATGAAGATAAATGGCTTCCACCGCGCCGTTGATGGCACCCAGGAGCTGAGCAACGTCGATTTCGTTCAGATCGTTGGGTTCTAGATGCACTCTCAGAAGCTTGCGGGGCGGCTTCCACACACGCGGCGCAGAGCTCCAACGCTGCACCTCCTGAGGTCCTCTGACGAGGTGGACCAAATCGACGTTGCCGTCCGCACTCAAGCGCTCGCATTCCGATGGTGTCAGCGCGTCCATGGCAGGCAAGGTCTGCTGGCAAAGAGCTGCAGGAGCACAAGAGCTAGGCTTGAACAGTCGGCTCTCCACACATGCGAGGATGTCTGTGGCCCGATCCATGCTCTCTGATGCTGTTTCTGAACAAGTCACTGGCTCATTTTCCGTCAAAACGAAGAGCGGCGCATGCTTCTGTAAGACGAGTAGGAGGATCTGTTCCCGCGTGCCTTGGCTGCGGCCTTTTGCCCACGCTCCAAGGCTACAAGGGCCTGTCGCATGATTTTGTTGAGGCCTTGAGTTGCGGTGAGACCCTTGTTGCGCACGCCGATCAGGATCAGCTGGTCGAGTCCCTCTTTCAGCTTCCTCCAGTTCTCCATCCACGCGTCTGCTTCTGCCCTGGACAAATCGCCTGTGCATTGAGGCTGTGCGACTGGCTTCACGCAGTTAAATTACGCTCCTGCCTTGGGTGTGCTCGACGAGGGTATTGATGATGTCGCCGATCTTCAGGTAGATGGAACCGATGCGATCGCGAGGGGATGTCATGGCAGGCAGAAGGCGAATGCTGGGGTCGTGTCTAGTCTTGGAAGCCTTGGAGCCACAATGCCAGTGCTGCTTGGCCTGTTCGGCAAGAGCCATCTGTGTTCGCGCACAGGGTCGCTCTGGGGCTATATACACAGCTTCTGTCATCTACTCAGTGCCGAGGACGACCTCGCAAATGTTTCTCTGGCTGCTCTTTTGGATCCAGGTTTTCGGCGCGGCATGCGCCCAGGCTTTAGTTTGTTTAGGTGCAACTCGCCCAGCATTATGCGTCACAGGGAGTGGACCTGCTTTCGCACGGTAAATTTGTTGATGCTCGGAAAAGCTTACATTGTGTGTGAGTGTGTGTGTGTGCATGTGTTTCCTGCCGATGCTGCAGCTGGTCGTGAATGACCCGGGTCTCAACTCGTATGGAGGCAGCATGCACTCTCGCAGACACACAAGCAACGATTTTGCTTCTGATTATCTGATCCGGTGATCGATCGGGTGAAACCGGGGCAGTGGAATCGAGCTTTCCTTGGGATGCACGGCTCGTCTCTGCAGCCTGCGATATTGCGCCAGCGCATTCATAAGTTGTTTGCGTACTTGGCCGTCGACCTGCACCTGAAGCTGGCACTTGCTTCCCCTTTGCTGGACGTGTGTGGTACGTTGGCAACTGGCCTTCAAGAAGCAGGAGACCCGGTCAAAAAAGACGTTGATGTCCTTTGTATGGTGCGGTTCGCACGTGAACGTATCGTACATGTGCTCGGCGATTTCATCCGCAGCTTGTCTCGCCTGGCAAAGTGCTGCTTGTTGCTCTTTGTTTCACTGATATGCCACCGAGCCTGCACCCGCAAGGGATGTCGACCGAGGCGCTGCCGTTCTTCGGGAAGCACGGGTCCATGCTCTCCCAAGACGTGTTTGACCTGACCGGCTGGCAACGGCCAGGATTCCATGCAAATTTGTGGGGGCCTCTGCGATTGTCTTGCCGCGCAGGTTCGTGTAGTTCTCGATCATTTCAAGCAAACCCATCCTGGGCACGTGCACGACAAGAGCGGCGAGTTGCTTCGAGACTTGAGTTTGTGGCCGGTCGTCACGAAGGTGCAGCGACCTGATGGCCATCGATCTCAAGCCGGGGAAGAGCTTATGCCCGGCTGACACTGAGAGTGATGCGAGTTCCGCTACGATGACCCCCTGCTCTATTCCCTCACATACGCTTGAGACTCATCTGCCGAGAGCGAAATTTGGACACTTTCCGAGACTCGGTGCAGTTTTCTGCAGCCTTTGCGCGAAGGTTTCCAGCTACTGAAGGCTTTCTTGCGTTGCTACACCATGGTCTTGTTTGGTAAGTTACACCCGGTTTGACCGGGAAGCACAAGTCTACGCGTATTCAAAGTGGTGACGTTTCTTGTGAGCTCCGGGGCACAACAAGCAATGCATACGCTTCAGCGTTGCACTCCTGGATTGGGTTTCGGAGAAAAGCATTGTGGAAGCTGTAAAACGTGGTGTTGCTCTACCTCATGAAAGGCCTGCCCGTTGTTTTCGCCACAACTCGCTTCGGGGTCACTCACAAGGCCAGAAGTCCTGGGCGTGCGGGCAGGTTTAGTGGAGCAATGTTCCTTGTGGGGTATGATGCTGAGCCCGGTAATGATGCTAAGCCCGGTACACTTTGCTTCGCGTGGTACCGCAACAGGCATTGACCTGAGCGGCAGGATGCTTCGGAAATCTGCTGCAATGCGGAGCCGGCGGAGCGGTCAGCCCAGCAAATATCGGTAAGTTGGCGTATGCGCACCACTTTCCGTGGATTCGCCAATACCACATTCTTTATGGCCTGCGCGTCCTGGAGCACGGCGGGCACTCGGATGGGCAGCAAATCTGGCGGTAGCTTTGACCGTGCTTCCCTCGGACCTTGACCGGCAGGCGCTTGCTGCGCTCGCGGAGAAAAGGGTACACTTGGCACCCCGTGATTCTTTTGCGCTTGAGGTGCGCGCTCCGCAGGGTCCAGCGCAGGGTGACCTTGCAACCCATGCAGATTGTTTGCAATCAGCCAATTAGACGGTTGGCAAACCAGCCGGGGACACCGCATCCTGCGACTTGAAGAAGCTCCTGCGAGGTGCAAGTCGTGGGGACAAAGCGTTCTGGTGCGAACGCCTGCGCTTGACACACTGGCGAAGACAAGGACTGTCCGTAAGGCAAGCGGGACATCTCTTCGATGTATGCCAGTGAAATCTCACCAGTCCAGGCCAGCGCTTCTGCATGTGCCCAACGATGAAAGGGGGACTTGACGACTTGCGACTCTACCCGCGATTCCACTTGCCTCGTCTGATGATTCCCTGGAATCACCGCCTGACAGTGCTTTGCGGGGTGTGGAGGGATTGCTAGACTCGAACAGCATGTGCGTGCCTCGTCCTCGGAGCCGATATCGCTACCATCGTCGTTGTGAGCCGAGCGCTGGCCACAGAGGGAAAACAGGCGCGGCCATGGCATGCAGGCGTGCCTTCGAATTCCGAGTGCGGTACCGTGATGGAAGGCGCGGTCAAGGTTTGGGTCCGTTAAAGGCTACGTCTGTCGAGTTCATGCTGGGAGTATAATATACAGGCCGCGTTGGTGTGCTTATACATCCGTCTGGGCAACCTAAACCTGGCAAAGACTCATGGTTCGGGAAACTTGGCTTGGCAACTTTCTGAAGAAGCCCGGACTTCGCCGCCTCGTCTGGCCGGGCAGAACGGATGTGCTTTCAGGCTTGTTGTGAAGCGGTTCTTGCGTGTCCTCTCGTCGAGCACAGGGCTTGAGCCACGGGGGTAACAAACGGCTGTGGCTTCAACGTGAACGGTCATGCAATCGGACTAGCACATGGAGCAATTTTTGCAGGATGCTCTTGCCGGTTGCATCTTCGGAGTCTGCACATTCAGGAGTTGTTTCCAAAGAAGAGCTGGAAGATCGCACCCTCCACTTCACTGCTGGTGTAGAAGCGTTCGTCGTTGTCTATGACCGTGCCATTCGGGTCGACTAAGTTCAGGGCCGGCTGTGGCGGTGGCTGCCACGGAGCTTCTGAGACGTGGTACAGGAAGGACTTCCAGTCGACGAAGAGAGGCTCGGGTTCGACGAGCAGCAGGTGTGCCCGCAGAGCTACATCGCCGGCTCTGTCGCCTGCATAGACCTGGATTTGCGCAGCCTGTCGTCCAAAGGTGATGCGTAAATTCCCCACGGGTGTGCGTCGTGGTGCCGACGGCGTACGGGACGAAGGAGCTGGTGGAGGAGTACGCGGCTCTTCGGCACCGGACATGGCTGCAGGACGGAGATGCGAGCTCACCAGCTTCTTGTGTGTGTGCGTCTGATGTCTGCTGTGCTGAACTCCGTTAAATGCGCATCGCATTTGCGGCTTGCTTGTGAAAGCTCGAGAGGCTTGAGCACAAGAGATCTGCGAGTCGATCGGAATCGGTTGGACTTCTGACGAACTATAGATCACACCTTGCGATGAGTGCAACCCAATTTGCTGCAGGACGTGAATCGGCCCCGCTTGTGATGCTTTCACCGAACTTTGTAGATGCTGTGTTCTTAGCGCCGCGGCCGCCGATGCTCAGTAGGGAGCCACGCCGTGGTTGGTCGTCGAACCCCGTCTTTTCAACGAGGGTGGTATTGGAAGGTACTTGCCCTTAGGATTGGGAATTTGCCAAGGGCGAGGGTCAGTCGCTTCGATGTCGTCTGCCTCGTTCAAAGCAAATTCTTGTAACAACGGAATGCTCGATGGTTGCAAGGTGTGACAAATGCGAGCCAAGGCGCCGCGTCGGGAAGTGTAGTGTCGCCACCGGCCGAACTGTTGTCGTTTGCGCGGGCCTGCACGTGGTTCGTTCTTCTTCGAACACCATCATTTCAAGGAAAATGGCATAGGCAGGTGCTTGCCGTCCGAATTGGGGATTTGCCAGGGGCGGGGCTTAGTCACTCTGATGAAGTCTGCCTCGTCAGAAGCATATTGTCGTAATGCCGGAATGCTCGATGGTTGCGAGGTATGACAAAGGTGGGCCAAGCTGCCGTGTCGGGAGGTCGAGCATCGCCACAACTCGAATTGTTGCCGCTTGCGGGGGGTCGAAATAGTGGCGGGCTCCACAGAATTACTTGTCCATCTGCGGCAGGTGCCGAGCGAGGAAGGCAAGATGTTCCGACTCTTGCCAAAACTTTCGTGTGGAAGTACATGGCGCCTCTGTTCCAGGCCAGTGGCAGCATGATCGCCTCAGTTGAATGGCTCTGCTGCGGATGAACCAAGAAGAGTTCTAGACAGCATGCATGCAACCGAGCAACCGGAGCCGTCATGGCTGATTGCACACTAGTATGCGCGGGCAGTCTACGATGCAAACACACAAATCTCTGGAGCCTTTCGCGAGGATGCGCGGAGTGTCTTTCAACGACTTCAATTGCGTGAGACCTGTTCAATCCGAGAGACTGGAACCTCAATGCTTCTGCAATTGCGCAAACGAATCATGTTGTTCGTGGCTTTGCCTTTTTTCTAGCATGTGGCTGACTGTGGTATCGTGAAACATGTCGTTAATGTGCACCTACAAGTCCCGACTGGGGCTCAGAAGTCCTGCGTTCGCTCCTGACCAGAGGTAGATCTGCTCAGGTTTTGAGTTGGACCCGTAGATCCATCTGTTTCTTCAGGGTTGCCGCTAGGCGTGAAGCGGTGCGTTTGAGCTTCGCCTCTTCTTTTAGCAGCCTTCGTTGCCGCTTTTGATACTTGTCGAAGTTGGAGAGGCAAAGCCGTAGACGTCCCCTGACTGCAACGTTGAAGCCTTGAAAGTCGTCCGGGCAGAAACACTGCAGTCGCCGTGCGTGGTCCCAGTCGTTGACGATCTTCTCTGCAAGTTTCGGGAACATCGCGAAGCAGCCCAAGAATGCGAGAGGGGGCAGTCCCAGAGCCCAGTCGCCTTTACTTGTGTACCGCTGTATCATCACAGCGACATGCACTGGCACGCTCTTCGCCCATTGGCGGGCCGTTCTGCAGGTGCAGGCAAAGCCGCTGAGCAAGGTCGGCAAGTCCATGGTTGCAAAAATGGAGGCTTCGATGGCGTTCTCTCGAGCCGTGCCGCGCATTATACGGTTGACCGGGCATGCTTCGAAGCTGCATGCTCGAGTTGCCATTCCCTTTGTCCGAGATATT
Organism: Symbiodinium sp. CCMP2592; assembly: GCA_905221615.1. Classification (NCBI taxonomy): domain Eukaryota; class Dinophyceae; order Suessiales; family Symbiodiniaceae; genus Symbiodinium; species Symbiodinium sp. CCMP2592. The sequence goes on along the minus strand of CAJNDT010001371.1, from coordinate 49,537 downwards.
TGTCGCTGATCGACAAGAGAGTCGCTTGAACCATTCAGCCGCCGAGCCTCAGTCGATTCGAAGATAGGCACTGGCAACCAACCCATGCACATTTTGTTAGCGCCCAAATTGCGGCTTGGCACACAAGCCGGTTGAGCGGTATCGAGTAAGAGGGGGACGATCATGCGAGTTGAAAAGACGCACCTGGCCCCACATACATGGTTGAGACTCCGCAACCATGAGCTCTGTGGGACTTTTAGCAAAGAAGCCGGGTCGAGCCTAGTGTTTGATTGATGCAATTTTAGGATCGGCACCTGGCACCGAATGCTCCGTAGTAGTTGGAAAATGCACAACAAGCCCGGCTCAGCCTCCATTCTCATGAGATTGAGGAAAAACCTGCTGGCACCGAAAGCTCCCTTTGGGCTGAGATTTAGCAATGTTTGCCTGGGCTGGATGCCGTGAGCGATTTGAGCGACGGGCGAACGGTTCCGTCCTTGTTTGGGCCATGTCTGGTTTGCTGTCGACCGGGTCGCATATGACGCGTTTCTTTCTGAGGGCAGAACTCTGACTCCGAGGATGATCCTTCTGTGGAGAACTACCTGGGCAGGGAGATTGCTAGTAGGCAAAGCGCGGCTCGTGCTGCGGACCCGGGGTTTCTGCTCTGGCTCGCTGCCTGAGTTGTCTTTCAGAAGCAGGACTTGGAGTTCCTTCTCGCATCTCAAATCACCGGTTCTATTTTGCTGCCGCAATGTCGACTCGGCCACGTAAACATGGCAGAGTGGCCAAAGAAGATGGCCATCTTTTAAGACCTTGCCGGTGCGTCGGTCCGTGATTGCCAGCTCCAGGTACTCTCGCAGACGTCCTCGGCTCGTACAAGGGGCGCTGACGTTTTTGAGTTTCTGCGTCCGGGGCTCGGGCTCCAGTGGGCCTCTTTCTGCGCATGCGGGTATGGTGTCGTACACCACGGTGTCTGGGTATACCTGGGTCGTATGTAACGGAACTGATTAGAGCGGAACTGTCTCGGTCCGGCCTGGAACTCAAGGGAATCGCCACTGAGCCCCAAGGAAAGCCGGACCGTCCTGCTGGCCCTGCCGAAACAGGTGTCGGGTTGGAGGTTTGCTGTAGTTTCTTGGGGCCGGGCACTTTTGCCCCACGTTTCTCTTGCTTGAAAGCCTCGGCAGAAAGCGTCAGATCCGGGCGGGCATCTCTTCTTTGTCCTAGTCGACTCTTTCCAAGGATGGTGTCATGCTGCTCCTATAATGAGATGGTTAGACTTCGGCTCGAGCCGTGGTGCTGCAAAGAATGAGTTGTGGTTTATTGGTGGCTTTTGTTGTGCGCTTCGCTGCGTTACATGCTTGTTCTAGTCGCCACAGATCGCCTTTCGATCCTTAAAGTATCGTTCACGAAGACGGGGTAGGCGACTTCCTTCGTATCTGCACCACTGGAAGCAAGCCTTACGGCCCTTCTGAACTAGGGGTCTACCTAATGTCGCGGGAACAAGGAACCACATGACAACCGGTGCTCTGGTCCACTACAAGCTACGTTAATCAGGATTTTTCATTGACTGAAGAAAAAACGAATGGGCAGGCATCGAACCGGACAAAGGAAGAGCAATGCTGAAAACTCAACCACGGTGGTCAGCAGCGGCAACAAACAGCTCATGTGTTCTGTGAAAATATCAGATGCATTTCAGTGAGGGACTCTATGGCAACATGTTGATTCCACAGCTCTTCGTGTTTATGTTTTTTTGTTTATCTCAATGCTTTGATCCCTGCTTGCACCTTCACTCATTTCAGTGATATCCTCAGAATCTTTTCTAGGGTCTATACCTCACCTCGAACAGGGCCCGCAGCCATCTTTGTGCACTTATGCAAGCAAGTCCATGGCGTGAAGCAAATCGGCACGAGGAGCTGCTGGCTGCTGCACCAACTGTCGGATTTGTGCTCACACGAGGATACATGCTTTCCTTATCTCGAACCACGCAGGCTTTTGCAGTCGTGTTCAGGCTAAGTGCACGCAGAACTGGCGCGGCGGGGTGAGAACTTCATTCGCAACTACTGTGCCCAGTGTCCTGGTGTTCATTGTGATGATGTGAACACTTCCAATTCGCTGGCACTGGCATGTACCGGCCGTTGATTGGTCTTTGCCAGCACTTCCACTGCACAGGTACCGGCAAGTATCGACCGTTCACCGGTTTCTGCCACACTCTCACTGTCGCCGGCTCCTGCGTGCAAAGATGCTTTGAGGCAAAGGTTTTGAGCGACATGCGCTGCGGACGGGCCTTCCCGGCAATGCTTGTCTGCATAGCTGAGGGGCATGCAGCATCGGCCTCGGTGGCTAAAGTGCGCTGGAGTGCTTGGACGAACTTCAGTGCATGGGGACCTTCTTCGAGCCGCTTGGCTTCACGATCGACGGGCGCGTGTGTCGTACCTCAGAGGCCACACTATGCCACTACGCGTTCTTTCCAGCCAGGGTGAAGATCGCCGAATTGGCGCGCCTTGCATGTTGGCCGTGGCTTCGATTTGGGTTTAGCCGCTTGCAGAGCTCGGAGCATGAAAACCTGGCAGCGAGCATGTCTGACCCTGTTTGCGAACTCACAGTAGACCAAACAATCGTCGACCTTTCGTGACATCGTCGGTTTTGGTGGGAGTGCCTCTCAGGTTGGCACATGTTTTTGCAAGCTTCTAACATCTCGATTCTAGGGGCCTGCCTGGTCCGAACCGAGTAAGCGACGGAGGGTCTTGCTCTCGAGACTGCCTCTCTGGGAAGTTTTCCCATTGATGTGAGGATAAACGAACAGATTGGACAGGCCGGCCTTCCAGCACCATTCGGGTTGAGGATAAGGGGCGTTCTGGCTTTATCTGTTACTGTGTGAACCAAGTCGCTGCGTGAAACTGCCACGTAGACGAATTACTACGTAGACTGACCGCCCGACATATTGTGGCGCAAAGCTGATATCGGCACTCCCTCATCAACGCCCACAAGAGCACTGCTTGCTAGTCAGAGCAGTCCGAGGCAGCAGTGTTTCCCTCCGAAGCGCCGAAGTAAATCTCGTAACAAAAACGTCATGTTGCGGCGGGAGGCGAGGTGCAAAACCTGTTTCGTTACATAAGATTTCGGAGCACTTAAGCTGCAGGCACACAATAATAAGAATTTCTTGTGATGCTTTGAGAATAAGATCTACGCCGGCTTTGCACGACTTAACAAGAGATGTGAACCGAATCATGCACTTGCTACTTGCTCTTTGCATCGCCTCCTTTTGAATGGACTGCTGCTGGCTTATTTTGCCGCGCTCATGTGCCTAGGCAGCATGGGTACATAAACTGCAACGTCTCCGAGTGATGTCATGAGGCGTGGACATGGCCAGCGCAAGCTCCAAATTGCCTGCGTAGGTGCCCAGGCTTAGGGCAAACTTCTCCTGCAAGATATCAGAGAGCATGAGTCGTCGTCTTTCCACAAAACTCCAGAACCGGATATTGCACAATGATTCAAGGGTCAGTTTACGGGCTCGATATGCAAAATGCCCAAGAATATGATATGTATAGGAGCCAGCTATAAAAATCGCTCCCGAATATATTCTCGCGACTGCTGACGTGGCACTCTTTTGTTCCAGCACTCGAAAGGGGCTGTTCGAAAGAAAGTTCGAGCACACGACGGGTTGAGCACGACCCGAGTGGTTGCGTTTCCACGAGTGAAGATTGCGGTAGAGAGATTCCGCTGCGTGCTAAGCACCCGATTGCCCCCCCTTGGTGTGGGTGGGCGGGACAAAATTTTTCCCCAGTGGCCCGAAATGCCACTTGATCTGCAAAACCGTCGGTGCATAGAAACATTCATAACTTCAACATGCATAGAGAACACTTTATGCAAGCGTTGAAGGTTGGGAAAATCATTCGTGTGATAAAAGCATGCTTTCACACAGAAATTAAAAGTTTGAAATCATGCAATCAATCGGTTCCCGGTTGTCGCCATTTTGAGGGTTAAGGATTACCCTCAAATAAAACAACCTTGTAGTTTAAGTGGAAAGAGTCATCCGCAAGCGGAAACGTGTCTTCCACAAAACTCCAGAACCGGATATTGCACAATGATTCAAGGGTCAGTTTACGGGCTCGATATGCAAAATGCCCAAGAATATGATATGTATAGGAGCCAGCTATAAAAATCGCTCCCGAATATATTCTCGCGACTGCTGACGTGGCACTCTTTTGTTCCAGCACTCGAAAGGGGCTGTTCGAAAGAAAGTTCGAGCACACGACGGGTTGAGCACGACCCGAGTGGTTGCGTTTCCACGAGTGAAGATTGCGGTAGAGAGATTCCGCTGCGTGCTAAGCACCCGATTGCCCCCATAACAAGTGCTGCCACGGAATGTTCTTCGGGAACACCTCTGCGCACGCAATGCCCAGAGCTCTGGCCACCTCATCGCCTTTCCCCCTTGAGGGTCCGTCAGCAATGTTGGATTTTGACGGTACTCGAGCGTACCACGCATAAGAGACTCTGTTGTCCTCCAAGCGGCACAGCTCGCGCAACGTGCGATCCATGATCATCGACTTGCTCACGCCTTTCACAAGGGCCAAGCGAGCAGGCTCGTTGTCTATCCAATAGACAACTCTCCTGCCCTCCAAGCGCTCCCTGCACACAAGCTTTGCACAGAAGATTGCATACAACTCGACTTGGCAGATCAAGTGCTCGTTTGCTTCGTTTCGCCATGCTTCTTTGAGCTCGGGCGGGAGCTCACCTTGCAACACCCGCGTGAAGCCGTCGGCCGAGTCGATCAGCACGGCTCCTATGCCGGCGAAATCGCCTTCAAGAGATCCGTCAGTGAAGACGTGTACCACCTCCTTGCGATCAGAAAGTGCCACCTCTCGTGGACGAGCACTGCCAAGAAACTCCAAAGCCCGATCGCACAGCTTCGCAAACTCCTCAGGAGACGGAAAAGCTTCAGCGTGAACTATCCTATTCAAGTCAGCGCAAATGTGATTTAGCGACATGCCCACACAGGAGCCTGCCGCAAAACGCAGCAGCCCCAGCAACACTTGGCCAAAATGCTTTGTTATCGACCCTTCGGCTTTGACCTTGCCAAACATCTCCACCAGCCGCTCGATCCTTCCCGGCTTGTTGGAGATCGAGAGCTTTCCAAGGTGGAGCCGTTCCACGCACATTTTTAGTCCTAGGACACTGCAAGAAGCATCGAAAGGTAAGCCTTTGGAACCTGCCCCTGTCTCGGCATATCGAATGCCAAGCAGACTCAGCATGCGGCCGCACGCCTCGTCGGTAGCCTCAGCCATGTCTTCGCGAGCCAGCATCGGGTAGTCATCATAGAAGTACGAGCACACCACGTTCAAGACTTTCGTGAACAAGAAGTGGATGGCACGGCTTATACGGTTAAAGCTAAAAACGCTGGCAGCGGCGCCAAACATTAAGGCGTTCGCCACATACCAGGTGGGCTTCCCCTTTTCATCGAAGATGACTATAACCGAAAGGCACCTATCCCGCACGCTTACACAAAATTGTTTATAGGCTTTTGACAAGTCCAGGCATTTGACCTTCCAAGGGACGTGCACAGCCAAATCTCTTTGCATCCTTGCCACAGCCAGTGCCATGGCTGTGAAATAAGCGCTGTCTTGGAGCCTCAACCGGATGGCCGTCCCGTAAGCATCGTTAAGATGAGCTTCATGGCCGTCATCTATGGGACGCTTCTTGTCAGATTGCTCAATGAGGAACCTTCTCACGGCCACCCAATCCTGGGTCCCAAGGTGGCGGGAAACCGCTTCCTCGGACTCGAATGGTCCCGAGAGGAAGCCCTCCGCCGTCTCCTCATCAGTGATCTTCCGCAGCTCCTGAGCCTCTTCCATCGAGACTCTCCTGGGATTCGCAAGGATCGCACGCCTCAGGTCAGGGGCTGCTGCCCTCAGGGCATCGGGCGAGAGCTTTGCAAGTCTGATGCGGGTCTCGAAGCAGTCAGGCTTCGGAGCGGACCCCACCAGGTGTGAGCCGTCGCTCACTAGGTCCACGACTCCCATGTCGTCGAAACCATGCTGCGACAAGAGATCACGCAGCAAGAGAATGCGTTTTCCCCGAAGGACTTTTTGCATCCAAGGCGGCTTCGACTCATGCAGAGCCTTCTCCTGCGGTTCAAGCTGCTTGGCCCGTATCTCCATCTTTGTCAAGGCAATCTTTTGCTTAAGCTTAAGCACCTTAGCCTCCGAAGTGAGATTTTCCTTTATGGCCGTCAGGGTGGCCTCATGCAAAGGATTGTTTGAATCCATAGGATGGGGCAGCTTAAGGGCCTCTTTAACCCACACTTCGGGACTACGATAAACCCCAACTGTGACCAGACCTGACCCTACTCCAAGCTCGTTTCCCGCGGGCAGCTTTGGGTCACGCAAGGGGTGAGGGACTAAACCAGAAGAGCCAAGTGAGGGGTCAGGGTCACCCGTACTAGGCTTCGAGCGCGCATCATCACCCAAAGGCACCAGGTCAGAGGGTTTCGCCAGGTCCCCCGTCTTCACCCCAATCATTGGGGCCGAGAGAACCCTCATGCACGACTCATCAAAGCTTGACTTGGGCACTTGCTGGATGGTCGCAAACTCCGAAAGGAGAGGCTGGCTCTTCCTATGCTGCAGGCCCTGCGCCGCCAAGGCAGCGTGTTGCACGTCCAGCGGGCGTGGGCAGAGACGGAGGCCGGAGGCCTCGGCATGGGCGCCGAATCGAGCGGCCAAGGCTTGCGAAAGCTGCACGGGATAAGCAGCTTCAAGATGAGTGGCGAAGATCCAGCCATGCGGCCCCCGCTGAGCCCCCCAGGGGGCGTGATCATGCGAGTGATCGCAACGTGCACACAAATCTGCCATTTGCTTGCAATTCGTGAGCAAACGTGTGGTCTTGGGCCTAGAGCCGCCATACATGCAATGATCGAACTCCACCTGAAAAGTTCTGTGGCCGAAGCGGTGCCAAGAGGACTTAGGACGGGCGCGGGCCAGAGCAGCAAAAACCGCCCAGAAATGGCTGTTAGCAGGATTCTCAAGTGTGAAAGGCACCGCGTGTTCGAGCGCCCAGCAGACCAGGTTGAAGGTGAAGAGGTACAGGCAGTTTGCCTGCTGCACACGTTGGTATTGCGGGGATGCCTTGTCAAGGCCAGGCAGTCCCAAGGGGTGGCGGGAGGATCGCAAAGGTTTAGGCTCTCGAACCCCTTTCTTAAGCAGCGAGGCGGGAAGAGGGCGTTCCCGAGCGCGGCTTGCGGTGCCGCACGGCGGCGCGATGTGCAATGCATCAGGCGGGGTCGCTCTGAGGCGGTCCATGAGCAGCTCTTGTTGGTTCTCTTGCGTGAGATCCAGGCGCACCGTTGGCATGAGAGCGGCGCGCGGGCGGTGATCAACCGCAAGCGTGGCGAAGCCAGCGGCGAAGAAAGCCCGAGACAAGATGGCGGTGCCGCTGAAGACCTCCACTGCAAAAGGCTGGCGGCTCAGCTTGTGGATAGAATGCTGACACGCGGCAAAGCCCAAGCTGGAAGCGAAGGCAGCATCAGCGGTCGACAATTTGTCGATGAAATTTGTTGTGTATGCAACTAAGACTACACGGCGGCCAGACCATGGTAAGGTTGCATGTAGGGCCGATCTGGCTGAGAAGACAGCAGGGCCCGGGAGCGTTGGCAAAGCAACTCCCAGAAGCCTCTTGCCATTCACTTCCAGGGGCGTGAGGCCCTGATCATTCTGGACCCAGACTTCGCCACCTGAGTAATCGGACAGCCCGAAAACGGCATTTTGAGCTGTCTCCATATTGTGAGTGTCACGATGCGCGACTGTGCAAACGCTGTCAAGGATGACCACTGCTGAGAAAGAGTGGCCAGGGCACTGCTCCAAAATAAATCGAGTGAAAACTCTAGTGCTCAAAGGGAAAATTCGGCAATTGTTACGCAGACCCACAAGGTTCCCATGCACCCAAGTACCGGTTCCGAAGGAAAAACCTCCGGCTTCTGCACGTCCGGCAGTTGGCGCATCCTCGTGAGGAAGAAGGTCAAAAAGCTTCAGCAAGTCTACACGGCTAGCCGAAGGGAGTTCCAAAAGTGAAGTTGCAAACATTTCGGCTGGGTGCACGGCGGAGCCCCTCGGCTCTGCAAGCACATTTGCCTGGCACTGCGACGACTGGTGATCCACAGGGTGCGTCGCGGTCCCTGCGGGGATTCACTGAGTGCTCCGGGCCCTAGTGCACTCGTGCCCGGGGTGGGCACCACCACAGCCTTTCCACCAGCACAGGTGAAAGCCTCGCCCGCACCTGCCCTTCTTCGATACCTTGAACTTGCAGGATCCGCAGTTGAAGGCGAAACAGACGGGTTTATCATTCACCTTGGTGACGGCCCCGTCAGGCACGGTGATCGAGCCAGAGGACCCACGATCCTTGCCTTTCTTTCCCTTGCCTTTGCCTCGACCTTTGGGCGGATCACCCTTTTCGGAGCGTTTCAAAGGGTTCGGAGGCGAGCTCTGCGCAGGCAGGTGGTTGAGAAACTGCAACACATCGCTGTGATCACTAAGAAGCTTAAGCTGTTCATCCACCGGCTTGACACGGCCCGGGGCACCGGCCAGAGCTCCCAGCAGATTGGAAGCGGCCAGAGTGAACAAGTGACGATCAGCCGCCACAATCTGAGTCAAGGCCACTCCGTGGTAACCAGGAGGAGCAGGCCTTTCGAGCGTCACGAAAAGCTTGTGCACCCAAGCCTCCATTGCTTGGTAAGTTGCAAGGCCTGCAAGATCGAAAGCGAGGCTCCTACGGGCCCAAGCCTGGCGAAGGGTCCACTCGGAACCTGTGTCACAGTTCTCGAACTTCTCAAGCTTAGAAGTGACCTTGAGGTTCCCGTCCGAATCAATCGACAAAGCCTTGTCCGCCTTGGCTGACTGGATTTCTTGTGCCCTCGAGAGGTACTTTCCTGGGGGCAGGTAGACAAGCGTGCCGGTTTCAAGCATTTCCACAAGTCGATCTACCACGCCGTGGGAGGGCGTGGTTTCAGGCGAAAAGTGTATCCCAGTGAGGCGGGACTCCTGAGCCTTTTGCCTGGCCAGCCGCTCGGCCACAGGCATCTTCCTGGTGACAAAGTCGTTTGAAGGCTCCACTCGATTCTTCATGTCACTGATCGAAAGGGCTTGGGCCTCAAAGAGCAATCGCCTGATGCAGGAAACCTGGTGGTGCTCGGGGGCTGGCGTGAAGACTGCCCGAATCCATTCTTTAACCTCGTCTTCACTGACGCTGTTGGGCGAGGCTGAGACCGCGAAGGCCAAGGCACCGAAAGTGTTGTAGCCTGCAGCCTCTAATATGGCATGGTTTGCAGCACTAAGTCCAACCTTCAAGGCACGCTCTTTGAAAGCAGCTTCCGAGTCCAGCGTCACACCGGCCATGCTCGCAACCCTCTAGCACTAAGTGACTTGAGTCAAGCGCCTCACATAAGAGTCATGTGTGCAAACTCTGCGACATCAACGGCTAAGGGCGACACACCATGTTTTGCAGGAACTGCATACAGGCAAAACTGGGTCCCGAGGATGGGCACAGGCCCAGATCTCCTCGGTAGTCGAAAGCTCGCCTCAAACGGGCTCCCGGTCGCGCGCCCTTCGGCACTGAATGCAGCAATCTGGATCTGCTGCTGCCGCTCCGGCCCTTCCGAATTTCATGTACGCCGCGGTCAAGAAACGACCGCAAAAGAAATCCGTGCTCTGCGAGTCCTTCAGGCAGTGCACCACTCCTGACACACGGTGCACATACACAAGTTCCAAGTCCACTGGCTGCTGAAATGGTGCTCTCGCCACGTCGGCTCGGTCTTCCCCCGAGAGTGCTTCCTCGCTCCCTTCGGAAGACGAGCCACCCTCCTCCCCGCTAGCCTCCTCAAGGGGCCCGATTGCGGGAGGGATCGTGTTTGCCTTAGGCTCAGTTGGCCCCTTACGCGAGTTTTCAGCGGCTGCAGCAAGGACTCTATCAACCTCCGGCAAATCCGGATCATAGCGGCCCTCACGTATGTCAAGGAACATCGCGAGGATCTTGCCGTAAAGGGCGGTGTAAGCTTGCCTCGAGTAGATCAACGGTGACTTGTCTTTGGGCTTCACGTGGTGACCCACCAGTCTTTGGTCACTTGAAGAAAAGGACACCGTCGGGCACCTGGAGGTCCAAGTAGTGAGCGTCGCCTTTAGCGAGTGAGATCCGCGCTTCAACACTTCTTCCTCCTCGAAGCCCGCTCTCAAGAGGAAGTCTTGCAACCAAGAAGTGGCTTCCCCTGCCAGCATCGGCATGGAAGTCCATCGCCCGGCTGTCTCCGACCAGCCCGGCAAGACAAATCCCTTGAGCTCCAACCCTTGGTTTTCACGGGCCTCGAGCCAACGGTTGGCCCAAGGCAGCTTCACGCCAGACCCAATGGCAGCATATGGCAACAGACGGGTCTTTGCCTCCTGAGTTTTCGAAGTCTTCGAAGTGAGCCCTTCCGCGATCACAAAGGTTTCTTCATGGGAGTGTTGCACCACAATGGACTTCAATCTTTGCGAGTCTGTCCACCGCGCCCCCGAGTGTAGGCAAAACAAATGTTGCCCCATGATACAAGCATCACGGTCCTCCTCCTGGTCGATCGCCGTCTCCAGCGCCACGACCATTTTCAGAGTGAGCTCATCACGCTGGTTCAGAGGGGCCTTTGTCAAGTACAGGTCCGCCGCAAGGCCCCTGACTCTAGCACTGATGCAATTGTCAAGGGTCACATGCCTCAAGACGGCGACCCCATGCAAGAATCGCAGGGCCTCCAGGAAGTGGGAAGCCGACGTTGGTCCCCCTTGGCCGTCCTGGAAAACCTTCATGTAGTCAAAGAGATGCTGCTCACTAAAAGTCAACGGTGAGTGTATGCCACGTTTCAGCGCCCACCGGAAGAACTTCAAGAGCGCCGATGTTCTCTTGCTAAGCGTGCTGGTGGCCTTCAACCGGAAAGCTGCAACGAACGATGTCTTTACCTCGGACTCGTCAGCAGCCCGACCGACCAGGCTCGCCAGGCTGACCCCTAGTTGCGTCGCCTCCACGTCGAACAAGATCATGAACTTCAAATTCTTAAGCGCATGCGACCTAGTTTCCTCCTCTGATCTCTGCACAGGCATCCTGTCCAGGTATTTGCGAACCATGGGGTTTAACTTGAGCTCTGCCCTCAAGTCCTCAGGCTCAGGGTCCAAAGATGAAGCGACCTCTGGGATCCCCACCAATTTCAGCGGTCGCTTGATTTCCCAAGAATAGCTCAGTCTTCCCGGCTGTTCCCAAGCTTGTTTAGGCACGGCCTCAGCTGCCTGTTTTCTCTCGAGCTCCGCCGCGACCCTTTGCACGTCCCTGTCATCCATGGGTGAAGCCAGGGGCTTTGGAGCCTCGGAACCACTGTAGACTATAGACCAGACGGAAGCCTCGGCATCGTCACCAGCCGGTTGACGAGCTTCGCCGTACCACGCTTCCTCAGCCTCCGATCCAAGATCACTCCAGCCACTGACGCCACCGAAAGTGCCGTCCTCAGCTGCCTGGCGATCAAGTTGGTCCCTGGCAAAACTTCCCGCCCTAGACAGCAGATCATCAAGGTGTTGTTGGAACTGAAGATCGCCTGATTCGTCCTCCACCAAGACGGGGCTTTCCACACCAAGTTGGCCCTCTAGAAGGGGAGAGCCCTCGCGGGGCCCTGGCTGCAAGAGGACCTCTTCGGCCTGGGATCCTTGCGGAGGTTCCTGGGCCGCCTGACCCCCTGTATCACAGGGATCTGCCGCAAGGGAATCCATGGCAGCACAAAGCGTGGGTCAACAGCTTGAAACAAAAGTTTCGTGACAAAGGGTAGCCGTAGAAGCGTAGCTTGCATGAACTGACAAAGCAACATGCGAGACTGCAGGCACAGCGCTGAGTTTCATAGCACGATGTCCTCCCGAGCTCAAAATCGCACCGGTCCTTGGAAAACAGGCGACCTTGCAAAAGTCGCTGGCACGAGCTAGGGTTAGGGGTCCGCCGGAAACAGGGGCATCGGCTAAGGCAGGTTAGGGACAGGTCAAAAGCGGCAAAGGCTAGGCCGGCTGCCCGAAGCGATCAACTCCAAGCATGCTCTCGATCCGCTGAAGTCTCCTGACCAATGAGCCTCGGTGCTCGCTGTCGATGATAGAGCCAGTAAAGCCCTCCAAGTCATCGAGGCGACCTGCAATGGCCGCAAACTGTTCACGGAAGGAGTCGAGACTCGAATCCAAAGGGTGCGCGAAGGGTGGAGCGCACACAAGAACCGTGGCACCAGATTGCGAGAGCCAGTCACCACACAGACGCTCCTTCTGCACGTCAGTTAAGGAAGCATAGACAGCTTCCACATCGCGAGGAGAGCAAACCTCACCGCTCTGGCTGAACCCGAGGGAGTCCTCGGAGCAGGTTTCCCAGGCCGAGCGAATCTGCAACTCCGCTTCAGGCTCTTGTGCTGTCTGCATGTCGATGGCAAAGCGATCACATGCGTGAGCGAAGGTCAGCGCCTGAGTGCGGGCGAAGCGACGGTCCGGCTGACTGGCAGTGTGCATCCAGAGGGCCTTCCGGGTTAAGGGGGCTCCGACAGTTAGGGAAGAGCTCATCTCAAATGAAGCGGCGGAACAGATGCCGCAAATGCGCAATGAAAGTTTCAAGCCAGGTGATGCGAGAGGCTGAGCTTGCTGCCTGCCTGTCCAACCAATCCAAGCGATCCTCGGCCACGCGGACACGAGACTCAAGGAGGTCGTGCGAACTCTGCAAGCGAGCAAGATGGCTGGACACAGCCTCAAAACTGGAAAGGCTGCTAGGATGCTCAGACGCCTCAGACACAGCGAGGCCTGCCGGGGAGGCCTCTTCCATCCGACTGCCACACAGGGCAGTCTTGCACGGTGCTCTAAGAGCAACACCGAGGTACAGGGGACTCGGACCTGTTAGACAGAAGTACAGGCCTCTAGAGAGCCCCACACAAAATTTTTCCCCAGTGGCCCGAAATGCCACTTGATCTGCAAAACCGTCGGTGCATAGAAACATTCATAACTTCAACATGCATAGAGAACACTTTATGCAAGCGTTGAAGGTTGGGAAAATCATTCGTGTGATAAAAGCATGCTTTCACACAGAAATTAAAAGTTTGAAATCATGCAATCAATCGGTTCCCGGTTGTCGCCATTTTGAGGGTTAAGGATTACCCTCAAATAAAACAACCTTGTAGTTTAAGTGGAAAGAGTCATCCGCAAGCGGAAACGTGTCATCTATCTGCTGTTCTTTCTGCCTCGGATTTGATCCGAGTAAGAATTGCCGCCAGCGTGGCCAACAAGTCCAAAGATGTGCCATCCTGCAACCCATATCTAAAGGCTAACGGCCAACACGGAAGGGCATCCGTGCCTCTGAACGGACGATGCATGGCCAGTGGTGTGGTGCGAGGCTGATAGCTGCCACGACTCTGCCGCCCAAGGGTTCTTGGTCTTGCAGAGAGCTTGCCAGAGGCTCGTACCCACCTCATGACAGCCATGACGACAGCCCGCAAGGAATTTGAAAACACGGTTCGGAGTCAGGTGCCTGTGTTGCTGCACGGCATCACCAACAACGTCTTGCCTGGCGTATGATGACGCGGTCCATCTGAAGTTGGAGCAAACAACATGAAGCGCCGGCTGTCCAGCCTGGTGGTGCCGCATGGAACTCCAAAGTTTCATAGTAGGCAGGATATAGCATCACTGCAGTGCCGCTGCTCCTTAAAAAGCACTACCCAGGGAGGAATGATTCAGTCGGACATCCGCACACACACACACACACACAAAATACACACAGAGCCTGACGAGGCCCTTGCTTCCATGCTATCGAGCAAAACGCTTGACTCTTGTATTCTTCGTTGCTGCATGCAGCGACCGTAGCACGGGTGCCGTTGCAGACCTTGCACCATTGCAAACAAGGAAATGGAGCTAGTGCAAGGCTCACCGAAACCCCGCAACGAGGCAAATACGTTTCCATGCGGGCTGCCCCAGATCACGAGGTCGAAGCTGCCATGTGGTACTGGCGGCACCTGCCGCTCTGATAGAGGAACAAACGCATGTGCATCCATCAATTTTAAGAACTCGTCCGTCCTTCCACGACAGTGCATTGAAACCATCAACACTTTCAAACGGCAGCTCGTTCGCGTCGAGGATAGCTCCGCAGGCCGCGAGAATGAACAAGTTCTTGTCCTGCATATCCCGTAGTTCGACTAGCTTGCTGTGTTGTTGCATAACATTGAGCACACGGCCAGGTGCCATCGCGCCGGACAACGTACCTCTGCGTCCTGATCCATGCCGACGACCCTTCGACACAGGGGGAGTCAATGCGCGCAGCTCTCTCACACCTGCCTCTTCCTCCGCTTCGAGGTCCTGTGCAGAAGACGAGATCGGCAAGCTCGGACAATCACGGCGCAAAAGATGAAGATCCTTTAGCCAGGAGAGTGGCACTGAAGTTGGGATGATGCCGAAGTCGCTGATGACCAATCGCTCCATGTTACGTCTCCTTAGCAGAACCAACATAGAAGCAATGTGCAAAGTACTTCAACTAGATCAAAGCAGCAGCTCCTTGGCAGCGGGGCCGAAAAGAGCAGCTGTTACTGCAGTCTTTGCTGTCTTGAGCACAAAATGCTGTTCGGATAAAAATTATATAAATATATATCGATATATATATATATATGTATCATTATCACTGCTATTCACCACGGTTGTTCTATCGCTTCCGTTATGCATTTGCTCTTCTACATCTGCATCCAGAAATGCAGAAGGACCAACTGGAGAGCCTTTTCTCGCCATTTTGCTGGCTGATCTGTATTCGGGGTCAGATGCTACGCACACAAGCCAGGCAGGTTTCCGGCGTTATTCAGCCCCAAGAGAAGCGCACCTGTCGAGCAGGCGGGAGATGGTGCACCATGCGGTTTAAGAATAACCAAAAGCTGCGGCACAACATACCGGTTAAGAATAAGCTCAAACATGGTGGCACACTGTACAAAAGCAAACGTGGCGGCACACCACACTGGTTAAGAAGAGTCTCAAACATGGCAGGGCACCGTACAGAAGCAAACGTGGCGGCGCACCATACTGGTTCAGAACATACTCAAACATGGCGGCGCAGCATACAGAAGCAATCGTGGTGGCACATCCTACTGGTTATAAGAATACTTTCAAGAATGGCGTGGCGCCCTACAAAAGCAAGTGTTGCGGCATGTCGGCGCATCGTACAGAAGCAAGCGTGGCGGCGCACCATACTGGCTAAGAACGAACTCAAACGTGGCGGCGCTCCGCACGGAAGCAAACATGGCGGCGCGCGATGCAGCTTAAGAAATAGCCCAAACATGGCGGAGCACCGTACCGGTTAATAATAAGCTCACCTGGCGGTGCACCATATTGTTTAAGAATAAGCTCAAACATGGCGGCGCACCGTACTGATTGAGAATAAGCTCACCTGGCGGTGCACCATACAAGTTAACACCAAGCTCAAACATGGCGGCGAAGCAGAAGCAAACGGGACGACGCACGAGTATACTGCTGCTCAAACATGGCGGCGCAAACGTGGCGGCGCACCATGCAAGTTAAGAAGGAGCTAAAACATGCTGGCTATGTGCATATGTGCCGGCCTTCTTCTTCTACTGCCTCAGTTTCCGAGTAGCTGCCGGGCGGTGCTCACACAAGCTGTCAGAAGCACTTACGTGCCGGCCTTCTTCTTTCGTTGCTCAGCTTCGGAGTAGGTACCTGCCGTCGTGCACACACACATATAGACACACGCGCACACACAACAAGAATCAGCATTGTACAACATCTTTCGTACCTCCTGATGCCGCTCCAGTTTGTGCGATCTCTGTCGGCCTGTGGTGGTTGCCACTGGTTGTGCAGTGCCCGTCAGAGAACAAATTTACGGTAGCTTACAACCCACAAAAGCGCGGCTTTCCTTCCGTCTCGCCGTACTGCGCTGGGTGAGACAACGTGCATCAACCAAGAGTCCTGCGCTGAATGCTTTCTGCGACCATTTCCAGGGCCATAGCTGCGCGCTTGGCCACACGCCTTGCTGCCTCTTGCTCTTCTCTCCGGCGCTCCTTTTGCTTGTGCTTTCGGAGCTCTGCCTTTTCCTCCTGTCTTCTCTTCTTCTCGAAAATCTCGAGGTTCTTAATGCAGAGGCGTATGTTCTTCTTGGTGCCGAGCGGAAGACCTTGCAAGTCCTGGTTCGATAAGCGTTGGAGTCGCCTGCCGAAGTCCAGGTCGCCCGTGATTCTGGGCGCTAGCATTGGGTATTTCGAAAGGGCCCCGATCAACGCCAGGCGACCCAGCGTGAGGGCCCAGTCTGAGCGCTTCGAAAATCCTGCGACGAGCCGCTTCAGGTGCACGGATAAGCGTGACCATTTCTGTGCCGCAACCGAGCAAGTGCAGATCAAAGCACCGAAAAGCATCGATGTATCCATGGCGCCGGGCGCGGGTGGGGCGTGATTGTCGAACAAAAGCTTGATTTGTGCCCAAGAGCTACACCGGTTGATTCCTGGCCGGAGGTTAAGCTGCAGACGATCCTGCCTGCTAACCATCTTTCGGCCGGCCCCCGCCTTATTCAGCTTGAGGACGAGCTCGGAAGAAGGCACCTGGCGCATTAGTATGGCTAGAGGACGAGGAAACCAGATCGAAATGCGCGACCCGTTCGCTTTAGGGTCTTTTCAGGTAAGACGCCGTGTCCTGCGTGTCCAGGATCGGCACCTGACGTCGCGTAGCTGCGATGACAAGAAAGTATGGGGGCGGATATTCTAACGGGCCGCCTAGCACACGTCCAAGTTGCGAGGAAGCAGAGGCGTCCAGCAAGCCTCTGCTGCAGCTAGCATCTCACCATACGGGAACGGAACGCAGCCTCTCCTGCAGCCTTGCCCGCCGAAGACTTTAATTTCGAAGCTGGCTTTGGTTCCGTGTTCCCTGCACCCATGTCTTGTCGGCACTTGACACCGAATGCTCAATATTGGCTGGAGAATATGAAACAAGCCCGGCCCAGCCTCCGTTCGAGAAGCTGCTGGTACTGAAAGCCCCATACGGGCTAAGAATTAGCAACTTATCCGTGCCCGGCCTGCATCCTGATGGAAGTTGAGGATAAGAACCTCGCACCGAGTGCCGTGCACAGGTAGAGAACACACAAACTTGCCGCGCTTCGTCCCGCACAGCTAAGAAACAACCGTCGACGTAGGGGCTTCGCCAATGCAGCCGAAGGGTTGAAAACTAGCTTTGCCGGGACTTGAAGCCACTTGAAAAAGGAGCGCTTTGCACGCGTGCTTGTTCTCCGTAGGCTCGATGCTTGTGCTCTCACGGTTGTCTAGGCTCCTTGGCCTCGCATCGCGCCGCAAGCGGCGCCGGCGCATCAACGTGTCTCGGATCGTGAACTCCTAGTCAGGAGCCACTCGTGCAAGGTTACGATGAATGGCCACACTGACCCAACCCGCTAGGACCTCAGTGGCAGCGGGCGCAGATGAGGACCGGGCGTGTGAAGGCTATAGGCGAGGCTAGCGACCAGGATAGCTTCGAGCCGAGGTGGTACGGCAACAGCATATTTCCGGCATGGACGTGTCGTCGAGTGCCCTGTCATGCAACATAATGCCCCTTCTCTGCTGCATTCTCCCTACAAGCACTTGCTTTCCTTCTTTCTTTGCTGGCATTCCCTTGTACCTGGGCGCTGCGCACGCACTGCAGCAAGCTGCCCGCTCACTGTGCGCTGGCCTGGCACGAAAACATGTTCAGCTGACTCCACTGGCCACTCTCTCTCGCCTAGCCTTGCCTCTTCGGCTCCGAAGAGATCGCTTTCCCACGCCCAGATGGTGTCGCTGAGGTACCACCACACTACCCACTCCTCCTTCTTCTGGGCTTGGTAGCCTGTGGAAAATCTGAGATCTTAACACAAAGACTCGACCCGAAGCTGCTCCTGTCCCTGGCCTGTCCACCCGTGGTTCACCAGAAGCTCGCGCTTGTTCGCTTCCGTCGCACAGGACTTCGGCAACAGAGGGATGCAGTCTATTGGCTAGCTTGGTCTGCGTTTCGTTGCAAGGATCAATGTAGGGCGCCGACGCGGAGGAGCTTCGCCATGGATTCGGTGGGAGACGGCGGCTTGCGAGCCGGCTTCGCCGGCAGCTTGGGGTCCGTCAATGGAGGGTGCGGCGGCAGTGGAGGCGGAGGGGGAGTTGTCGCTTCCAAGCCGGGCTCATCGGTGGGCGGGTAACGGCCCTGCACACGCCGCAGAGAATGAAGGCATTGATTTCACGATTGACATGGCTTGGGCGTACGGAGACCGTGCCTCGCGGATGTCCCACCAGCGACGCTCGGCGAAGTCCCATTGCACCATCAGCTGACCTGAGACGCAAACATGCGAGGACATTCTGGAGGGAATGGCGGTCGTGAGGACGGTGCTCAGGCTCCAACTCTTTTGTATGTCGCTGGCACGGAGCCATTTCTTGCGCCTGGCAACAGGAACACAACTTGAACTTCGAAGCACTGGACGCAGAGAGCGAGGTTCTGGCTGGTTTGTTGTGAGCGTTTCGACAAACTTCTCGTTCACCGCACCGCTGAATTTGTGCCTGCGGAGAGCTAGCCGTTGCAGACATGAAAGGCTGGCAGAGAAGCTTCTGAGGCGAGAACTTCAAGAAGTCAGCGACCGACTTGTCGTGGTTGAACCTGAGGGATAGGGGGATGATAGGAACATGGCGGTGAACTTCGCAGGCCCGGGCTCCCACACATGCTCCATTGCTGGGTAAGAGATATGAAAACTACACACTTCGATGCAAGCCAAACTGCAGAAAGAAGCACAGCTGAGTGAAAAGCAGGTTTCCCCAAAGACACACGCTGAAGCATCTCCATACTAGACATAAACATATAACTATTTATGTGTGTATATATATAGAGATGTGTATACAAATATGCATATACTCAGAGACACTCCATTGCTGGAGGGCCAATCTCCCAAAGCTAGAACGACTTAGCAATATGAAGCACTCACAGATTGGTGATACTGGGGTTGCCTGGAAGGCGCTGCAAGGCATGATGTACGTCACAGCAAGGTATGATAATGCGGCAATTTTTCCGGATCATACAGTGTGCTGCGAGTAGTTGAAGCCATCTGCAGGCATGCTTTATGTCAACAGAAGCACAAGTTGCATTAGGGCATGTGGTTGTCTTAAACGACGCTTGCCATGTCAATGCCCACACGACAGGCGTCTACTATCTCTTACACAGACAGAATGAAATCAAGAGCAAGAGCATAGCACCTTTTTTTTGCGACGGTACCGGGTGCACTAATCGTCTCCGGAGACGCTGCCAGATCCTCATAGATCCTGCCAAGTGCAGACAGAAGCCTTGAAGAAAGCGAAGTTTAACGCGATAGGGCCAGTCCCTGTCCCAGATCGCGTGTTGGGTAGCTTCCTCATACCACCAATCTCGCTTGGTCTCGGGATCGCGGAAGCCTAAGAAAACATCGACACCCAGATAGACAACCCACACGCCTACACAAGCACCCACGCAGACATCCTTCCGAGTATCATGAGGCTCCCACAGTTCCATCCGTTCTTCTTGAGAATTTGCCGTTTCAAAGGCAATTCACGCACCTGCCAAGCAAGCCATCCCATTTCTCCGACGCAGGCAACATCCGATGCCTGTCTCAGCAGCTCGAGAAATTGGTGACCGTGGAGATCTCTTTTGTCCTGACATACTCTTGTGTCTGCCACTCAAGAGAATCCTGGTGTTGAACCTTCCTCAAGCGTGCCTTCACCTTGAAGCAAAGGTTCCACCACAGGCCTTCGACTCGCCAATTCGCCAAGAGCCCGCCTGTGCTCACGTTTTGAACGATCGGGGGAGCATGCATGCTGCTAAGCAACGAGGCTCAGTGACGGGCACTTGCCGATGGGACCTGCGCCTCCGAAACCGGCACACAGACTTTGTTTCCCATAATTAAGTCCCTTCCTTCCCACCTCGCCACTCCACCAGCCTGAAAGCGATGTAGAGTCCAAGCAAACATAAACGACCACATGACGGGTAGCCAGCCTAGCATCGGATAAGAAGAGCTCCATCATGTCCGTTGCATCCGCTGCTGGCCTGCCGCACTACTTTCATTCAATTATTCATTCCTGTGAAAAGGCATACGAAGCACGTCAGGCCTGCCTGGGAATCGAAGCCTTTGCACACGTGTCCATGGCTGTCAAAACTACGCTAGCGACTACTTCCCGTTCTACTGTTCGAACTTCTGCTCTTTGTGTATTTCAAAACCGGAATCCCTGCTTGCACCTTCAGTCTTTTCGCTGCTATTCTCAGAACCTTTGCTGCAACTCACCTCGAGCACACCGGGCAGCACGAGTCATGTGCACACGTTGCTTCATCCATGAGATTATCACGCGCTTTAAGCAAGGAAATGCGCGGGTTGCGGATGGCTTGTCAAACAACCTTTTGAGCCTAGATAAACACCGGGGTCTCCATATATGTCGAAGATAAGCAGCTGCAGCCGGATCACGGACCAACAAGTGCTCCGGACTCTTCTTGTTTTGGCGTTTCTGCCGCGCACGCACTGCGGCGGCAGCTCAGACCTGGCAGGCAGACTTGGCCTGGCCTAACGTTGGTGTGCTGGAGTTGGCTGGCCACGTGTTTTCCCCGGCCTCGTCCAGAAGGTCGTCCTCCCAAGCCCAGGCGTGGGAGCAGGAGCTCAGACGCCACCAGTAGCAGGACGGGTCGGGTTTGTCGTCGACTTCTTCGCCTAGCTAGCTGCACGTCCGGGTGATCGCTTCACTTTTACGTAACTGAGATCCATGCAGACCCATCCATTCGCCTTGAGAACGTCCACGGCCTTCTGGATCCTTCCGATGCCCTTGCAGCGAGGCCCGCATCGAGTGTACATGTGGACCTCCGGAGCGTCTGAGACCTCTGCACGCAGCTTGTCCTTGATCTCTCGGATTTTGCGCCAGCGGGCTTCTGCGAAGTCCCAAACGGCGTAAAGACGATCTGACCGGCATTTGTTGAAGTGCGCATTCGATATTTCTCCAAAGTCAATGCTCATGCATCTCAGCTCGGGACTTCGCTCGTCGGCTGTCGCCGATGTCCACTTCTTCAACCTGACATGGGAGCACGTTGTGGTGATGGTGGTAACTTGAAACGAGGCAGCGACTGCTTTCTTGTTAGCGTGTTGCGCCATGCTTTCTCGGCTGCATAGTTCCGCCTGGCATCGTTGAGACAAGTCTACAATTCGGCTGTGGCTGAGCAGTTCTGAGAGGCTGGCTGCACACAAGCTGCTGCGCTTTGGTCCATCCTGCGGAGCGTAGCGGCAACAAGGCCCTTGTCATGTGGGCTGCAAGGATCCTCACGCGCCTTAAGCAACGAAAATCGAGGGTTGCGGATGCAAATGATCTTTTGAGCCTAGATAAAGTCGAACATAAAGACTTGTTGAGGCAAGCTTCCAGGATTTTGCGTGGATTCATTTGGAGCTTCGACGCCAAGCGCCCAGGACTCTTTTGTTTTGGCATCCCTGCCGCGCACGCACTGCGGCGGCTGCTCAGACCTGGCAGGCACACTTGGCCAAAAGTTGGTGTGCAGGAGTTATCTGTCAACGCGTGTTCCTGCCTCGTCCAGAAGGTCATCCTCCCAAGCCCAGACGTGGGAGCAGGAGCTTAGGCGCCTTGTCCTCGATTTCTTTGCCTGGCAAGCTGCACATTCGCCGTTTGCAGCTCTTGCCGGCTTGCGGATCAACCAAAGCCTCAAGAATGATGGAGACATGTCCGTGGGCCCAGCATCCATTTTGCAGGTCAAGTGACCAGACCCAGTGCGGTTACCGACGCGAGCCAAAGCAATGTCCAGAAGCCCTGTTGGTCCGTGGGAACGTCCACGACCTTCTGGATCTACCCGATACCCTTGCAGCGAGGCTCGTAGGAAGTGTACATATGGACTTCCGGAGCGTCTGAGGCCTCTGCATGCAGCTTATCCTTGATCTCTCGGAGTTTGCGCCAGCGAGCTTCTGCAGAGTCCTAAACGGTGTAGAGAAGATCTGAGAAGCATTTGCTCGAGAACGCATTCCATATTTCTCGAAAGTCGGTGCACATGCATCTCAGCTCGGGACTTCGCAAGTCGGCTGTCGCGTCCTTTTCAACTTGATATAACATATTATCTATAACTGTAGAAAACAGATAATCTAAGTTCTCAATCTTTTAGCATGAATTGCAAAATATTGAGGTAAACGAACTTATCAGACCTATCCTGCCAGGCCTGGAGGCGCATCGTACCGAACCCAGCGTGCCAGCTATAATGGATCTGCTAAAGAAGGCCGAAATTAGCGTGGCAACTATAACAGATCTGCTAAAGAAGGCTGAGTGCTGTTGCTGTCGAGTCTTCAAGCCAGACATTACACAGTTGAATCGCAGCTTTTGTAAACTAGTTTGTTTTCTTCTGCCTTTCCAGATATCAACAATTGTCCAGGTTTCTGCATGGGATGATTTTGCACTTAATTCCACGGGGCATTTGGTAGATTCTCTGCACGCGGGCTTTGTTTTCCGCGCACACACTGCAGCGGTACTTCCAGCTCCCCGCCTCGTTCAGGTTGAAGGTAATCGCCTGGCACCCCATACAGGTTCAGGAGAAGCGAACCAGCTGGGCAATTAAGCGGCCCTTCTGGCCTCAATCCAGCTCTTGGCTTCGCTCACGCTGATGATAATAAGCACCTGGCACCGCATACAGGTTGACGAGAAGCGTACTAGCCGGGTAAGCGGGCCTTCCAGCCTCATTCCAGCTCCTCGCTTCGTTCGGATAAGCACCTAGCATCCCAAACACGTTGAGGATGAGCGCACCAGCCGGTAAGCGCTCCCTCTGGCCTCGCTGCAGCTCCCTGCTTCGTTTAGGTTGAGAATGAGGATAAGCACGTGGCACCCCATACAGGATATGTCGGGTCAGTGACCCTTCCGGCCTCATTTGAGCTCCCTGCTTCGTTCAGGTTGAGGATAAGCACCTGGTACCCCAAACAGGTTCAGGAGAAGCGAACCAGCCGGGTTTTCGGGTTGGGGACGACACCTGGCACCCCACACAGGTTGAGAGTAAGCCGGGCAAGCGGTTCCGGCCTCGTTCCGGCTGAGGACAAGCATCTGGCATCCCAGACGTTGAGGATAAGCGGGTCAGTGACCCTTCCGGCCTCATTCCAGCTCCCGGCCTCGTTCAGGTTGAGGATGAGCACTTGGCACCCCAGGCATAAGCGAACCAGCCGAGTAAGCGGGTCTTCCGGCTTCATTCCAGCCTCCAGCTTCGTTTTGATTTCGGTCGAATACTATACACGAGCGGGTGAACCCCGCTCAGGGATGATTTTTGCAAAGGCTGGCACTGATTGCTTGGGCATCTTTGGATCCTTTTCCAAGGCTCTCTTAATGATGTCGCTGTGTTTCCTCCCTCTCGTCCCCCCTTCGATCTAGAAGTCCCCCTGTCCCCTCCCTTCGTCCCTCTGGGGGGTGGAAGGGTTGGTGGGGCGGGGGGAAGTGTGCTTTGGAACCCAAGGACTGTAGCGGCTTGCCTCCATGGACGCTTCAATGCACAGGCGCAATCCAATGTGTTGCATGCATGTTCGGCAATCCTATTCAGACTGACGACGCTAGTTCAGCTGGCAATGTGGCTTCCACGCCAGCGGTGGGATGTGCTTGACTGGAGTGGCAGATGGCTTTGGAGTCTGGGTTGCGTGAAACTCCAGCTTTAACTTTGAACCCTACACAGTTTCGAACACCGCCGACATGCATCTTAACGCTCTCGAGGCTCTACGTGGCTGCAAACATCGCCAAGCACCACACCGTGCTCTTTCATTTTTCGACTCGGTTTTCAGAAAGTCTCGCCGGCAAGTTCCCCGAATCAGATGTTTCATATCAAGAAACCGACCTTGGTCGTCAAACATAATTATGTTTCGGCTGTGCGCTTCCTCGGTGTTTTTGCATGCTGAGGCAATGATGACTATCTTCAATCACGCTTCCGGCTATTGTCCATCGACCTGCAGTCAATGTCGCTCGACCGTTCCTCCCGAGGCGTGACAATGCGATCGAAAACTAAGACTGCCACGACGAGCACGATCTTGTCCGGACTCGCATGCTCGTAAGCTTGACTTTGTGCACCTGTCGTGTATTCGGTTTTAACTCACGAACCACTGCGCCTCGTCTCTCTGCGGTGCACTGAGTCGCAGACTCACAACCCGGCCGTGCTGGTCGAAAGCCATTGCGTCCGCTGCTGGTACGACAGCGTCCGCTGCTAATGCGGGCGGACGTGTTGCCTTTAGCAGGTACTCCTCGAGCAGATCGCTTGGCAAGCAAGTTTGACACGCGTATCTGCATTGCTAGGATGATACACGGGCACTGTGAAGGTGCATCCCAGCCTGGAAACACCATACTGAACCTCCCGGATAATGGATGTCCAGCAAAAGTTGTGGTTCTACGGTCCTTATCATCCAGATGATCTTAGTGCAGGCGCGAGGCCGTGTGACGACTTGGGCACGTGCTTTTCTCGCACTCGTCTTGCGCTTGTACTTGGTTCATTGGACCGTTGCGAGGCATGTTCACTGCATCGGACTTCTGAGGCTCGCACGGACCATCTATAGGAGCTCCCCAGCGCATCATTCCGGAATGTGAATGTTTTATAAGAGTTACACTTGTTTTCCACTAAGTCCTAGTCTAGTTTCACTACATAGCGATTCTCAGCACCCATTCACTGCAAATATGCTCCAAACACCCCCCCGCCCCCCAGCCCTTACCTGTCCCCGGTGGGGTGGGTGGGGTGGGTGGGGGTGGTGGGGTGGGTGGGGGTGGGGTGGGTGTGGGGTGGGGTGGGGGGGTGGGGTGGTGGGGTGGGGTGGGGGGGTGGGTGGGGTGGGGTGGGTGGGGTAGGTGCCCCCAGCCGAGGAGGTGGGGGGTGGGGGTGGGGGTGTGGGGGGTGGGGGTCCCACCCCCCCACCCCACCCCACCCCACCCCACGCCGCCTGCCACTCCGGCTGGAGCGCCTTTATTAAGCCCTTATTACGGCCATATTAAGCCCTGATGACGGCCTTATCAAGCCCTTATTAAGGCCTTATTAAGCCCTTATTAAGGCCTTATCCACCTTACCCCTCCTACCCTTAATTCAGGGAAACACAAACGCCTTGGTTTCCAGAAACACAACTGCTTTAGGGAAACACAACACGCACTGAGTCGCAGACTCACAACCCGGCCGTGCTGGTCGAAAGCCATTGCGTCCGCTGCTGGTACGACAGCGTCCGCTGCTAATGCGGGCGGACGTGTTGCCTTTAGCAGGTACTCCTCGAGCAGATCGCTTGGCAAGCAAGTTTGACACGCGTATCTGCATTGCTAGGATGATACACGGGCACTGTGAAGGTGCATCCCAGCCTGGAAACACCATACTGAACCTCCCGGATAATGGATGTCCAGCAAAAGTTGTGGTTCTACGGTCCTTATCATCCAGATGATCTTAGTGCAGGCGCGAGGCCGTGTGACGACTTGGGCACGTGCTTTTCTCGCACTCGTCTTGCGCTTGTACTTGGTTCATTGGACCGTTGCGAGGCATGTTCACTGCATCGGACTTCTGAGGCTCGCACGGACCATCTATAGGAGCTCCCCAGCGCATCATTCCGGAATGTGAATGTTTTATAAGAGTTACACTTGTTTTCCACTAAGTCCTAGTCTAGTTTCACTACATAGCGATTCTCAGCACCCATTCACTGCAAATATGCTCCAAACACCCCCCCGCCCCCCAGCCCTTACCTGTCCCCGGTGGGGTGGGTGGGGTGGGGGTGGGGTGGTGGGGTGGGTGGGGGTGGGGTGGGTGTGGGGTGGGGTGGGGGGGTGTCCCCTTCCCCCTTCCCTCCTGTGTGGGTGGTGGGGTGGTGGGGTGGGGTGGTGTGGGTGGGGTAGGTGCCCCCAGCCGAGGAGGTGGGGGGTGGGGGTGGGGGTGTGGGGGGGTGGGGGTGGGGGCGCGGGGAGGCCCCCCCACGTGCCTTGGACGCTTTGCGTCTATTTGACGCCCTTGTGCTTTTACTAGGCAAAAGCTACTCTAGGACGATTGATTGTCAGGCATAGCAACACCTCAAATAGAACATGAAAATGATGATGCTATGTCTGTTCGTGATGACTTGACAAGGATGCTGATGACGGTGATGCTGATGATGATGATGGTCATGATGATGGTCATGATGATGATGATGACGATGATGATGACGCTGAATGTTAAACCAACAGCAAAACCACAGGTGCATCAGTCGAAGATTCTGGCCGACATCCGGCTCAACAGCGACAGAGGAGGGAGGGCAGAGGTTCGCTTGAGCTGTCAAAAGGAACAGGGTTCCGCGGAAGGGGCTACAGTCTAGGAGACGGGGTTTCCGATTCAGGTTCAGATTTCAGACGGCGGAGCCGTTCTTCAGACATTCCAGGCCGGGGGCTTGGCACTTGCTTTTAGGGTCTTTTAGGGTCCTTGGGGTTCGTTAGGGGCAGGACCGGGCTACCAAGTTCACATTGGTAGCGGAGCCCGGCCTGCCGTTATCTAGGGGGAACTAGGTAACGGAAACAGGGGAAACCAATAGGTAGGTAGCCCGTAGCAGTTGCCATGGCCGTTGAAGGGGATGGAGGTTCGACTGCAGCCGGCTCGGCAGCAGGAGTCAGCCATCTTCCTTGGCAACAAATCCCGAAATTTGTGCCGGGCACTACGAACCTTGATGATTACACGCAGCGCTTGAAGTTTCTCAAAGAGTTGTGGCCAGCCGATAGCATCCAGCACCTGGGGCCGAGAGCGGCTCTCCAAGTGGAGGGTTCGGCTTTTCAGAAAATCAGCCGGATTGCTCCGGATAAGCTTCGGAGTCAAGAGGGCGTCCAGCTTATCGTGGAGGCTCTCGGCGGAGCTTGGGGGAAAACTGCTGTTGAGGAAAAGTTCCATTTCTTCGAGCAAGCCATTTTTCAGGTGACACAGAAGAATGACGAAACCAATGATTCCTACTTAGCTCGCAGTGACGCCTACTTTGAAGAACTTCTTACGCGCAAGGTGACCATCGAGGAGATCAGAGCCTACGTGTTACTTCGCCACAGCCAACTTGCCCCGGAGGACAAGAAGCGAGTTGTCATTGAGTCCAAGGGTGACCTCAAGTACAAGGAGACAGTCAAGGCGATCAGATTGTTGGGTTCCAAAATTTTTGGGGACCTTCAGAACAAGAATGCCACAGGAAACCGAGGCTTGGAACGGAACAAGATCTACGACGTGCACTACACGGAGGAAAACGGAGCCGAGGATGTGTACTACAGCGCCGTGCCCGAGGAGGAGCCGAGTGACGAGGACCTCCTCTGCTACTTCATGGACCTCAACGACGAGGACGCCGTCTACATCACCGAGTTCGAGGAGAGCATCGTGGACGCCATCCAAGATAGCGAATTGGCGCCAGTGTATGTAACATACCAGGAGGCTCGGCAGCGGCTCCGCGATAAAGCCAAAGCTCGTGGATATTGGCCTGCCAAAGGCCGTGGAAAGACGAAGGGATTCGGGAAGAAAGGAAAAGGATCTTCGTCGTCTTCGTTTCCGGGGTGGGGCACTGGCCGCAATCGGTCTCTCGCGGACCGTATCGCCAATTCCACGTGCCGCATTTGCCATCAGAAAGGACATTGGAAGCGGGAATGTCCCCGCCGATTGGCCCAGGATGGCAATGAAGCCAAGGTGGAGGTAACCCACTTTACCCAAGAGACCTCGGACACCTTTGCCCAGAACCTCCCAGAGATTCTCCATGCCATGCCACCGGAGTCCGAGCCCTACATTGGAGAAGAGGACAGCCAGGAAGCCAGACAGATCGGTGTGCCAGGGCTTGGGGGAGTCGAGCGAATTCATACTTTATACTCTCCTTGTCTAATGGCTGCTGTGCCTAAAGGGGATTGTAGCCAGACATGGAAAGAGGAACTTGCACGAAAGTTGTTAATGCTTGCCAGGAAACATAGACGATGCACCGCGGCAACATCCAGGCAGAGACTCACTCCGCAAATTTTGACCAAAGAGGCAGGCCCCGAAGTTTTGAGAAGCAGCAAGCCCCAGGATGACGATGGTGATGAGGTAGCATTGGTGGTTACTTCAGGGGCTGAGGGAGTTTTGGATACTGGGGCTAGTCGCACGGTAGTCGGTAGCCAGCGGGTACGCGATATCCTCGGGGGGCTTGACGCTGAGTGCCGGAACGGTGTCCGGAAGACATCGTCGGACATTGTCTTTAGATTCGGCAACAGCGGCACGCTTCAGTCAAAACACGCTCTGCTTCTGCCAATCTCGGAGTCGTCCTGGATTCGAGTTGAGGTGATCCCAGGAAACACGCCATTGCTTATCTCTAAACAGTTGCTTCGCGAGCTTGATGCGGTGATTCATGTTAGAAAAGGGTTCCTTCAGTTACCGGGTAAAAGGGTTCCTATGCGTTTTGATAGCCGGGGTCTGTCTGTTGTTGATCTCTCTGCTTTATTACGCACTACAACAGCAGCATGCTTCCAAGCTGAGGAGCAACCAAACCGAGCATGCACCCACCCAGCAGACCTGACAGCCCTGCCTCCATCACAGCCGCAATCAGCTCAGCTCGGAACCGCATCAGCCTCCAAACCTTTGTCCTCGGTGGATCATCGTCATGCCGATCTCCCGCAAGGATGCTTTGAAGCTTCAGGGCAAGATGGCGACCCCAGATGTGGACGAGCCGTTGGTAGCTATCTCGATGTGGAGTTTGTGCGCCCAAAGGGTGTGGAGACACTCCGCGCGTGGGGCGACATGACCTTGACTGCGGGGAAGCACAAGACCAAGACCTTCGCAGCGGCGTTCGACGAGGACTTGGTGTATGCGGTGACCATGGCGCGCAAGCAATCCCTCACCAGCAGCTGGGCCATCTCATTCAAGAATTATTGCCTTGCCCGTCTGAAGGCAGCAGCTCGGGCGGAGCAGATGGAGGACCAGAAGCGCCAAGGGAAGGGCACCCGGAAAGCGGCGTTCCCAAATCGGAGCCAGAACACCGCGACCTTAGAGGACGAGGAGGCGGCGTTCCCAAATCGGAGCCGGAACACCGCGACCTTCAAGGACGAGGAGGAGTTCGGGGAATGGAAGCTGTGCCTCAACGAAGGCAGAGCGACCGGAAGCTCAGCATCGACGGCCGAGAATCACAAAGGCAAGAGGGCGAATGCCCAGGATCCCAACCCCGCGATGAACACCGACCTCACCGCGGAGCAGCGCCTCGACATCATGACCAGGAAGGCGCTACTGCAAAGGGAGCTTGCGCAACTGGAGCAGTTGGATCCGTCTTGGGACGAGAAGGAGTGAATGCATCACAGGACAATCATGTCGTGCAATCCTTAGCCACTTGTCAGAAGATTGATGCGTGCATCTTACAGATAGAAGACAAGCTCGGGAAACTTGATAGTGAGACTGAAGACTTCCGGAAAAAGATGCACTACAAGCTTCCTCGGCTTGATGTCCTGGAAATCACTCTGGCGGACAGTGGAATCAGCAATGCCATTCGGAATCGCCAGGGCCGTGCAGTATCCATTAAAACATGGGATGCCAGTCGCATTTGGTTCATGATACATATGTACGAGCCCAAGCACCTCTGGATGAATGGCGGGAGACAGGATCCTTCAAAGGTATTTTGGCCAAAAGAGCTATTGTACGACCTGTATGAGCATCAAATTGAACACGGGCGCCATTTTCATCTGTGCACTGGTCAAAATATCTTTGCAGAGTCCTCTCCGGAACTGCAGGACGTGATGCACGGCACCATGTGCGCAGTTCACTGTCCTTCGGAGGCGATGGGATTGGGAAAGATGCGCGGCAACAATTTTCTGAACAAGAAAAGCTTTATCTATACGACTTCCAGAGTGGTACATGAGGCAATCGACACACGTAAGGAGCCGACTCACCTTTCCAACCCCAGCCAAGCAACAAGCAACACGTCTGCACCACGAAGCCCGACATGGCAGCTCCGACTGGCTGAGCAAGCAGCAGCAGCAATGATCTCTGACCGTAGTGTTCCTTTGTACCTGTCTGAGTTACTAGTAGCAGACCTTAAGCGTGAAGGGGACCTCAACTTGAGTAATCGTGCCGCGCTTGAAAATGTTCAGCAAGTTGTGAAGCGCCGACGGCTTCTTCGGAAGCAACCGGCACCGGAAATGTGCAAGGCTCGGGATCAGTTCAAGGATGCCTCGTGGATAGCTATCTTTAAGAAGTTTGATGTTCCTCACCGTGGCAGGGTGTACTTCAGGGATGGGGATGAGGTTGTAAAACAGGTTCAAACACTGATCCCGCAATTTCAAATCAAGCACGTGGTGATGGCTCGTGGCACCAACCGTGTTCAGCTGCCAAAACCTGGTCTCGAGATACAGGATATTCCCCTTCGCCAAACCATAGTGGTTTCTAGGGACAATGGTAAGGTGATGGCAGATGGTGGTTGCGAGCAGTGGACAAAGAATCCTAAGTACAAACGTTGGCGTCGGGGAATACCTGCGAGAGTCAGTCTGACGGCTTACGGCTCAGAATTTCTCGGTCAGCGGCCCCAATCAGCACCCGAGCGCCCCCAACTAGCATCCGAGATGCGTCCCCATGTAGCGTCCGATATACCCCCCAGTGAACAGAACATGGAGTCTTTTGAGCCGGGAGCAGCAGCCGAGGGTCGTCCGTGTCACAGCGCCAGTCCACCAGTGTCTTCAAGGGGTGTAAGTTCTCCTCCCATTCCTTCGGAACTTCTACAAGGGCATCCTCCAGTCATGATACCTAGGCATGGGCCGGGGTACTTAAGACTAAGTGAGCAGGAGAAGAGGGAATTAGGGAGGCTCCACCAAAACCTGGGACACCCAGACACAGGCACTATGGTTAAGTTTTTGACAGAGCGGAAGGCGGATCCTCGCATTATTCAGGGAGCCAAAGATTTGTCCTGTAGTACGTGTCTAGAGTCCGTGTCTGGTCCCAAGCCTGCGAGGCCTGCAGCGATTCACCTTGATGCCGATTTCGGGGATGTACTGGGCATGGATGTAGCATATTGGAGTGGGCAAAGTGGACATAAGTACATGTTCACACACATCCTCGATGAGGCAACGTTGTTTCATCAAGCTACGGCCACCGGTAGGACCATGGAAGACCAGTACGAAGTTCTCACCGACAGCTGGAACAAATGGGCTGGACCATGTCAACTCCTCTACGTAGATCCTGCAGGTGAGTATGTAGGAGAGTGGTGGCGAGAGAGGCTGCAGCGTGACGGTGTTTGCGCTAAAGTAGCTGCTGGTGAGAGCCATTGGCAGGTTGGTAGAGTGGAGGCTCACGGGAAAATTCTGAAGGCGATGTTGTCCCGTATGGATGCCGAGACCCCAATCACAGATGATGCAGAGTTTAGGCAGTGTCTTAGAGTCGCAGTCCATGCAAAGAATTCTCTTAGTCGAGTGCGGGGTTTCACACCGGAGCAAGCAGTTTTTGGCAAGTCGTCCAGACTTCCAGCCAGCCTTGTCTCAGATGAGTTGACGGCTAGCCATGCGCTGGCCACCAGCTCACTTCCCGAGGGTCTTGCCTTTCGACAGAGCCTTCTGCGTCGGGAACAGGCTAGGGTTGCTTTTGTACGGGTAGACAATGATACTGCGTATCGCCGGGCTCTGTTGCGAAAAACACGGGCCAACCTTCCGACTTTCGCTGCTGGCAGTTGGGTTCTCTACTGGCGACAGCAGCGAGTAGGCAGTCGCTCTCGGGGCGAACGTGGCCGCTGGCATGGTCCCGCACAGGTAATCGTAGGTGATGAGCGGGTCGTTTGGCTATCGCATTGCGGCCAGTTGGTTCGAGCATCGCCCGAGCACTTAAGGTCGGCATCGCTTCGCGAGTGGGAAGTCTTGCAACAACACAGTCAGGGTTCCCTCCACAACTCCCCCG
This sequence comes from Symbiodinium sp. CCMP2592, assembly GCA_905221615.1. Classification (NCBI taxonomy): domain Eukaryota; class Dinophyceae; order Suessiales; family Symbiodiniaceae; genus Symbiodinium; species Symbiodinium sp. CCMP2592. The sequence continues at coordinate 17,693 of CAJNDT010001371.1, read as the reverse complement.
ATAGGCTACCTAGTAGGGGTGTAGTAGATCTGCTTCGTGAGGGCGATTTGCCCACTAGAGAAGATGTAGAGATGGAGGGTGTTGCGCCCGCTTCGGAGCCACCGCCGGTAGCCGGGGCCTCGCCGCCTGCTGTAGGTGAAGTAGAAGGAGGGGTAGGTGAAATAGACACCGGTGGAGGTTTTGAGATTCCTGTAGACAGTGGTGAGACCCCGCCTTCGGCGGTAGGGGCTGAGCAGCCTGAAACCGAAGTCTCACCTGCCGTCTCGATGGAGCAAGAACATGAAGAGCCGATGGAGGTAGATCCTGTAGAGGTTCCTGTACCAGAGGACGAAGATGACCTTCTCTTCGGGGACTCTGAATGTTTCTTGATCCATCCAAGTTCGGAGCAAGTGTGGGAGATTGGGCTTCACGAAACAGACGTAGACTACAAGGATCTCCCGTCACCCGAGCAGGCCCTAAACTTTGTGATGTTAGCCAGCACCGAAAGGAAAAAGCGCACAGAGGTTAGGCTTAGGGATCTCAATCAACATGAGCGCCAACTGTTCAAAGAAGCCCAAAACAAAGAAATCAAAGCCTGGCTCGATCATCGGACGGTGCGTCGGGTTGCAGCTGGAACGCTTGAGGACTCTCAGCTGATGAGATGTAGGTGGATCCTCACCTGGAAGGCTCCTGAGAAGGAGGGTGGACCGCATAGGGCCAAGGCTAGGTTGGTGGTTTTAGGTTTCGAGGACCCCGGGTTGTCTGATATACCCAATGACGCACCAACGTTAGGGAAAGATGGTCGCCAGTTGATCTTGCAACAAGTGGCTTCTCGACAGTGGAAGCTCATCAATTTCGATATCTCCACAGCTTTCTTGCAGGGCAAAGGGGACGGCAGGAAGTTGGGCATCAAACCTCCCGAAGAACTCCGAGAGGCTTTAGGTATGGGTCCCACTGACCAGTGCCGCCTTGAAGGCGGAGCGTACGGAAGGATTGATGCTCCTTTCTTGTGGTTCCAGACTCTCAAGCAAACGTTGGAAGAGCTGGGATTCATCCAGAGCCCTTTTGATCCTTGCACGTTCAGTCTTGTCACTAAAGGACCTGGTGGGGAGCCTAGGGTACACGGTGTTCTAGGGATCCACGTTGATGATGGTATAGGCGGGGGTGATGCATATTTCAGCAGGGTCATTGAGCAGTTGCGGGGCATTTATAGCTTTGGGTCCTACGACGAAGGAGAGTTCGTGTTCACCGGGATTCGTTTTCGACAGTGGGACGACGGAAGTATTGAGATGGATCAAACAGCTTATCTCGAAAAGATTATGCCTATTCATGTTCCTAGGGACCGTAGGCTTCGACCTGAGGATCCTCTCAATGCTTCAGAAGTCCATGAGTTGCGTCGCCTTAATGGAAGCCTGCAATATGCAGCGGTACACACCAGACCGGATATAGCGGCTAAAGTGGGGTTCCTCCAATCTATGGTCACTAAGGGTAGGGTGAAGCATTTGTTGGAGGCCAATAAGGTGCTTCACGAGGCAAAGTCACACGCTGTGTCCCTGATGGTGGTACCGATTCCTGAGAAACACCTTACCTTCTGCACATTTTCCGATGCTTCTTTTGCTTCGTCCAAGGATAACCATTCGTATCAGGGCACTTTGGTCATCGCCACGGATTGGCGTATGCTTCAGAATCAGAGGGCCGTGATTGTTCCAGTAGCGTGGGCAAGCAAGAAGATCTCCCGAGTTGTGCGCAGCACTTTGAGTGCTGAAGTGGTCGCGCTGTGCGGCTCGCTTGACAGAATGTCATGGTTGAGGCTGTTTTGGGAATGGATTAAGAACCCGGGAATTGATATTTCCCACCCTGAAGAAGTTTTGAAAGAAGCTCCCAAAGCCTCGCTTGTGACGGACTGCAAGAGTGCTTACGACGTAGCTACTAAGACGGCTGTTCCGAACTGTGTCGAGCTACGTACTCAACTCGAGTGTCTGCTTCTTCGTGAACGGTTACAAGAAAACTGCAAAATGCGGTGGGTCCACTCCAAGGCCATGCTGGCGGACTGTCTTACCAAGGTTATGGATAGTTCTGAGCTCCGTAGGGTCCTTGGTTCTGGGGTATATGCTCTGTATGACGAACAACGCAATTTAGCTGACAGAGCAGGGAAGAGACAGTCGCTTCAGTGGCTTTCGTCGGACAAATCCGCATAGTCTCGAATCTTCGAAGAAAGATTTCAAAATACCTTTTTAGTGAGTGTTAAACCAACAGCAAAACCACAGGTGCATCAGTCGAAGATTCTGGCCGACATCCGGCTCAACAGCGACAGAGGAGGGAGGGCAGAGGTTCGCTTGAGCTGTCAAAAGGAACAGGGTTCCGCGGAAGGGGCTACAATCTAGGAGACGGGGTTTCCGATTCAGGTTCAGATTTCAGACGGCGGAGCCGTTCTTCAGACATTCCAGGCCGGGGGCTTGGCACTTGCTTTTAGGGTCTTTTAGGGTCCTTGGGGTTCGTTAGGGGCAGGACCGGGCTACCAAGTTCACAGCTGAAGACGATGATGATGATGATGATTGATGATGATGATGTTGATGATGATGATTGTGATGGTGCTGACGATGTTGATGTTGTTGTTGATGACGATGATGGTGGTGGTGCTGCTGCGGATGCTGCTGACGATGATGACGATGATGAACATAATGACGCTGCTCCTGCTGCTTATGATGATGATGATGAAGAAGAAGAAGACGATCATGACGATGATCAGGATATTACTGAAGATTTAAAATAATGAGGAGAACCACGACGACGACAACGACGATGACACAGAGTGTAGTGACGTTGTGGATTATGGTGGCAACATGTACACTGTTCCAATCGCTTCGGCCGTCCTCGCTGCCAGCATTACGTAGGTATGCGTTGTGACTCATATCAGAGTCAATGATTCGACTCATCTTCTGGACGCAGACAGCGGACGTCACAAGCAGGGTAAAGTTCATTCCTGCGGCATTGCTGATTTCTTCGTATAGCAGTCTGAGACAAAACCTTTATTTAATGATCTCATTCCATCTCTCTCTCTCTCTCTCGTTGCACGTTTGAGAATTCAACTTGGTGCATGGATCGTGCTCCTGCATGGAGAGGCGGGGCTGCTTCTGTCGTGCAAGATAGGTGCTCCGCTGCTTTTGTTCGCTTGTGTCGTGCACGCCTGCCGATGCAGGCAGCACTCAGGAACTGGTGGAAGATTTGGAGCGGTTGTTGGAGGCGGAGACGGCACGAGCAGGTCCTGCGGGCTGCTCGCACATGTAGCCATATGGAACATGGAAAGAAAGACGCACGCAGTCCCAGGTAGCAGCACGCAGACGGCAGCGTAGTCTCAATCAGATGTAAGTTATTAAATTGTTGAGAGCGGAATGCCAGAATTCGGTGAAACGTAACCGCTTGCAATGCAGGCATACGTGGATGTACCGATGAAGAACTGTCCAGTGAGCTTAAAGCGTGGATGGCACGCTTTACCTCGACATACCTCGACATTGGAAAGGGCCTTGCAGGACCCAAGCTTGCTGGTGCCAAACATAGCGGGCTTCGAAGCAGCTCCAATGAGTCAACTTGGCCCCTTACATTGTCATCGCCGGCCAAATGCAGATCCAGCAGAGCGCGTGCAGGCAGCGACGTCGTCGTCCCAGACAGACGGCATTGTGGGCGCATGGTGCGAATGAGCTCTGAGAAGAGTGTGCAATGTAATAGCAGAGATTGTCGCAGAAATGGTTGTATAAAGGAGATCAGATAATACAGGGAGCAAGTGGATGAGATAGCATGAGAAACAATGCATGGGACATATGTTGTTCATGCGCGGTGAGTAGCATGTTATCTGCATGGGAGAAGCTCGTTGAGTCAAGGCGGCTGTCTATGTCTATGTCGTCGTGTGTTATCATCTGTGACGCTTGATTCCGTCCCTATCATCATGTTGGTCATCATCATAATCTTCATCCTCATCCTCCTCCTCACCACCATCATCATCATCATCATTCCTAATTACCATCATCATCATCAGCGTTATAATCATTAATATAAAGGCCGACGACCATGGTCGACCGACATATGATGCTCTGGGGCGAGCTGTCCGACCAAGGGGAGGTTGAAAGATGAAGATAAAGCAAGGCGGGCCAGACTTGTAGAGCGCGCAGGAGAGAGATTGCGGGACAAGCGTGACAGGCGAGAGATTCTGGCCCAAGCACAGCAGGCAAACAGGATGATTGAGTAGGGATGTTAGGATGTCTTTGCCTATTATTGTTGGGAGGGTGAATCATGGTCTACCGCGTCTGAGACAGTTTGCGGAGCAAGCATAAGAGACGATGAGAATCGTCCCCGGATCTGCAAATGGGGTGGAAGATCCTGTAAGACCGAGATTGTGGGACTAGGACCACAGTAAGAAGCGAGCAGGGTTGGTGGAAGCTTTGCTTATTGGGGGATGGTAGAACCCTAGAGCGCGCAAGAACGAAAGAGACGCTTGAAAAAAAGAGACAGAGAGAAGGAGAGAGAGAGAGAGAGATATGTATATGTATATGTATATGTCTATGTCTATGTCTATGTCTATGTCTATGTCTATGTCTATGTCTATGTTTATGTCTATGTCTATGTCTATGTCTATGTCTATGTCTATGTCTATGTCTGTGTCTATGTCTATGTCTATGTCTATGTCTATGTCTATGTCTATGTCTATGTATATGTATATATATATATATATATATATATATATATATAAGTCAGCGCCTCAGCGCTCCCCAGCGCCCCAGCGCCCCAGCGCCCCAGTGCTCCAGCGCCCCAGCGCTCCAGCGCCCCAGCGCCCCAGCGCCCCTCCACGCCGCTCCAGCGCCCCAGCGCCCCAGCGCTCCAGCGCCCCAGCGCTCCAGCGCCCCAGCGCCCCTACGCCGCTCCAGCGCCCCTCCACGCCGCTCCAGCGCCCCAGCGCCCCAGCGCCCCAGCGCCCCAATGCTCCAGCGCCCCAGCGCTCCAGCGCCCCAGCGCTCCAGCGCCCCAGCGCTCCAGCGCCCCAGCGCTCCAGCGCCCCAGCACATTTCATGATTTCGTAGAGCAGGCCTTAGCGCCGTTGCGTTGCATGTGCCCTGAGCCAATAGACATGGAAAATTTCAGCGTCTATTTGACGCGTGTTTTTGTTGCGTTTGAATAAGCACAGTACAGCGACTGCTGTCGCATAGCCCCCAAGTGTCCATGATACGGGGGGGGGGGGGGGGGGGGGGGGGGGGGGGGGGGGGGGGGGGGGGGGTCCCACCCCCCCCACCCCACCCCACCCCACCCCACGCCGCCTGCCACTCCGGCTGGTAAGCCCTTATTAAGCTCTTATTAAGGGTTTAGTAAGCCCTTATTAAGGCCTTATTAAGCCCTTATTAAGCCCTTATTAAGGCTTCATTAAGCCCTTATTAAGCCCTTATTAAGCCCTTATTCAAGCCTTATTAAGCCCTTATTAAAGCTTCATTGAGCCCAACACTGAAAACTGCTTTCCGGAAACACAACTCCGGAAACGTGGTTTCCGGAAACACAATTCCGGAAACTGGTTTCCGGAAACACAACTCCGGAAACGGTTTCCGGAAACAGAATCCCCCGTGCCTGCCCCCCCCCCGCTGCCCCCTTGCCCCCTGCCCCTGGGCAGGAAATGGTAGAAGGCACCCCTCTGCCTCCCCCCCCCCCCGCCTGTCCCCCCTCACCCCACCTACCCACTCCCCCTACCCCACCCTTCCTCTGCAGCCCCTTCCCGCCCTCCCCTCCCCTCCTCTGAGTGCCCCCAACCCCGAGCCCGCAGCCGAGGAGGGGGTGGGGGTGGGGGTGGGGGCGGGGGGGAGGCTTGGAAACAACCGCTCGGAAACAATGGTCGGGAAACTTCCGCTCGGAAACAACGGTCTGGAAACTTCCTCGGAAACAACGGTCCGGAAACTTCCGCTCGGAAACAACGGTTCGGAAACTTTTCTTATTAAGGCTTTATTAAGCCTTTATTAAGCTGTATTAAGCCCTTATTAAGGCCTTATTAAGCCCTTATTAAGGCCTTATTAAGCCCTTATTAAGGCTTTATTAAGCTTTTACTAAGGCTTATTAAGCCCTTAATGGGGTGGGTGGGGGGTGGTGGGTGGGGTGGGGTGGCGGGGTCGGGGAGTGGGGGGTGGGGTGGGGTGGGGGGTGGGGTGGGGTGGGGGCGGGTGGCGTGGGGTGAGGTGGGGTGGGGGGAGTGGGTGGGGTGGGTGGTGCCCCCAACCCCGAGCCCCAGCCGCCGAGGAGGTGGGGGGTTGGGGTGGGGGTGTGGGTGGGGGTGGGGGTGGGGGCGCCCGAGCCCCGAGCCCCGAAGCCCGAGGCCATATTAAGCCCTTATTACGGCCTTATTAAGCCCTTATTAAGGCCTTATCCACCTTACCCCTCCTACCCTTAATTCAGGGAAACACAAACGCCTTGGTTTCCAGAAACACAACTGCTTTAGGGAAACACAACACTGGAAACTGCTTTCCGGAAACACAACTCCGGAAACGTGGTTTCCGGAAACACAATTCCGGAAACTGGTTTCCGGAAACACAACTCCGGAAACGTGGTTTCCGGAAACAGAACTCCGGAAACATGATTTCCGGAAACACAATTCCGGAAACTGGTTTCCGGAAACACTACTCCCCCCCCCTCCAGGCCCCTGGCACCCCACCCTCCCCGCCTGAAAAGGGCAGAGGTCCTGCCCGGTTTTGGGCCTGGCTGTGGGAGGGGTTCCGGCCCGCCTGGGGTGTGGCTGTGGTGAGGGGGCAGGCGGGGGGGGGAAGGCTCAAGGCGGGTGGGCACTTCCCCCACCCACCACCCCCACCCTTTCTCTGCAGCCCCCCCTCTTCGCACCTCCTGCCCCTCACCCACCACCCCTCGCCCCACCCACCCCCCCCATCCCACTCCGGCTGGAGCGCCTATTAAGCCCTTATTAAGCCCTTATTAAGCCCTTATTAAGCCCTTATTAAGGCCTTATTAAGCCCTTAGTAAGCCCTCCTTATTCAAGCCTTATTAAGCCCTTATTGAAGCCTCATTGAGATCTTATTAAGAGCCCTTATTAAGGCCTTATTAAGTCCTTATTCAAGCCTTATTAAGCCCTTATTAAAGTTTTTTTAAGCCCTTATTAAGGCCTTATCAAAAAATTAAGCTTTTTGAAATTGAATCTTGGAATTAAGCTTTTCGAATTAACTGTTTGAAATTAAGCTTTTGGAATTAAGCTTTTGGATTTGGATTCCAAAAATTAAGCTTGAAAAATTTGGATTTTGAAATTAAGCTTTTGGCATTGGCTTGAAAAACTTGGACTACTCCCCCCCCCTCCAAGCCCCTGGCACCCCATCCTCCCCGCCTGAAATTCAAGGGGGAGGGGGCCTGGGCAGAGGGCACTCCGAACCCGCCCTCTGCCCCGCCCCTGCCCGCTCCCCCCACCCACCCCACTCCCCCAACCCCACCCCCACCCTTCCCCCCTCCAGCCCCGAGCCTCCGAGCCCCGAGCCGCCCTCCTTTCCTCACCCCAACCCGCCCCGAGCCCCGAACCCCGAGCCCCGAGCCCCAAGCCCCGAGCCCCGAGCCCCGAGCGCCGAGCCCCGAGCCCCGAAGCTCGAGACCTGAGCTCCCTTATTAAAGCCTTATTAAGCCCTTATTAAAGCCTTATTAAACCCTTATGAAAGCCTTTATTAAGCCCTTATTAAAGCTTTATTAAACCCTTATTAAAGCTTTACTAAGCCCCTATTCAAGCTTTATTAAACCCTTATTTCAGCTTCATTAAGCCCTTATTAAAGCCTTATTAAGCCCTTATTAAAACTTTATTCAAGCCCTTATTAAAGCTTTATTAAATCTTTATTAAAGCTTTATTAAGCACTTATTAAGCCCTTAGTAACGCCTTATTAAGGCCTTATTAAGCCCTTAGTAACGCCTTATTAAGCCTTTATTAAGGCCTTATTAAGCCCTTAGTAAGGCCTTATTAAGCCCTTATTAATGCCTTATTAAGCCCTTATTAAAACCTTATTAAGCCCTTATTAAGGCTTTATTAAGCCCTTATTAAAGCTTCATTAAGCCCTTAGTAAGGCTTTATTAAGCCCTTATAAAGGCCTTATCACCCCGAGCCCCGAGCCCCGAGCATAGTATTTATTGCAAAATGGGGCACAAAATCCCCGACCCCCTACCCTTCCTGCCTGTTTCTTTCGCCCTCTCTCCTCACCGTCCCCCAACCCCCTGCCCCTTCCCCCCTCACCGGCTCCCCTGCAACCTACCTTTTGTTAATGTTTGGAACCCTCTCCCCCCCCACCCAATGCCGCTCCTGCCTTCCTCCCACCCTTCTATTCATGCTTCTCTCGCTTCCTGCCTCCCGCACAGCCCGCACAGCCCCTCTTCCTAGGGTGGGTGGGGGTGGTGGGTGGGGTGGGGTGGCGGGGTGGGGTGGGTAGGGGGACGTGGTGCCCCCAACCCCGAGCCCCCAGCCCGCCGAGGAGGTGGGGGGTTGGGGTGGGGGTGTGGGTGGGGGTGGGGGTGGGGGCGCCCGAGCCCCGAGCCCCGAAGCCCGAGCCCGAGCCCCCTTGTTAAGGCCTTATTAAGCCCTTATTACGGCCATATTAAGCCCTTATTACGGCCTTATTAAGCCCTTATTAAGGCCTTATTAAGCCCTTATTAAGGCCTTGTCCACCTTACCCCTCCTACCCTTAATTCAGGGAAACACAAACGCCTTGGTTTCCAGAAACACAACTGCTTTAGGGAAACACAACACTGGAAACTGCTTTCCGGAAACACAACTCCGGAAACGTGGTTTCCGGAAACACAATTCCGGAAACTGGTTTCCGGAAACACAACTCCGGAAACGTGGTTTCCGGAAACAGAACTCCGGAAACATGATTTCCGGAAACACAATTCCGGAAATTGGTTTCCGGAAACACACTACTCCCCCCCCCTCCAAGCCCCTGGCACCCCACCCTCCCTGCCTGAAATTCAAGGGTAGGGGCCTGGGCAGGAAACGGCAGGGCCTGGCCCGCCTGGCGTGTGGGTGTGGTGAGGGGGCAGGGGGGGGAAGGGGGAGGGAGCCGTTTATCCGCCTTGAGCCTGAAATTCAAGGAGGTACGAACCCGCCTCGCCGCCCCTCCTTCCCTGCGCCTGCCCCCCTGCCCCCCCCCACGCCCCCCACCCAACCACCCCCTTGCCCCCTGCCCCTCACCCACCCCTCGCCCCCACACGCCACCCATAAGGTTTTGGGCCCACCCCACCCACCCCACCCCACCCCACACCACCCCACCCACCCCACCCCCCCCACCCCCCCCATCCCACTCCGGCTGGAGCGCCGATTAAGCCCTTATTAACCCCTTATTAAGCCCTTATTAAACCCTTATTAAGGCCTTATTAAGCCCTTATTAAAGCTTTATTAAGCCCTTAGTAAGCCCTTATTAAGGCTTTATTAAACCCTTATTAAGCCTTTATTAAGCCCTTATTCAAGCCTTATTAAGCCCTTATTGAGGCCTCATTAAGCTCTTATTCAGAGCCCTTATTAAGGCCTTATTAAGTCCTTATTCAAGCCTTATTAAGCCCTTATTAAAGTTTTTTTTAAACCCTTATTAAGGCCTTATCAAAAAATTAAGCTTTTTGAAATTGAATCTTGGAATTAAGCTTTTCGAATTAACTGTTTGAAATTAAGCTTTTGGAATTAAGCTTTTGGATTTGGATTCCAAAAATTAAGCTTGAAAAATTTGATTTTGAAATTAAGCTTTTGGCATTGGCTTGAAAAACTTGGATTACTCCCCCCCCCCTCCAGGCCCCCGAGCCCCGAGCCGCCCTCCTTTCCTCACCCCAACCCGCCCCCCCTATCTCGCCGAGCCCCGACCCTTCCCGAGCCCCTGCAGCCCCGAGCCCCGAGCCCGAGCCCAGCCCTGCCCCGAGCCCCGAACCCCGAGCCCCGAGCCCCAAGCCCCGAGCCCCGAGCCCCGAGCGCCGAGCCCCGAGCCCCGAAGCTCGAGACCTGAGCTCCCTTATTAAAGCCTTATTAAGCCCTTATTAAAGCCTTATTAAACCCTTATGAAAGCCTTTATTAAGCCCTTATTAAAGCTTTATTAAACCCTTATTAAAGCTTTACTAAGCCCCTATTCAAGCTTTATTAAACCCTTATTTCAGCTTCATTAAGCCCTTATTAAGGCCTTATTAAGCCCTTATTAAAACTTTATTCAAGCCCTTATTAAAGCTTTATTAAATCTTTATTAAAGCTTTATTAAGCACTTATTAAGCCCTTAGTAACGTCCCCACCCCCCTGCCTCCCTTGGCTTGCTGCCCCACCCCCACCACCCGACCCCCTGCCCCTTCCACCCTCCCTGACCCCCTCCAATTTTTTTTTGTGGTCGCGCTTGCACCTCCACCCCCCCTGTCCGACCCCCTGCCCCAACCTCCTGCCCCTTCCCCCACCCCCACTCCCTGGCCCCTTCCTACTTGCCTCGCCAACCCACCCAACCGACGAAAATTTGTGCGCTTCCCTCTCCAGAACATAAAAGGAGAAAGGGTGAGGGAGGGGAAGCCACCGGCCGAGGTGGAATATGTAGCTAAATGTCGTAAAAACAAAATCGTGCTTGTATCTTTTTGTCTGGGTCTCTAACCATATATGCACATCCATATGTATGTATATGCGCGCATTGTTGAACCTGTATCCAAGCCTATATCCATGTTTATGCTTTATTTTTGTAGATAATCACATCTTCGGGGGCGGAAGCCACCGGCCGAGGCGAAAATATTTCAAAGTGTAACTGCTTTCATACATGCACACGGTCAGATGAAATCTAAATATTTTTATATTCCAATTGAAACCGAAACTTATATTTATGTCTTTATCTGTGTCTATACAGTCTATACTCATACATGCATCTATATATTTATCTGCATGCATACTTAGACCTATGGCTAGACTTGTTTCCATGACGATGTTTTTCATTTGTATTGTTTGTTTGTTCACGTTTACATGTGTATCTAAATGTAGATTTACAGTTTCTGCGTATCTGCTGTTTGTTTGTCTGTACTACTACTTACACATTTAATTAAAACCATATGTATACCTCTAGTTTACTTGTTTATGTGTGCATTTTTATATATATATATACATACATACACATATTTGTATACATGCTTAAATGTAAATGTTCACTTGTATCTATAATAATACATATATATATATATATATATATATTTCAAGTTGGGTGTTTGTCTGTATTTGTTGCCAGATGTATTCTTGTATTTGTTTCCAGAACTAGAGGTACATCTATATATGTATATGTACATGTTTTTCAGCTATCTGCATATCTAGATACATACATGTGTATATATATATGCCAAGGTATCTGTGTGTGTATATATATATATATATGCATTAATGTATACGCATGACATGAATTCGTATCTCCGAGGACCCCAACTCGGCATATACACATGTATGAATGTGAATATATACACATGTATGAATGTGATATATATATATACATACATATATATATATATACGTACATAATATATGTATATATATATATATATACACATGTATTTGTATACATATATACTTGTGCATAGGTTCGAACACATCTTTAAGGGAATATACATGCATACATCTATTGATTTCTATGCTGGTAATCATCATAGAATGTCTTTGTTTGATTGTTGGAAAAAAGCTGTTCAAGATACGGAACGAATGGGCAGGCCCAAGCAAGGTTTAGGTAAATTGACAAACACAGGCCCAAACGGGATTTGAATCACTTGACACTCATAGTCCCAAGCGGGTTTAAGTACATTGACAGTTCCAAGCGGAGTTTAAGCAAAGTGACATACAGAGGCCCAAACGGGGTTTAAGTCAACTGACATACCTAGGCCCGGGCGGGGTTTAAGTGAATTGGCATACACAGGCCCAGACGGGGTTTAAGTCAACTGACATACATAGCCCCAAGCGGGGCTTAAGAAAATCGACATGCATAGGACAAGATCGGAATTCAGTAACTTGACATACATAGCCCTCAAGCGAGGTTTCTGTAAATTGACATACACAGCTTTAAGCAGGGTGTCCAACAGATTAATACACATACCCGAAAGCGGGGTTTAAGTAAATTGACGTGCATGTCCCCAAGCTTCAGGCCGGGTTAAGGCATTCACATACCACAACTTTCGCAACCAACTGCTGCGCTGGCGCACCTCGGCTGCGCCGCTAAAGGCCGTTCAACACAAGGCGCAGCCTCTAAAATTTAGGGGTTTAGGGTTTAGGGTTTAGGGTTTAGGGTTTAGGGTTTAGGGTTTAGGGTTTAGGGTTTAGGGTTTAGGGTTTAGGGTTTAGGGTTTAGGGTTTCAGGTTTAGGGTTTAGGGTTTAGGGTTTGGGTTTAGGGTTTAGGGTTAGGGTTTAGGGTTCAGCAGCTCTGGTCGAGCAGTATCTAGTCAAGTTCGCTAGTAAGAACCTGGAAGAATACCCACCCACCCAAAGAATCCCAAAACATAAGAGTTAGAAAAATTTTTTCGTTACCCTCAGACGACATCAAACCTCAAACCCTACGCCTTGATTTCTAGCATATACTTATGTTTCTATTGCTGCAGTACAGAAAGAAGCATGACACATTTCAGGCCGGAAATGTGTCATTTTTCCGCCTTGCAGAGTGTCATCGTTTCCGCCTTACAGAAAGAAACATGACACATTTCAAGCCGGAAATGTGTCATCTTTTCCGCCTTACAGAAAAAGCATGACACATTTCAGGCCGGATATGTGTCATCTTTTTTGCCTTACAGAAAGAAGCATGACACACTAAAGCCCAAACCCTAGGCCCTAAACCCTAAAGCCCAAACCCTAGGCCTTAAACTTAAAGCCCAAACCCTAGGTCCTGAACCCTAAAGCCCAAACAAACCCTAGGCCTTAAACCCTAAAGGCCAAATCCTAGGCCCTAAACCCTAAAGCCCAAGCGCTAAACCCTAACCCTAAAGCCCTAGGCCCTAAACCCTAAAGCCCAAAACCCTAGGCCCTAAACTCTAAAGCCCAAACCCTAGGCCCTAAACCCTAAAGCCCAAGCGCTAAACCCTAACCCTAAAGCCCTAGGCCCTAAACCCTAAAGCCCAAAACCAAACCCTAGGCCCTAAACCCTAAAGGCCAAACCCTAGGCCCTAAACCCTAAAGCCCAAACCCTAGGCCCTAAACCCTAGAGCCCAAACCCTGGGGTCCTGACGAAAACCTGGTGCAACACTTGTGGGACGGGGGGTCCTGCCGAAAAATTGGCTCAACATTGGGGGGTCCTGCCGAAAAATTGGCTCAACATTGGGGGGTCCTGCCGAAAAATTGGCTCAACATTGGGGGGTCCTGCCGAAAAACTGGCTCAACATTGGGGGGTCCTGCCGAAAAACTGCTCAACATTGGGGGGTCCTGCCGGAAAACTGGCTCAACATTGGGGGGTCCTGCCGAAAAACTGGCCCAACATTGGGGAATCCTGCCGAAAAACTGGCTCAACATTGGGGGGTCCTGCCGAAAAATTGGCTCAACATTGGGGGGTCCTGCCGAAAAATTGGCTCAACATTGGGGTCCTGCCGAAAAATTGGCTCAACATTGGGGGGTCCTGCCGAAAAATTGGCTCAACATTGGGGGGTCCTGCCGAAAAATTGGCTCAACATTGGGGGGTCCTGCCGAAAAAATTGGCTCAACATTGGGGGGTCCTGCCGAAAAATTGGCTCAACATTGGGGGGTCCTGCCGAAAAATTGGCTCAACATTGGGGGGTCCTGCCGAAAAATTGGCTCAACATTGGGGGGTCCTGCCGAAAAATTGGCTCAACATTGGGGGGTCCTGCCGAAAAACTGGCTCAACATTGGGGGGTCATGCCGAAAAATTGGCTCAACATTGGGGGGTCCGTGCCGAAAAAATGGCTCAACATTTAAATACTCATTTGAGAGAGAGGGTTTAGGGTTTAGGGTTTATAGAAATTGTTAAGGGTTTGGGTCCCAATAACGTTTTGGGCGAAACGTTTTGAACGAAACGTTTTGAACGAAACTTTTTGACCGAAACGTTTTGAACGAAATGTTTTGAACGAAAGTTTTTTTTTGCGAACCATGTTTTCAGATTCGCTGGGGGGCTGCGAAACGTTTCGACCGAAACTTTTGAGCGAGACGTTTTGACTGTCCTGAGGCTGGGGCCCCGGGGGGAGGGGGGGGGCGGCCACGAAATTGGTTCAGTGCAAAAGTTGCAGTGTACTCGGTGTCAACAGCAAACGCCGGGAGAGAAAGACAGGGAGGGGGGGGGGGCGGCCGCGAAATTGGTGGCGTGCAACAGTGGTAGTTACTGGGATCGTCATCGCGAAGTTGATGTAGGATGCCCAGGATCACGTGAGCAGGGACGAGTAGACGAGTCGAAACTTTTGGACGAGACGTTTTGACCGCCTGAGGTTGAGGCTACGGGGGGGGGGGGTGGGGCGGCCACGAAATTGGTTCAGTGCAAAAGTTGCAGATAACAGTAGCATCATTGTGACTTTCAAGTCGCATAAACAAGTTCACGTGAAAACGTATGTACTCGGTGTCAACAGCAAACGCGAAGACTTTTACCAAATTTGACACGAAGCTTGGCGGGAGAGAAAGAAAGGGAGGGGGGGGGGGGCGGCCGCGAAATTGGTGGCGTGCAACAGTGGTAGTTACGTAGCTACTAGGATCGTCATCGCGAAGTTGATGTAGGATGCCCGGGATCAATATGTTCGTACTGACAGGCTTCTGTCATGATTTCGAAGGCATTTGAATGCTCAGATGCTCTCAGTTGCATTGGAATGCCCTTAAAAGGGCTCGTTAGGTCACCGAAAAGGAGAGAGGGTAGGGAGGGAGGGAGGGAGGGAGGGAGTGAGGGAGGGAGGGACCTCAGGCTCCTGGCCTTTCGTGGCCTGCTCCTGGCCTTTCGTGGCCTGCTCCTGGCCTTTCGTGGCCTGCTCCTGGCCTTTCGCGGTCTGTTCCTGGCCTTTCGTGGCCTGCTCCTGGCCTTTCGTGGCCTGCTCCTGGCCTTTCGTGGCCTGCTTCTGGCCTTTCGTGGCCTGCTCCTGGCCTTTCGTGGCCTGCTCCTGGCCTTTCGTGGCCTGCTCCTGGCCTTTCGTGGCCTGCTCCTGGCCTTTCGTGGCCTGCTCCTGGCCTTTCGTGGCCTGCTCTTGGCCTTTCGTGGCCTGCTCTTGGCCTTTCGTGGCCTGCTCCTGGCCCTTCGTGGCCTGCTCCTGGCCTTTCGTGGCCTGCTCCTGGTCTTGCGTGGCCTGCTCCTGGCCTTTCGTGGCCTGCTCCTAGCCTTTCGTGGCCTGCTCCTGGCCTTTCGTGGCCTGCTCCTGGCCTTTCGTGGCCTGCTCCTGGCCTTTCGCGGCCTGCTCCTGGCCTTTCTGGCCTGCTCCCGGCCTTTCGTGGCCTGCTCCTGGCCTTTCGTGGCCTGCTTCTGGCCTTTCGTGGCCTGCTCCTGGCCTTTCGTGTCCTTTCGTGGCCTGCTCCTGCCTTTTCGTGGCCTGCTCCTGGCCTTTCGTGGCCTGCTCCTGGCGTTTCGTGGCCTGCTCCTGGCCTTTCGTGGCCTGCTCCTGGCCTTTCGTGGGGCCGCTGGATTTGAACCTGGATTTGGGGCCTGGGGCCTGGTCATTTCGGGGGCTGGATTTGGGGCTTGGTGCCTGGATTTGGGACTGAGCCTGGATTTGGGGTCTGGAGCCTGGATTTTGGATTTGGGACTGGATTTGGGGTCTGGAGCCTGGATTTGGGCATGGGGCCTGGAGTTGGGGCCTGGCCTGGAATTGTGACTGGAGCTTGGATTTGGGGTCTGAACCCTGGATTTGGGGGCTGGGATTTGGGGGTCTGGAGCCTGGGGCTGGGGCCTGGATTTGGGGCCTGGGGCCTGGATTTGGGATTGGGCCTGGATTTGGATTTGGGACTGGGCTTGGGGCTGGATTTCGAAGCTTGGATTTGGGGTGGGCCTGGGAGCCTGGGGTCTGGGGCCTGGGCTTGGAGGGCCTGGTGCTTGGACCTGGATTTGGGGGATTGGAAAGTGGGCCTGGGTTGGAGGTTATGGAGAAATTGGTTTATCAAGAAGCTTATTCCGTTTTTGATCGGGTGGCTGTTTTGAGTTGGTTGGGCTGAGTTAATGGTTGAAGTTGTGGTTGTGCGAAATTGGATTATCAAGAAGCTAACGCCAGTTTTATCCGAAATGCTGGGCCTTAGCGGTGGTTACAAACAAGGACAAGCAATTTCTATTTATCACTTTCTTGAGGGTTTAGGGTTTAGGGTTTAGGGTTTAGGGTTCAGCAGCTCCGGGTCGAGCAGTTTTAAAGTAGTGTTGTGTCTATGGTTTAAGAATAACACCCACCCACCCTCAGAATCCCATAACATTAAGAAAATAGAGGGTTTTTTTTCATCCTTCGAAGCACCTATCTACAACTTAGCTTGACACACTTCTATGACTATGATGTTATAGTCAAACCCTAGGCCCTAAACTCAACTACTGCTTGGTTGAAGGCCAGCACGAGAATGTTGTTGTTCGGTCTCCGTCGACATTCTCTTCAGACGCTTCCAGTTGCTGTTGTCGCTAAACCCTAATTTGTTTATGGTGTCAACACAACCAGCTGAAAGATTAAAGTTGCGGAGCTGCTGAATTCTAAACCCTAAACCTCACATACAACTATTACAGATCGTAACTTTCCACTCCTTCGATCAAGCAAGTGCTGTTTCTTTACACTCGTTCTTGCAACACGCTTCACTTTAAGAGTTAATGCTGCCGACCAGCTTTCTAAGAGAGCTAGTTAAGAAACGCAACATCGCCCTAACCCGCCGAAGCTGCGGTCACGCCATCGCTTTACGATAGCAACCATAGCTGTCAAGTGTCATGACTTGAATCTCCTCAACTAGCAACTACAGCTATCCAGCTTTCTAAGAGAGCTAGTTAAGAAACACAAGATCGCCCTAACCCGCCGAAGCTGCGGTCACGCCATCGCTTTACGATAGCAACCATACATCACTTCCAAGGCTCGCCTTAACCGCAGCTCTTCAGCCGTCCTAGATCCTTCAATCAAGAATGTCCCCAACCCACCCTAGATCCTTTCTAAGAGTTTATGCTTTGCTCAGCTTACACCTGTATCGAGCAACCCCAAGCCACCCTCTCGATAGCTCTTCAACCACCCTAGATCCTTCAATCAAGAATGTCCCCAACCCACCCTAGATCCTTTCTTTGGGCCTCGACCACGAATTCCATTAAGGTTGAAATTACTATATGATAAAGAAATGACCAGATGTTTGGACAATTCGTGGTCCAGGCCCAAAACGTCTGGTGACCAGATGTTTGGACAGATGTTTGGAGGATTCGTGGTCCAGGCACGTTTTGGGCCTGGACCACGAATTGTCCAAACATCTGGTGACCAGATGTTTGGAGGATTCGTGGTCCAGGCACGTTTTGGGCCCGGACCACGAATTGTCCAAACATCTGGTGACCAGATGTTTGGAGGATTCGTGGTTCAGGCACGTTTTGGGCCTGGACCACGAATTGTTCAAACATCTGGTGACCAGATGTTTGGAGGATTCGTGGTCCAGGCACGTTTTGGGCCTGGACCACGAATTGTCCAAACATCTGGTGACCAGATGTTTGGAGGATTCGTGGTCCAGGCACGTTTTGGGCCTGGACCACGAATTATCCAAACATCTGGTGACCAGATGTTTGGAGGATTCGTGGTCCAGGCACGTTTTGGGCCTGGACCACGAATT
>CAJNDT010001370.1:0-61243 GCA_905221615.1 Symbiodinium sp. CCMP2592 | reverse complement strand
CCCGATTTTGGCTTTCTTCGTTGGACATACAAGCTCACGCAATTCGAGGCCCCAGATTCGAGCTCAGATGTGGGAGCCATTTCTGGGGCCCAGTTATGCCGTTTTTTCGTCTATCAGATGCCACATCTGCGTGCACAGCTGGCCGTTGCGTGCAACAGTATATAAACCTCGCCAGCTCTGTTTTGCATTTTGCCGGTGTTCCTTCAAAACTCAAAATAACAAGTGGAATGCTCGCAAACATGTGAACCTTGCAAACAGATTTCTCACACAGAGGAGGCCCTTCCAAGCATCCTAGAGAACAGCTTCCGGAATTGGCTCCGTAATTCGAGCGTTCTTTTGGCCCATGTGTTGCAACGATGTCCGACGTGGAAGCACCTCCTGTTCCTCCCCCTCGAAGAGTGGAGTTGCCGCAGGAGTGTAGAACGTCCTTCGTAAATAAATGGTCCTTCCTCGTCTGCCTGTTGCTAGGAGACTTTGTCCGCCCGTCTGGCCCGCCTGCGACAGGAGCGTCAGGATACAAAGGTGTGGTATTGTCTGCGTGTCTACAAGATGTCTTGATTGTCTTTCGTCCAAAGCAGGTAGAAGCGCGCAGACACGCTAAGATCCTGAAAGCAGAGCAAAAACGACTTCGCAAGGCATGGTTCTGTCTGCTGCCCCGTCGAATGTAGATGTTTGAACTTGCCCAGGCCAAAACAGTAGCACGGCAGCTTTCTGAATCGCAGTAATTAACCCTTGTCGTTTCTCACACGATGGCGCGAATGTTTTAACGCGCATTGCACCCGGCACTGAGAGTGATCAGCGGTCAGTGAGCTTCGCTGTCGCTTCTCTGGTGTTGAACTGTTGCCCCAGCAGCGAGTATCTGTTGAGCAGTGACTAAGCTCTGCCAGCTTTTAGTACGTGAGTCAGTGAGTGTGAATGAGTGAGCTTAGCTGCGACGAACGGCTGCCTGCAGCGCGTAAATTCTTCTTCGGTGTCGGGTGAGCAGTGACCAAGCTCCGCTCTTTCTTTTCAAAGGGAATGAATGTTTACGGCTTTGAGCCCGGCGCTGAGAGTGGTCAGCGGTGCGAGCCCTGCCGAAGCAGTGGGTGAGAGTGCTTGGCTGTGGCCCGAACTGTTGCGTGGCAGCTAGTAACTTCTTCGTCTTCGGTTGAGCGTGAGCGGTTCAGCAGTGTGCAAGGCTTGTCTGAGGCAGAGCACGAATGTTTTACGGGCTTTGAGCCTGGCACTAAAAGCGATGACTCTGCGGAGTGGGGTTTGCCATCTGGCAATGAGGTCTGCCATCTGAGCCAGTGAATGTATGCGCATTGCCCAAACTGTTGCCTGAGCAGCTGGTAAACTTTCCGGCTAGTCAGTGACGAAGCCTTGCTTTGACGTAATCCCAGCCTTCTTTTTCTGAAGGACACAAAACGTGGTTGCGTTGCGGTGTAGGGTGTAGGGTTTAGGATGAGTAAGTGAGCCTTGCTGTAGTCCATGTGGGCAGCCAAAACTCTTTGTTGACATCTAGCAGGTTTTTTCGAATGCACGAATGTGAGCCCGTCATATCATGCTCATTCGCTTCTGAAATGTTGAGCCTGTTGCAAGGTCGAAGCTGAGCGCCGTAGTCTTTTACGTAGAGCAACGCGCAGCATGGGAAATCTGGATCCGAAATTGTCCGCTGGCAGAAAGCTAGGAGAGGCAGACCTAAATTGAGTGTTGAGGCGCGCCGCCGCAGTTTGATTCGCGATTGTTGCTGCTGGTGTGAGGATACAGACAGGGACCTGAAAACGAGCCAGAGGTTTGCGGGCAAATGATTTCACCCCTTGAGGGGCGGGGAGGTTGGGACAAAGGCGAGTGGTATCTACTAACTCAATCTGCCAACTGAGTTTTGATTGACCTCCGGCCAATGTCTGGGACCTTCCACCGTTACTAATAATGGTTATACTACCCAAAGGGTGTGTAAGTTTTTCCCCTTGTTTTTGCAGCAGATGGGGTGGGTTTCCCTTTGGGTTCCCTTGTTTTTTTGCAGCACTTCAGGTGGGCTACATATGGGTTCCCTAGTTTTTTGCAGCATTTCGGGTGGGTCTGTGTATGTTCTTCATTGAGCTTTCTTGTAGATTCCCATGGTTTTTGCAGCATGGACGGTGGGTTCCCTGTGGGTTCCCTAGTTTTTGCAGCATTTTTAAGTGGGTTGGTTTCCATGGTTTTTAACAATATCGACGGTGGATTCTCTGTGGGTTCCCTTGTTTTTTGCAACACTTCAGGTGGGCAACATATGGGTTCCCTTGTTTTTTGCAGCATTTCGGGTGGTCTGTGTATGTTCTTCACTTAGCTGTCTTGTAGATTCCCATGGTTTTTTGCAGCATGGACGGTGGGTTCCCTGTGGGTTCCCAATTTTTTGCAGCATTTTTAAGTGGGCTCCCATGGTTTTTCACCGTCGATACGGTGGGTTCTCTGTTTGGTTCCCGGGTTTTTGCTGCATTTGAAGTGGGTTCCCATGGTTTTCCAATAGGCTCTTTTGGCTTTTGCAGCATGTCAGCTGGGTTCCCTGTGGGTTCCCTAGGTTTTTGTAGCATTTTTAATTGGTTCCCATGGTTTAACAGCATCGACGGTGGGTTCCCTGTGGGTTCCTTGCTTTTTGCAGCATTGCAAGTGGGTTCCCATGGTTTTCCCAGCATATATTGCGCAAAGGTATGGGCGGGCTCCCCTGGCTCTTGCAGTGTGTCAGCTCGGTTCCCTGTGGGGTACATGTGGGTTCCCAGGGTTTCTCCAGCTCGCGCATTATGTTTCAGAGAAGAGTGGAACTGAAGAAGATGTTCAGGACAGTGGCTGCAGGTGTGGCCCAGTTCCATCGCACATCTTGCGCTGCATTTGGATTTGCTGCTTTGAAGTAAGGCTGCAAAACGCACGTCTGCTATCTGCAGTTTGGGTCGAGACCAAAGACGTTAAACAGGCTCACCTCTGATGCACATGAGGCTCGCCGCCCTCCTGTGGTAATGCTCTTGATAAGTTTGCTGCGGCTAAATGCTGGCACGCTGATGCGAGGATTTTGTGGCATCTACTGGCAGATGTTAATCTCAGCTTGTAGCTTCAACTGTTTCGATTGCTTGCTGTACGTGGGCTGTTTTTGCGCTGGGAAGCTCCACTTGCAAGAGCTCTTTTTTCCTACAGAATCGTAGGAAGCCTCGAAGGGCCTCCCCTGTAGGGTGCTTTTTGCCTGCGACGCGCCCTTACACTCCTTTTCTGCAGCCAGGTCGTTACTGCCCGTTTATCGAGGGACTTAGGTTGCCCTTCGAGGTAGAAATGTCTCCTTGGCCGGTTTTGGGCAGGCAGCTCTGTGTTTCGCATCATGGCTGTCTTTCCGTTGCCTGCAACATTCGTTGCTCGCCCTTCTTCCTCGGGTGGATCTTGCCCAGTGGCGTTTCTAGCTTGCCATGGCCGACAAACGGTCACACAAGACTGTGGAAGAGTGAGACTCGCATGGCAATGCCTGCCACGGTGATCTCTGACGGTCCTTGCAGTCGACTTAGAGTTCCAGCATGGCTGAGAGCATCGATGTGGTCTTGGCGGCAGAGGATTTGCCATCTCCGTATTGTGGTCGAGCATCCTGGCGTTGCTCTTGTCCGCTGTTGAGAGGTCGGATTTGTCCCTCGGAGTAGCATTGTGTCCTTGCGGATGGGCCATGTTCATCTTCTTTCTGTTCGTGGCTCGATGTTGTTGTGCTTTCGCCCTCCTCTGATCGTATGGAGAACTCCTTGGTGGATCGCGTGGAGCGACTCATAAGAACGAAAAGCTTTGAATGCTGCCAAGAAGGAGGCCACCAAGCCATATTCATCTTCTTTCTGCAGGGGGATGTGCCGCGGTGGCCTTGTCGGCGTGCCGGGTGTCACAGCAGTACAACCGTTTCTGATGGTCAGGTTCTTGTCCGTTCGGAGGTCAGTGGCTTAAAATTTGGTCTTGTTCCAGCTTCCATCATGTACTGGGGAGGCCCATTGTGGCGAAGCCAGAATTGCTTTCGTTTCGTGGGCCCAGAAACGGGGTCGTCCGCAGCATCATTTCTTGGGCTCATCCTGCTTCTATATCCACTGGAGATCAGTGTCAGTTTGCAATGTCATCGAGGTATCTCGAGGATCTTTTTAAGCCAATCGAGATCTTTGACGTTTATTAGGATGCATCGCTGCGACACGATCATCGAAGCTCCTGTCTAGGATTGCCAAGATCTATGGCTCTATGGAGTCAGCAATAGCCAATAGCTTGCAAGATCATCGAAGCTTGTTGAAGCCTTTTTCTAGCTCCAGCAAGTGGACTTGGAGCCAGCTCCGGCTTAGAATTCTCTGTAGTAAAGAAAGAAGAAAGGCAGCCCACGTGTTCGTTCAGGTCCGAGGCTTCTGGTGACCCCTTTAATACATCCGGGCCACAAACGTGTGGCTTTGAAGCCACATAAGCCACAAACGTGTGGTTTTGAAGCCACATCAAGGCCACTTAACGTGTGGTTCTCAAGCCACATCAACGTGTGGTTTTGAGGCCACATCATCTGAGCGGTCACAAGGTCCCGCTTTTTGCGAGGAGTCCCAACCGGGTCCCACCGGGCCCATCCAAGTCCCACCTTCTGCGTCACCGAATCCCGTTTTTTTGCTCGCCGGGTCTTATCCGGGTGTCACCGGGTCCCATGTTTCCCACACAAGAAGTTTCATCTGGTTGTCACGTGTCCCATACTTTGCTAGCCAGATCGAATCCGGGTCCCACCGGGTCCCACCGGGTCCCATCCGGGTCCCACCTGGGTCCACCCGGGTCCCATTTTTCTAGGGCCGGGTCCCACACCCCGTTTAGGTTTTAAAAGTTTAAATGAACGGCGAGGCGGGACCCATGCACGGTTTTTGTGCATGGAGCTGCCTTTAGCATTGTAGTCCAGGTCATGTCCCAAACGGTGTCAACACTTCTTCAGTGAAAGCATGCATGAATCAAAGCATGTTCTCGCGAAGCTCGCACTGCTTCAGCAGTTGAGGCACTCTCGTTTGCCGTGTGCTTTCCGAAGGTGGAGAAACGAGATAGAGAAGATTAGCATGGCCCCTGCGCAAGGATGACACGCGCAAGCCGAGAAATCTACCAACGTGAAGCACAAGATAACAGGGACAGCTGCAAGCTGCAGGAACTACAGACCAGAAGAGTGCAGAGACTACGGTAAGATTGTAAGCTCCGAACCCACAAGGAAGGCTTTGGAAGGCTTCAGTTTCTGTCTCGAAACCCCACAAATGACGGTTCAAGAGGCTTTGCACTGTTGGTGAAATCGCAAGCTTCGCGACTCCAAATGTAGGGCTGGAAAAGTCCAGCAATTCTGGCTTCGCTTGAGCGGGCCTCCCCTGTGCCCGTTTCTTTCATGTTGATTTAATGTACTTCTATAAGAAAGCAAGGCTCGGCTTGGAAGCCTTAATCCTGAAAGCTTGTTTTTTTCCAAGCCAAGCTGGACGCGCGCCTGTGTGCCACAGTCGCCTGTTGTGTAGCAGTCAGGCGGACGTGCCTCAAAGTAGAAGAATTCGCGACCCCCCAAAATGGGGCCGTTTGGCGGCCCCATTTTGGGGTCGGGGTTCCAAGCCTCCAACTCATGCTCAAACTATATATTTAATGAGGCCGGGCGCATGTCGCAGCCCTGTTTTCGGGGCCGCGAAACGGCCCCATTTTTGGGGTCGCAAATCGCAAATGTTCGGGGCCAACCAGCTGGATCTCGGGCGTGCGCCTGCCTGCCTTTGTTCCCGCAGTTTTGGGCATCATGCAGACGCAAGATTGAAAAGCCAGAAGTCTTGTCCAAAGCAGCTGCACGCTCACCTTAAATGCCACAACCAGCGGATTTGCAACTGGGGAGGCCCATTGTGGCGAAGCCAGAATTGCTTTCGTTTCGTGGGCCCAGAAACGGGGTCGTCCGCAGCATCATTTCTTGGGCTCATCCTGCTTCTATATCCACTGGAGATCAGTGTCAGTTTGGAATGTCATCGAGGTATCTCGAGGATCTTTTTAAGCCAATCGAGATCTTTGACGTTTATTAGGATGCATCGCTGCGACACGATCATCGAAGCTCCTGTCTAGGATTGCCAAGATCTATGGCTCTATGGAGTCAGCAATAGCCAATAGCTTGCAAGATCATCGAAGCTTGTTGAAGCCTTTTCTAAGCTCCAGCAAGTGGACTTGGAGCCAGCTCCGGCTTAGAATTCTCTGTAGTAAAGAAAGAAGAAAGGCAGCCCACGTGTTCGTTCAGGTCCGAGGCTTCTGGTGACCCCTTTAATACATCCGGGCCACAAACGTGTGGCTTTGAAGCCACATAAGCCACAAACGTGTGGTTTTGAAGCCACATCAAGGCCACTTAACGTGTGGTTCTCAAGCCACATCAACGTGTGGTTTTGAGGCCACATCATCTGAGCGGTCACAAGGTCCCGCTTTTTGCGAGGAGTCCCAACCGGGTCCCACCGGGCCCATCCAAGTCCCACCTTCTGCGTCACCGAATCCCGTTTTTTTGCTCGCCGGGTCTTATCCGGGTGTCACCGGGTCCCATGTTTCCCACACAAGAAGTTTCATCTGGTTGTCACATGTCCCATACTTTGCTAGCCAGATCGAATCCGGGTCCCACCGGGTCCCACCGGGTCCCATCCGGGTCCCACCTGGGTCCACCCGGGTCCCATTTTTCTAGGGCCGGGTCCCACACCCCGTTTAGGTTTTAAAAGTTTAAATGAACGGCGAGGCGGGACCCATGCACGGTTTTTGTGCATGGAGCTGCCTTTAGCATTGTAGTCCAGGTCATGTCCCAAACGGTGTCAACACTTCTTCAGTGAAAGCATGCATGAATCAAAGCATGCTCTCGCGAAGCTCGCACTGCTTCAGCAGTTGAGGCACTCTCGTTTGCCGTGTGCTTTCCGAAGGTGGAGAAACGAGATAGAGAAGATTAGCATGGCCCCTGCGCAAGGATGACACGCGCAAGCCGAGAAATCTACCAACGTGAAGCACAAGATAACAGGGACAGCTGCAAGCTGCAGGAACTACAGACCAGAAGAGTGCAGAGACTACGGTAAGATTGTAAGCTCCGAACCCACAAGGAAGGCTTTGGAAGGCTTCAGTTTCTGTCTCGAAACCCCACAAATGACGGTTCAAGAGGCTTTGCACTGTTGGTGAAATCGCAAGCTTCGCGACTCCAAATGTAGGGCTGGAAAAGTCCAGCAATTCTGGCTTCGCTTGAGCGGGCCTCCCCTGTAATCGGAGTCTGGGATTGCTTCATGGTTGCTTGTCTCTTTTGGAACTTGCAGACTCGAGGTGCATGTTGTGTCAAAAATCCACCTCTATGGCCTCAGCAGGCCTCAAGCGCCCGCAAGTGAAGCCTCGAAGGCCTTGTGAAAGTGGTCAGCGCAGGCGGCTCCAAATGTGGGGTCGAATAGTCTGAGCAATTTTAGCTTCGCTTGAGTGGCCCCCCTCTGTGCGCGCTTGTCTCATGTTAATCACTTCCACAAGCACGTGTCTGTGGAAATTTCTGGTTCTTGGAGAGTCTTTTTCACACTGGATGCCTGCCGTGAGCGGGTCGCCTCGGTGTGTAGCAGTCTGGAATGCAGGGGCTTGGGCTTGGGCTTGGGCCCCAGAATGAAGGAATTCGCGACCCCAAAATGGGGGCCGCCACGCGGCCCCAATTTTGGGTCCTCTATAGTTCCCAGTCAAATATATTAGAGGAGGTTGGCTGCATTTCGCGGCTCCTTTTCTGGGGCCGCGAGACGGCCCCATTTTTGGGGTCGCAAGTTTGATCCCTGCACCCACAGCGGCTGAATCTCGTCGGCTGCGCATGTCATGAGGTAAGTTTGGGGAACGTCTGGTGGAGGACCGTTTGGAAGGTCGGGGCTTGTCCAAAGCAGCTGTGTGCTTGCCCTTGTTGCTGCTGCTGCTGCAGCCAGCGGAATGCAACTGTGGAGGGCCGACCTGGCGAAGCCAGAATTGCTTGTGTTTTGCGGGCCTGGAAATGGGGTCGTGTTAAACATTCTGCCAGGAACAGTAACACAGCTAGTGCAGTACAGTTAATGTACAGGAACAGCCGTCACGCACACGCGACGTGCAGGCTCGAGACCCCAGGACACACCGTGCCCAGGAACAAAAGTGTCCGACAGTCTTTGTGGGTAGGAACCCTTAGTGAAGCCCGTTCTTTAACATGGTAGCGGAGCTGCCTCCAGGAACCTCCTTGGCAGCGATGATGCTACTCGTAGCCATAGGAACCATGATGCTCGGCGCCATGGCAGTTTGCCTCGTTGCCGGATGGAAGCAAATGCGCGCAAATGAGCAGATCACCAAGAAGACAGAGACAGTGCTCAACATGCCCACGCTCAGGATCGCAGTCCGTTCAGGAACAAAGTACCACCGCAGAGGTTGTGGACACCTTCGCAACCACAACGTGACAGCAGGAAACGCGCGAGACTTTGACGCTTGCGCCGATTGCTACCCCGACCGAGTGTTGGTGGAAGAGAGAGAGAAAAGGAACATGAAGTGCTACGGTTTGGCAGCATGTATGGTGCTGCTGGTTGGTTTCGCACTGGGAAGCCTCGCAACTTTGTGCGGGATGATCTTGGTCCCAGGAGCAGGAAGTATGGCGGTGAGACCGTGGCAGGCCCTTGGCAACAAGTGGAGACCAAGGAAGAACTTGCCCTTGGAGACGCCTTATCCTCCAAGGATGCGAGCCGTGGGAGAAAGGAACTCACTTACGTGGAGAGCGACGAGAGCGAGCTCATGGCAGTGTGGTCGAGCAGAAGGAAGCCCAATACGCACCGGAACCGCTACAGGAACTATGACGTGTACGGCGAGTACTACCAGCAAGGCTACAACGAGTGCAGCGTGAACCCCGACGGCACCAACGTTAACACGATCAGGAACACGAACGCGTACACGATTAAGGACTATGTGGAGATAGGAAAAGTCATGGTACCGTACGCTTTGTTGTGCATGAACCAAGTGATGAACGAGCTCTACAGCGTCGTTAGCGTGACCGGCGAGTACTACACGGAAGAGAACAGGAACGGCAACCAGAACACCGAGAACCAGGAGAGTGAGAGCCTTGAGTCAGGCTACGCCCCTAGGTACCTAGTAAAACAACAGCGAGAAGTACTGAGGAAATTTGTACAGGAACATGTTCACAGTTTCGTAGAAAAGCTAGCAACTGTAGGAAAGAAGTTTCACGACGTCGTGCATGTGATAGTTCAGGAAGTCATTTCCAACAGAGTTGTATTTCAAGGAATTCGCATAGCAGTGTTCTTAGGAACCCCAATGGGACTGATTACTTGGATCACCCTGTCGTACTATTCTAGTGTGTTTTTCGCAAGAGCAAGCAACCGCTCAAAGCACCAAAGGAAGACAAGAGGAGAAAGGAGAGCACAAGCAGTGTGCAGGAAACAGTGCAAGTCGCTACTTTTAGCAGCACTAGTGTACAGCAACCTTGAAACAGCAAAAGGAATGGAGGATGCATTGAAGGCACTTGCCGAGATCAATGCACAGACCTTACAAGGAATACAAACACTAGCAGAGGAGATCAGGAACTCAGCAGCTTCAGGAAGTCAGAGAGAAGCAGGACTTACACAAGCATTCCAGGAAACCCTGACAGCAGTTCAGGAACAGCAGAAGACAGCGCAAACAGCGTTGGCAGACGCCCACACGAACGCAGCAACGACACTTGAGGAGATAGGAGCATCTCTGGAGAAAGCAGTAAAGGAACAAAGAAAGCCTGGAGAAGTGGAGTTGCACAAGCTGATTAAAAGCCCCGAAGCATTTTCCCCAGGAACATGGCAAGAAGAGAAGAGTGGATGGACAGAGTTCAGGAACAGGATGCGGATCTGGCTTGGAGCAGTGGATTCCAACATGGTGAAGATCATGGACATCGCAGAAAGGAACCTAAAAGATGATAAGCAAGTGAAGATGGCTGAGATGTCTGCAGAAGCAAAGGAAACAAGCAGACGCCTGTACAGTGTTCTTTGTTCATACACTAAAGGAAGGCCGTACCGAGTTGTAAAGCATGTAGCTGAGGAGAACGGTATGGAAGCTTACCGTATGCTACTCAAGGAATATCAACCAACGAATCGTGCGAGATCGTTGGAGTTGTTTCACAACATTCTCAACTACAAATTCGCTCACAACAAAGGAATTGCTGAGAATATCCTCGAATATGAGGAACACATCGAGAAGTACGAGAAGGCTACTGGAGAAAAGGTACAGGAGAATTTGAAAGTATCTACTCTTATTCAAGGTATGAAACCTGACGTGAAAAGGCACTTGTTGCTCAACATGGATGAGAAGACACAGTACAATACTCTTCGTCAGTACCTTGTGAACTATGAGTCAACCGAGCGTTGGACTAACTCTTTAGCAGCCCAGCAAGGAACACCTCACCGAACCACAACAGACTTGATCGACAAAGGTGATGACCATGGTGGTCTTGCAGCAATGGATATCAACCAAGCATGGTACAAAGGAAAGAAAGGCTATGGCAAAGGTTATGTTCACCATAAAGGCAAAGGTAAAGGAAAAGGCAAGAAAGGTGGAAAGGACTTCGGAAAAGGTTTCGGCTTTGACAGCAAAGGCAAAGGTAAAGGTAAAGGTTTCGGAGGTTTTGGCAAAGGCAGAGGTCGAGGCAACTGGAAAGGCCGAGGTAGAGGTTTCAGAGGTTACAAAGGAAAAGGCAAAGGTCGAGGAAGAGGTTTCTTCAGACACAAAGGAAAAGGTAAAGGCAAAGCCCAAGCAGCTACAGGAGTTTGTCACTACTGTCACAAGTATGGACATTTCGAAGCACAGTGTAGACAGAAAATGCGTGACATGGGTTACCAGGCCAGGAACGTTGACCTTGAAAACCAGAGCGAGCAAGCGAGCACTACAGGTACTTCTACTCAGGCCCCTTCGTCAGCCAACAAGACCTCAACAAGCCAAGCAAGCCAAGGAACCCAAAGACCAGTGATTAGGATGGTCTCCATGTACCACATGGGAGACGAGCCCACAAGCTTTCCGGAGGAATTCGCACTGAGTGAGAACTCTGAAGAGATAGAGATTGAGTACTTCGGAAGAGTTTTGCGGGTTGTTGGTGAAGAAGTTCAGGAAGAGAGGAGTGAGACAGAAGAGTTTTGGATTGGTGATGAAGATGATGAGTTTCAGGACTGTGATGAGGTGAGTGATGATGCATGGCTGGAATGGCATCTAGCAGGAACTCCGATAGGAACTCAGGATCGTGGATACTACTTTGAGTGTCCCAATGGATGTCATGAAACACCGTGGCACCCAAACATGCAGGAATGTGAGAATGGATGTCACCATCCTCCTAGAAGGAACAGAGTGGAGAGAACAGCACCCTCAAGGACCATCACCAGGTTTGCGCGTGCAGCAAGGAACGCAAGAACTCGAGAAATCGAGGTCGTGCTGGATTCAGGAGCCGACATTTCGTTGGCACCAATGTGGATGAAGAAGTATGGAAGAAAGGCACCCAACACTACCAAGGTAGTTTTGCGAGATGCACAAGGATCCCGGATTAAGGTTTCAGACCAAAGGATCATTGAGGTCGAGTTTCGGGATGTTCAAGGAAACATTGTGAAGGTTGAAGAAGTGTTCTTGATTTCATCGGTTGTGCACCCTCTTTTAGCAGTAGGTAAACTGTTGAAGAAAGGCTGGGAGTTCAGAGATGGAACAGCAACAGGCACTTTCCTAACAGAAGGAACAACCAAGATCGCAGTGAACTACAACAACAACTCACTTACAACAAAAGCCTTTGTGAGAGCAGTCAACTGGGAAGCAGAAGCAAAACCTATCCCTATGTACTTGTGCGAGAACTTGAAGGAACTCATTGAAGAACAGCGTGTAGGTTGGACCAACTGGCGAGACCCTTACCAAGTCCACTTCAGCCTAGGAACCTCAGAACACGTTGATACTTACTTGATGTTTCCACCAGGAAAGTTCGCATATCGAGCAGTGCTTATTGAGGATGATGATCAGTGGTATCTGTTGCATCATAGCATCATGTTTGAGGAACTTGAGGAACCATTTGGAACAATCTTTGATGGCAGCAAAGAGTACCGCACACTTACGCTAGTATCTCTCAAGGAATTTCCACTGAACCTCATAGGCACCCCCAAGGAAGATGAGGATCAAAAGATGTTTGAAGAGTACACTGAGGATGCATGGTCAATCAGCATGGATGGTACTACACTCACGAGGTACCACAACTCGTTGAGGAAAACTTTGTTCAATCCTCGAGATACCAATGACATTCCAGTAGACATTGGAAACCTCAAACCAGACAGGTACACGTATGGAGAAGAACCTATCAATAAGGATTTCTTTGAGGATGACAAGTTCTGGACTTTGGATGAGCCTCACAGAGACCCAGAACCACTAGGAGGTTTATCCTGGACAGGACGCAGTGTATTCGAACTCATTGAACCAGTGAACCCCAAGGCCAGAAGACCAAAGCAGAAGGTTCACCAACTGGACACAATTCCAGAGCAGGAAGAAGAACAGGAAGAGACCTCAGAGGCCCAGGCACCAGCACACAGGCATGAACTTGCAGGAGAGTTGTCTTTTACATTCAACGGTCATGAGTACAATCAGCAGAACAGCCTCAAGGCCCTGAGAGAGTTGTGCAAGGAACTAGGAGTCTCAAAAGCTGGCTCTAAGCAAGAGATTCTTAGAAGGCTCAGTAGATCCATCATGGAAGCAGAAAGGCACATGGAACTTGTTTCAGGCCAGAAGAAGTACAAAGAGTTTCTAGAAGCTGAACCTCTGAAGGTACCCAAACAGCCAAAGCCGGAGGAAGTCGCAGTGCATAATCTCACACACTTACCTTATGCATCGTGGTGTCCGACGTGTGTAGCATGCAAAGGAAAAGAGTCTCCACACCTTCGTGAGAACCCAGAGAAGGAAAGATCTTCAAGACCAACTTTCTGTATGGATTTCTGTTTTACAGGAACAAGTCATGATGAGGCACCAGCGGCAGTTAGTCTTGTGTGTGTTGATTCTTGGAGTAGGAACATGGTCTGTATCCCGACAGCATCTAAAGGAAAAGATCTTGTAGAGCACCTTTGCGAAGGAGTGACCTACTTGAGTACTCAGCTTGGATATGGAACCATCAACTTGAAGGCAGACAATGAAGGAACAATGATGAAGCTGAAGCAGGTCATCCAGAAGCAGCGAGCATCTTTAGGTCTAGGAACAGTCTTGCAGGACGCAGTCAGTGGCCAGAAGGAAACCAACGGCATGGCAGAGAGAGCAATTCAGACCATTAGGAGACAAGGAACAACCCTGATTAGGCACCTTGAACACAGAACAGGAACATATATTGCTCATACTCATCCAATCTTCAGTTGGGCTTTCAGGCACTCGGCATGGACCTTGAACAGGTACCACCGCCATTCCTCCACAGGAATGACTCCGTATGAGTTTATGGCAGGAAGGCCTTACGAAGGCCAACTAGCCGAATTTGGCGAATCACTTTTGGTTTTGACCAATCGTTCAGGAACACGTGCCAATAGGAAAGGTGACCGTATTTGGTTGAGAGGAGTGTTTTTAGGAAAAACAGACAACAACCTCTTCATTACGTGGCGCATGGACGGCATCAAGACAAGCCGTAGTGCAAAACGTTGCTTGGAACACTTCGACGTGAAAGGAATAAGTAGCGTAGGAATTCACACTTGGGAAGTGAAGCACACTACCCTGGCAACAAGGAACATTCCCAGGAAGAACATACCAGGACCAATTGCAGAGCCGCCACCTGTCATGGATGGAGCAACTCAGGAACAGTCAGTCGAGGACTCGGCACCTTCCGCACCTTCAGGACCGATCGCAGGACCGATTGTCATCCAAGGCGGGGACTCTGCAGGAAAGTCAGGACCTACTAGGACAACCTACCTAGAGAGCAAAGCGAAGCAGGCACAGAGCAAGAGAAAAGCAGAAGAAGAACTTGAGCAGGAATACGACCAAAACAAACACGACGAAGCAGCTTCAGACCCAACGTCTTCTAGTAGCAGCAGTAAGGAAATGGACGCAGCCTCAGAAGAAGAACTCATCCCAGACAGCGCAATGGCAAGTGAGCTTCTTTCAGCTAGAGGACCAGCACCTCTTAGGAAAATGGAATTTGACGATGTAGGAACAGGTTCCAAGATCCCGAAGATTGATTCTCCGAAGAAGAAGTACCCTCCGTTCAACGTAGGAAGAGTATTTGAGCACAATGATGAAGAACTACCTGAAGCAGAACCAGGTACAGAGGACATTTTCTGGGAAGATTCATATTCGGACATTGGCGATTCCGATGAGGAACAAGACATCTTCAAGAGCGAAGATTCTGGACCTCCAGAAGTTGCAGAAGCCCAGTTGCAGGAACTGGATCGTGAGGCAATGCTCACAGAGATCAACAGACTCACCGAGATGAAGGCACTGGCAAGGAAACCCTTGCAAGAACTCGAGAGAGAAGAGGAGAGAGAGACAGAAGAAGAAGAGAGCAACCAAGGAACAAAGTGGTTGACGACGAAATTCGTCTTCGATTGGCGATTCAGGAACGGCCGATGGATGCGGAGAGCTAGGTTAGTAGCGAGAGAGTTCAAAGGAGCAGAGGTAAGGAACGACACGTTCAGCCCAGCGACGAGCGCATCGTTGGTGAGACTTATCCCGATCTTAGGATTACAACAGGAACATTCCCTGTACTCCATTGATGTCAAGGACGCATTCTTGCAGGTCCCACAAAGGACGCGATGTGCATGTCAATTCCCGAAGGAATATGTGGATCTGTTTGGCGACCAGGACCCTAGTTGTAGGAACGAAGGTTTGTTACTGCTTAGAGTACTTCCAGGACAGCGAGATGCAGCACTACTATGGAGTGATCATTTTGCAGGAACCCTCAAAGAGCAGAACTTTGATAGGAGCAAAGCTTGCCCTACTTTGTTTCGTGACGACAGGAACAGCATACTTGTTGTGCATGTAGATGACATTCAGGCAGCAGGGAAAACAAGGCACCTAGAGCCCAAGCTAGGAAAGCTAGGAGAAACCTACGAGCTAAAGGTTGAAGGCCCCTTCTTGACAGAGCAGGAACTTGAAGTAGGAGAGTCACACCAGACAATCCGATTCCTTAAAAGGAAATTCAGCTACCACAATCACGAGCTCCACATCACGAGTGACCCGAAGTATCTTGTGAAGCTTAAGGAAGAACTGAAGCTTACCAGCAAAGCCTCGAAGCCAACTCCGTGCACCCAAGAGTCGCAGGAACAGGACAACACTCAGACCTTGAACCAGGAACAAGCGGCATCGTTCAGGAAAAGCGTTGGCATACTCTTGTATGTCAGTCAGGACCGCCCTGACGTGCAGTTTGCCGTGAGAGGTTTGGCCTCCAAGATGTCGGAACCAACACATGGTTCTTGGAAACACTTAGTCCACCTAGTGCAGTACATGTCGAGAACTGAAGGATACCATTTAGTGTACAGGAAAACGCCTAGAGGACTCAGTAATCTCCATGAATCCATCAGGAATGGTAACTACGACTTTACAGGAATAAGGCCCAAGGAACACCACCTTTTGGAAGTCTTCAGCGATTCAGATTGGGCAGGAAAGAAGGACACAAGGCGCTCAACATCTTCAGGAATTGTTTGCCTAGACGGTCAGTGCATTTACTCCTTTTCTAGGAACCAGAAGTCGGTTAGCTTGAGCAGTGGTGAAGCAGAGTACTACGCAGGAGCGTCAGCAGCGTCAGATTCTATATTGTTGAAGGAAGCAGTAGAATTCTTGACCAGGAAACAATGCAAGGTACACTTGTACATGGATTCTTCTGCAGCTAGAGGAATTATTACAAGGCAAGGTGTAGGAAGAGTCAAGCATTTGCAGATCAGGACCCTTTTTCTTCAAGACCTCCACAAAGAAGGAACAATTAGTGTTCACCCAGTAGGAACCAAGGAAAACACAGCCGACATAGGTACCAAGCCCCTTTCAGCGAAAAGGATCAGACTGTTGTTGCACTGGTTAGGTTTTCAAACCAGCGAGAACGAACCAGTAGGCAGAGAAGAGCTCAAGGAACACAAGGCCCAAACACAAGCTAAAGCAGTTGTAAGAATGATCAAGAGCCCAGGAACTTTGTCTTTTGCAGCTTTGTTGTTTGCAGGAATTTCAGGTATTTCAGACAGTCTTCAGATTCAGAGTTTCAAGGAACAGGAAGAAGAGTTTCAGTCAGACTTTCAGGAACATGTTTTCTGTTGTGCAAGTGCATGTGAGCAGGACGGCATGTGCAGTGACACGAGTGCATGTGAGCTAGGAACGTCTGCAGGAACAGCGCATGGAACAACATGTTGTGAGATGCTTTCGCAGCTCAAGGAACTCTGCGGAACACTCGCGGAACGCTCAGGTATCCAGGAACTAGTTCGCCCGGTAGCAGAAGGTCAAGAAAACCTTCCAGGAACCTTAGCAGCCATGGAAGCAAGCGCGAGTTCGAGCAAAAGCACCGAAGAAGTGTTCAAGGAACTTTCTACCTTGAGAGAGGCGGCAACCGCCTTAAGGAACGCTTCAGAAGAAAGGAACTTGATCGCGGAGTCGATCAGGAAGAACACAGAGGAAGCTGCGCGTTTGCGCAAAAGCCAGGAACACGTGGCTGGTTGTGTAGAGTCCTTGACAGGACAAATCTACGACGTCAAGCACCAGGTTCAGGAAATGGCCGAACAGAACGACAGAGACCGGCAACAGGTCAAGGAACACATGGCCTTCGTCCTAGGCACATGTGACGCCGTGAAGGAACAGCTGAACCAGATGATGCAGGACTTCTACGAGCAGCAAGAGGAACAAGAAGAAGAGGAAGAAGACGAAGAAGAACAAAGGAAAAGAGAAGCCAAGGACCGAGAACTAGAAGGTGAACTACGTCGTGAAGGACACGGACAAGGAACAGCACCGTCGAGAGCTACGTCACCTACGTCCCAGGAAAGGAAGGAATATTCGGACCGAGGCTACTTCGAGGGCATCCAGGAACGAGAGCAGGACAACGAGAACGAGAACGAGGCCTACGTCAGCAGCTACGTTGGAGGAGAAGATCCCGGGGAGTACCCCGATGAAGGAACAGCAGCAGCAGCAGAGGAAGAAGAAAGTGAGGAAGCAAAGGAAGAGAGAAGGAAGAAGAAGATCGCGGAGATCAACGCCAAAAGCAAGCAAAGGCTCAAGGAAAAGGAAGAGGAGAAGAAGCTCTTTCCGTACCCCTACGACTACGCCAGCGAATGGAAGGAATACTCCGAGAACGGCGAGATCTACAGGCAACACAGAGTTACAGGAGAAAAGCAGTGGGTCGACAAGGACTACACGTACAAGCACGAGAAGGGAACAAAAGGAAAGAAGGAAGGAAAAGGAAAAGGAAAGCCAAAGGCAAGAGCAGAAAGCACAGGATTTCGACCTCGAGATGAAGATGATCGCAAATACTGGGCAGAACAGGACAGGATCTCGAAGGAACAAAGAGAAGCAAAAGCAAAAGCAGAAGAGGAGAAGAAGGCAAAAGAGGAGCAGATTGCCAAAGCAAGGTTGATTCTGGAAGCGGCAGCAGACGAGCAGGAAAAGAGAGACAAGGAAGCAGCAAGGCAGGAAGCAGCCGCAGCCGCCGAGAGAAGGCGAGAGGTAGAAGCAGCAGCCAAAGCCAAAGCAGAGAGAGAAGCAAAGGAAAAGGAGGAGACCGAAGCGGCAGCAGCAAAGGAGGAAGAAGAGAAAGCAGCAGCCGCAGCAGCCAAAGAGGAAAAGGAAAGAAAGGAGCAGGAGAAGAAAAGAAAGGAGAAGGAAGCCAGGAAGAAAAGAGAGGAAGATCAAAAGGCAGCGTCAGCGTACATTGCCAAGAAGGAAGCAGAAAAGAAGGCAGCAGCAACAACAGCAACAGGATCAGGTGAAGCAGACAGGATCCAGAAGCTTGAAGAAATGATGAAGGAGATGATGAAGGAACGCAAAGAGGATAAAGAAAGGATTGCAAGCCTTACACAGGAGCTTGAGAGCAGAGGATCAGCAGCCGGGTCGCAGGCACCCACAGAACCTGACACAACACCAGCAAAGGAAGAGGAAAAGCCAGAAGCAAAAGGAACAGGAAAAGCAACAGGAAAGGAGCCACCGAACGTCACACAGCACAAGCAGAAGGAAGAAGACAAGGACGACCCAGAACTGTCCGCCAAAGGACCAGTGAACGAAGCATCGTTCATGAAAGGAAAAGGAAAAGGAGAGTTTGAAGGAAACTGGTTTGCAGTCTACAGTTTCCAGAACAGGAAATACCAGTGGAAGTGGAACGAAGCCAAGGCACAGTGGTACTGGTATTCAGGATCAAAGGAAACAGGTTGGAAAGCAGCGTCAAAGGACAAGCAAGGAAAAGAAAAGTGCAAAGCGCAAGCAAAGATGAAAGAAGAGTGGCTAAAGGAACAGCTTCAAGACCAAGAGGAAGCTAAAGACAGCGAAGAGGAAGGCAAAGTGAACTTCCAGTGAAGCAAAGGAACCGCGAGCAGTACTGAGGCCAGAGAGCCGAGGAAAGAAGCAGCAGGACACAGGAACCGTGGCACAGCCCTTTTTGTTTCTGTGGTGATCTAGGTAAAGTGCAGGAACGTCTTTTGTACAGTCGAGCAACCTTGGAGAGGATTGCGAGTGAACGTGCGCATACGTTTGCGATGAGGAACAGTGTTTGTTTTGCAAGTGAAAAGGAACTGCAGCGTGTTTACTGTTTGTTCAGGAAAAGTCGGAGTCACCTCAGTCGAGGAACTTTCGCTAACTCCGAAGGCGGGGTGTTAAACATTCTGCCAGGAACAGTAACACAGCTAGTGCAGTACAGTTAATGTACAGGAACAGCCGTCACGCACACGCGACGTGCAGGCTCGAGACCCCAGGACACACCGTGCCCAGGAACAAAAGTGTCCGACAGTCTTTGTGGGTAGGAACCCTTAGTGAAGCCCGTTCTTTAACAGGTCGCCCGACAGCCCCATAACGTGGGCTTCGTCCTGGCAGTGCAGCGGGCTCGCCAGTTGACCCGCGCGGATTTTTGGTGTTCTTTCTGTGGATGGGAGTCGTAGTTCAAGCTCTGGGAAGTTGACCGACGTGGCTTCAACGTTTCCCTTTTGGTTTTGCAAACTCGTCGGCCAGACTATGCAGCTTTATGGAGGTAACCAAAACAGAGATCGTACAAAGACAGGGAAATTTTTCCAGAGGTGACTCCAGCGTTTCTGAATACAGCAGATCAAGCCATGCAGACTCTCTGTACTGCACAGGAACTGTGATGTGTCTTCGCAAAGTCTGCTGGAGCCTGGTCTAGGTTTCCAAACCATCGCCACAGTAGTCTTCTGGAGTTCTAGCATTGTGTCCTTGCGGATGGGCCATGTTCATCTTCTTTCTGTTCGTGGCTCGACGTTGTTGTGCTTTCGCCCTCCTCTGATCATATGGAGAACTCCTTGGTGGATCGCGTGGAGCGACTCATAAGCAGGAACGAAAAGCTTTGAATGCTGCCAAAAAGGAGGCCACCAGCCATATTCATCTTCTTTCTGTCTTTCAAAACGCCTTTAAAGGCTGCCTGCTTGGGTTTGCTGCTGGCCTATGGGTTCCCAGGCCGAAGGAGCCTGCAGTGTCGTTTCTCTATCTTGTCCCGAACCTTGTTTTTCCAAAAGGCCTAATGGATTCCCTATGGCAGAAAGTGTCCGGAACTTCGTTTCTCCATATGGCCTAATGGATTCCCTCTGGCAGAAAGTGTCAGGAACATCGTTTTTCCATATGGCCTAATTGATTCCTGTGGCAGAAAGTGCCCGGAACCTCGTTTTTTTATGGCCTAATGGATTCCTTATGACCTATCCTATGGCCTAACCTATGGCCTAACACACCTTCCCTATGACCTAATCATTTTCGCGTTTTAGGAATACAATCTTTTCTTTTCCCACACGGAAATGATTAGGTCATAGGGAAGGTGTATTAGGCCATAGGTTAGGCCATAGGATAGGTCATAAGGAATCCATTAGGCCATATGAAAAAACGAGGTTCCGGACACTTTCTGCCACAGGAACCCATTGGGCCATATGGAAAAACGAGGTTCCGGACACTTTCTGCCAGAGGGAATCCATTAGGCCATATGGAAAAACGAGGTTCCGGACACTTTCTGCCAGAGGGAATCCATTAGGCCATATGGAAAAACGAGGTTCCGGACACTTTCTGCCAGAGGAATCTGTTAGGCCATGACGTCGCGATGCTCGCAGCCTCTTCTGCTCCGTGTGAGTGACAAGATGAGTTTCCAACTCCGCATGTTTCCAGTCGGACAGTAGGCTTGCTGGGGATGCGAGAGCTTCCTCCAGACGGTAGGGGTTGGCAGGGTTCACAGACGCGACGTCATAGACTGTTGTGTTGCATGTACGGACCCCCCCCCCTCCATTTCAATGATGTCGTCTGCTCGGAGGTGCGTGTCGTCTGCTTGCGCAGGGCTTTGTGGCCGTGCTGCTCCAAACATTGAGATTTGGGGGAGGGGGATGTGCCGCGGTGGCCTTGTCGGCGTGCCGGTGTCACAGCAGTACAACCGTTTCTGATGGTCAGGTTCTTGTCCGTTCGGAGGTCAGTGGCTTAAAATCTGGTCTTGTTCCAGCTACCCTCCCAATGCGTAGTTTCTGGGGACACATGGTGGTTCCCCCTCTGTATCGAGAAGGTCGGCGGATGCTACGGATTTTGAGAAATGCACTTAACTGCGGGACCCCCCCATTGCAAAACGGGGTTGCATCTTCATCTCCGTCAAATCTGTTGCTCTTTAAGTCAGTTCCATCATGTAATCGGAGTCTGGGATTGCTTCATGGTTGCTTGTCTCTTTTGGAACTTGCAGACTCGAGGTGCATGTTGCTGTCAAAAATCCACCTCTATGGCCTCAGCAGGCCTCAAGCGCCCGCAAGTGAAGCCTCGAAGGCCTTTGTGAAAGTGGTCAGCGCAGGCGGCTCCAAATGTGGGGTCGAATAGTCTGAGCAATTTTAGCTTCGCTTGAGTGGCCCCCCTCTGAAGAGCAAGCACACTGCTTTGGACAAATCCTCCACCAGACGTTCCCAAACTTACCTTATGACATGCGGAGGCGACGAGATTCAGCCGCTGTGGGTACAGGGATCAAACTTGCGACCCCAAAAATGGAGCCGTTTCGCGGCCCCAGAAAAGGAGCCGCGAAATGCAGCCAACCTCCTCTAATATATTTGACTGGGAACTGTAAGGACCCAAAATTGGGCCGCGCGGCGGCCCCATTTTGGAGTCGCGAATTCCTTCATTCTGAGGCCCAAGTCCAAGCCCAAGCCCCTGCATTCCAGACTGCTACACACCGAGACGACCCGCTCACAGCAGACATCCAGTGTGAAAAAGACTCTCCAAGAACCATAAATTTCCACAGACACGTGCTTGTGGAAGTGATTGACATGAGAGAAGCGCGCATAGTACTTTCTTCGCTGGCTTTGGATAGGCACATCTGGTCTCGCATCATGGTTGGTTCTGGCCTGCCATGCCCGCAATGCGGTCACACCAGGCTGTGGAAGTCGCCAATCAATGTCGTCATGGTGATTTCTGCCAGAGCTTGCAGCCGACCCAGGCTTTCAGCTCACGTTGGAGACATTGATTTGGTTATTGGCGGTTGTGGATTTTCCATCTCTGTGGAGACGAGTACCCTGTTATTATTCATCTCCATTGCCACCTATGCCATGGCCGTGGACTTTTGTTGGTTTTTTTTGGCTCCTTCTGCTGCTTTGGGCGGCTCAGAGCGACGGCTCTTTCTTACTCCAGACCGATCGCTGAGGCTCCGTAGTTTGCTGAACGGCTACCACCGGCAAAGCCAGCTCTTGTTGAGCTTCGCCCTCTGTTTCACCTGTTCCTGGATGCTGTTTCGTACCACTCAGGCTGCACGCTGTCTTTTCATCAGGTGCCGTGGGTCCAAGCAGATCGCAAGATCTGTGAAAGTTCATGTTTAAGACATGTTACTTTGGTTGTCCTGCATGCCTGCTCAGGTGTGAGTCGTTTTAGCTGAAAGTTTTGCCTTGGAGGCTTGACTGACGAGCTTGCTTTCAGTGGAAAGCCTTTTGAAGTGCTTGAGAGTGTAGGGAAGTGTTTTTCCTTGGTGTAACTACGTTTGGAGTGACTGTGTAGCTGTAGTTCTGCTTGCGCTAGTTTTGAGTAGGTCCCGAGAACTCCCACTGACGTTTGAGTTTGTTTTGCAGTTGTGGAGAACACGTGGCTGAGCAGTGTTTCACTTGCAGTGCTATGGCACATGGAATATCTGTGGCCAGTTGCACAGACAAAGCCTCCGGCTGCTGACTTTGGCTCAAGCCGTGAGAAAAAGAGGGTTCAGCGCGCTGCTGCTGTGTTTTCACATGGTAGCGGAGCGTGTGTAGCACGCTCGTAGCTGTAGAGAAGCCATGGCTGACCCTGCCCAAAGTGCCGCGACCCCAGTGCCTGAGGAGGACGACTTTGAACTGTTTGGTCCGAGTCCTGGAGAGGCGAGTCAGCCGTCGAACCCAGGACCTCAGCCTGTCCCGACTGTTGGACCGCAGCAGGCACCGCAGCCAGTGCCACAGCAAGCACCGGTTCCACCTGCAGTGACGACGACAGTTGGTTTGGACCCACAGCTGCAGCAGTTGATGCTGAATATGATGCAGATGCAACAGCAGACGCTCCAGGTCATGATGGCTAGGATGGACGCAGATGAGAGAAGAAGGCGAGAAGCTGAGGCTGCCTCTGCAGCTGTAGCGGACCCCTTTGGTTCGACGGCTGCGGCTGGAAGTCCGTCAGCTAAAGCTACTGCTCCTCCACCTCCAGCGTCTGCTGGTCCGTCGTTGCACGTAGGAAGCAACAGAGCTGAGAAGTACCTCCCTGCTTTGCCCACCATCGACGCTCCATCGATGGGAAAAGGGCGTGTGAAAGAGCTGGAAGAGTACCACCGTTGGTGTGAAGTCTTGGCGTCATGGTTGGCGCTCATAGACGACAACTACGTCAACGAGTTGCGCCAAGCAATGGTGCACAACAGGGAGATCAAGCAGTCAGAGATGTCTGCTCCTGTGGCTTCGAGGTCTGCTCGGTTGTTTTACTACCTTCAACAGAGTTTGCAGAAGTTTGAGAGAGGCATGGAGCTTGTGAGAAGCACGTCCATGCGGCAAGCTCAAGCTGCTTGTGGTTACGAAGTCATGCGGCAAATGCATGCGACTTTCAGCATTGTCTCAAGAATGGAGGCAATTGCAGTGAGAGATGAGGCCCTGAAGTTGCCTGCCAGAGCCCGAACCTACAAGAGGCCACTTGATGTGGTCCGGTTCTTGGAGGATGAGCTGGGCAAAGTGGATCAGAAGCTCCATCGTTTTCCGGAGCTGAAGCCCGGCGGCTCAGATCGCCTAACCATTTTGCTTCAATCTGTCAACCCTGAGTGCCGGCATTACGTTGTTTTGCACGGCAAGTCTGGAACTTGGGAAGAGCTTGTGACGAGCATCCGGTTCTTTGAGGAACAGACCAGGCTTTGCGACGCTGGAGCCCTTCACGCTGTTGGTGACAAGGGTTTGTGTTGGAACTGCGGCAAGGCTGGTCACTACAGTTGGCAGTGTCCTGAACCACCGAAGGGTGGCAAAGGAAAAGGCAAAGACAAAGACAAAGGCAAGGGTGGAAAGCCCTCTGGTGGTGGCGGTCGAGGAGGCGAGCCCAAAGGAAAGGGCAAAGGCGACAAGAAGGGCGAGAAGGGCAAGGACAAAGGAAAGTGGGGAAAGCCAAAGGCGAAGCCGAAAGCGAAGTCCAAGGGACGCGCTGTTGAAGACGAGCCGTCGGAGCAAGTGATGGCCTTGAGATTTCATCGTCTCAGGGGCATGCGCCCAGGGAAAGCAGTGAAGAATGAGCCCAATGATGCTGAGCCCCCACGTCTCACCATGACGGATAAGGAAGTAGAGAAGCTGAACCAGTCCTCTTCGAGGAACAGTCACTTTGCGTGGCTTGTTGATAGTGGAGCCACGTGCCACGTGTTGTCTGTTGCTTCTTTGTCGTTTTACGAAGTCGTGAAGGAGCATTCGGGACCGCTGCCTGTCTTGATGAGTGCTAGCGACACCGAGATGGAATGCCTCGGGTTGGTCGATATCCGTGTGAAGTTTGGGAGGCTAGGGCCTGTAGTGCTTCAGAAGGTCCTGGTTTGTCAGATTGGTTTCAATGTGATCAGTTCTTGGCAGGCGTCGCTTTCGGGTTGGTGTTCTTGGTTCACTGCCACACCCGGAGAGAGTTGCTTGATGAAGCAGAATGGGAAGGGTTCCTGGGTTTGGGTTCCCTTAGAGACGGAAGCCAGGAGCTGGTGGGCAATGGCCCAGGAGATCGGCCCCGCGAGAGCTAAGGCGAAAGCGAAGTCCAAAGCAGGAGTGCCCAAAGGTACCCCACCGAAGTTTGGGAAAGAAGACGACGACACGGGAGATGCAATGGAAGTGGACCGCGCCAAGGAGAAGGCGCATCCGAACAAGCATCCGCAGAGAGCTTTGGAAGTGACTCCTTTCAAGTTCTTGTTGCGAGCCTTTTGCAGTGAGTTTTCGTGCGAGTGTGTTTCTGCAGCAGAAGTAGCAGCTGAGACTGAGGTAGTGCCTGCAGTTTGTTCTGAAGAGCTGTGTGCGGGTTGTGTGGTAGGTTCTGAAGTCTGTGTTTCGTCCGCAGCCGTTTCGCTTAAGCAAGCAAGCACCACACACACCGAAGCATGCCGTAGGAGCGGTAGGAGTGCGAGTGCATGTGTGAGTGTAGAGCCTTTGCCGCCAACGCCTCAGAGTACTGTGAGAGCCTGTGGTTCGGAAGCTGCTTCAGTGAAGGTTTGCGCAGGGTTTTCGGAAACTGCCGGTAGGAGTGAGAGCGCAGGGTTTTCGGAAACTGCCTGTAGGAGTGAGTGCGCAGGGTTTTCGGAGACTGCCTGTAGGAGTGAGTGTGCAGGGTTTTCGGAAGCTGCCTGTCGTCCGGAGTGTGCAAGTGCAGGTGCATTAGGGACACGTAAAAGCAAGCATAAACGTATCTCTTCTGCCGCGGTTCTGTCTCGAGTCTTGCGGTGGGTGATTTTTCTCTATGGAGTCATCTCCGTTACGACGGGGACTGTGTGTCAAGAAGAGGGCCCTTTTGCTCCAGATGCCGTCGGAAGGGGTCGCTCAGGAGAAGGAGCCGGCCCAGATGATGGTTATGTCCGAGAGATGGCAAGATCTCAGAGCGATGCAGACAGCGGCATCCAGCAGGCGACAGCAGTTGGTGCAGAAGCTGCAGCTGAGTCGCAGCGTGGAGCAGAGGCGAGAGGCCGAAGAACTAGTGGCAATGAACAGATGCGATTCGAAGGAATTGCTCCACCGGGGATTTCACTCCCTAACTTCTCCGGCCTTGCCTTCTGGAGAACCTCCCGCTCCCACTCAGGAGGGCAACGAGGCCGACGATTGGGGGAAATGGAAGGCGGTGCCAGGCCCTCCTGCGAGCCCGCCTCCACCGGGGACGCCTGTGGTGCCGCCTGGACCCCCGGATACGCCGCCCGAGACACCACCGGAGACTCCTCGGGAGAAGAAGAAGAAGGACAAGAAGAAGGAGAAGAAGAAAGGCTCCAAGGAGCGCCGTGCACGAGAAAAGGACCAGGTCGCCGAGGACAAGAAGGACCACAACGAGGGCGAGAGAGACAAGGCCGCCGAAGGAGTGGCTTTGCTGAGGGAGCAAGAGCTCAAGATGGTTGCCGCCAGCAAGAACTTGGCGGAGAAGGAGCGAGCGTCGGCAGCGGCGAAGGCAGCCGCCAATGTGGCTGTCGAGAAGTGGACGCCCCAACAGAGGGCACGCAAGGAGGCAGAGCTCCAAGCAGCCCTGCTTGCTCAGGAGCAAGCCGCTGCTACAGTTCGTTTGCTTACTTTGGAGTTACAACTTGGGGATGCCCTTGGTGCCCCCGAGAGTTCAGCGGCCCCCGAGGGAGCCGTAGAGTCTGGGACTCCTCCGGAGTTACCAGCCAGCAGGCGGATCAGCCTGTCGTCTTCGAGTGTGGAAGCTATCACTCCTCCAGGAACGCCTCCGACAACGCCGGTGTCGCCTGGATCTGCGGTTCCAAAGACACCCCAACGATCACCTTTGGTGAAAGCGATGCCCAAGGTTCCGGAGAGCCCTGCTTCTCAAGCTGCTGTGAGCCTTGTTGCTCCAGCTGCTGCGGGGCCTGTTGCTCAAGCTGCTGCGAGGCCTGCGGTTCGAGTTGCTTTGAGGCCGCCGGTCCGAGCTGTTCAAGTGAAGGCGATGCCCAAGGTGGGGCAGGTGCCGGATGTTGGGCACATGGGACCTCCAGCGCCGCCGATGGTTGGGCCAATGGGCCCTGTACCACAAGCACCGCAGGTTGTTGGGAAGATGCACATGTTCCCGCCGGCGCCGCCCTTCTTGGGGTACATGGGACCAGTGCCTCCAGCACCACCGCCAGGAT
The DNA here is from genome assembly GCA_905221615.1 of Symbiodinium sp. CCMP2592. Taxonomy (NCBI): domain Eukaryota; class Dinophyceae; order Suessiales; family Symbiodiniaceae; genus Symbiodinium; species Symbiodinium sp. CCMP2592. Next base: position 34,878 of record CAJNDT010001370.1, on the reverse strand, counting down.
ACCGAGGCATTTTCAATCCGTGGTCCACCGGGCCGTTGCGCCAGGTGTTTGGAGCTGTGGGCCAGCATGTGACGCCCATCACTCCGAGTGTGTCGGTTGTGCCTCAAACTCCACCGCCCCGCCCTACAGTGAGACCTTCAGTCAGGCCGTCAAAAGCACCACGGCCAACAGCAAGGGCAACTCTAGCCCCTACGCCAAAGAAGAGAGATCGATCACCTTCGATCTGAGGCGGTGTGTTTCTTCTGAGGTTTTGGCCTCAACCTTAGGTTCGAGGCCCGTCATCCTCAAAGTGAGCTCTTCTGTGTCTTCCCCGAAAAAGGTGCAAGAGTGCGGTGCCAAAGTGGTAGGCAGTCTAGAGTGCAGTGCCGAAGCTGTAGAACGTCTAGAGTGCAGTGCCGAAGCGGTAGGTTGTCGTGAGTGCAGTGCTTTAGGAGAAGGTAACCTCGAGTGTGGTGCGGTAGGTGCGTGTTGCTTGAGTGTTCCCGAAGCTACGCCCTACCCGAATGGATCCACAAAGTGTCTCGCTCTGCCCAGGTGTTCCTTAGAAAGATCGTGTGCCGCAGCCTTGTTCAGGGTTATTTCAAAGGTTGCGGGGTTTCGCTTTTGCGTGCTGCTGGCAGTCTGTGCTGTAGCTGTGGTAGTGCGTCGAAGCGGGGGTCGTAGGAAGCTGCGGTTCGGAAGCCGTAGGAGACACAAGTGGGTGCGAGTAACTTTGAAAGGTCGGAATCCCCGTCGGTGTTTCCCCTGGAGAGTCCAACGGCCGATGATGAGAAGGTTGTTGTGCTTGGTCCGCAAAGTGCTTAAGAAAGTTGCTGCCTTGCGTGGGCAGCACAATGAAGAAGCACCGCGGATTCCTGAGGCCCCACATGTTGTGCGTGAGCATGTTGTGTCCGAGCGTGTTGTGCATAGGGCGCGTATGCTTGCAGGTTTGCCGGTTGAGATCACTGTTGAGTCTGAAGAAGAGTTGTTGCCAGACCCCGAACCGAAGCCTCAACCTCCCGGCCCTCCTGACCCCGAACCTCGTCCCGAGCCGTCTGGTTCAGGTTTGTCTCCTCCTGAAGACCTTGAGGTTCCAGTATACATTACTTCAGAGCGTTTGCGAGCGCACCGGAACAAAGGGCATCAGCCCTATCTGAGTTTCTGTGATGTGTGCCAGTCGGCACGTGGTCGTGTGCCAGCACGACGCAAGAACATGAAGAGCCACTATGCGCCGGGAGAGCTTCAAGTAGATTTTGGCTTCTTCGGTCGAAATGTTCGGTTTCTGTTGATCGTTCACGTCCTGTCGGGATACTTGAGTACTGTCGTTTTGGGTCCTGAGGACCCGGTGCCTGTACCAGCCGTTTGCAAGGCTCTTTCTGAGATGGGCCTCAACGGGCTGGACATTGTGGTCCACGGTGACCAAGAAAACCTCCTGGAGAGTGTGTTCCGGGATTCTGCGAAGCATAGGACGTTTGTAGGACGGTCCATGCATTGGGTTCCGTTTGCAGTGAACAGGCCCCAGGCAAAAGGCATTGTTGAGCGTAACGTTTGCCTCGTGAAAGAAGCGTTTTGGTCTGTTTGGCTAGGACTGGAAGAGCGTGTAGGAGGGCAGCTGCCGTTAGGGAGCTACTTGTTTATTGAAGCCATGCGGTATGCTGTTAGGATGCATAACTTGTTTCATGTGTCCAAGGAGCAAAGCACGCCTCTGGAACGCCTCAGGGGCTCTACAGTCCAAGCTGTGAAGAGTTGTGAGTTTGGGGTGGTAGGCTTTGGAAAGCCACAAAAGGACTATCCGGAGCATCGAGGAAAGCGCCTAGTGAGGGCGATTTACGTTGGGCCCCATGGCGCCAACGGCTCTGGGATACGTGTCTTTGTTCCCTTAGGAGATGGGAAGCCGCCTCGTTTGGAGATTTTCAGCTCGTTTCGTGCCCGGGACCCGGTAGAGTTTGACAAAGCAGTGCTAGACCAACTGAAAGGAAACCGGGAGGACCGCGAGCGACCCATCAAGTTTGATGTGCCTCTGGATGCACCTCAGCCTCCTCCTGACCCTCCGGCGTTGCCTGATGGTAGCCTAGAGTTCCCTGTGGGACAAGCAGAAGAGCCTGGAGCTCCTGATGCGATGGAGGATGAGGATCTAGCAGATTATTCCCCCTCTCTTCCTGCTGATGGTGAAGGGATGGATGTCGAACCTCCTCCTGGTGGTGTCCTTGATGAGGATGATGTTGAGATGGGTGATGGTGAAGATAATATCATGGATGATGGCCTGACCTGGCTGTACGAGTATGGTCTTCGCCAACTCTATGAAGGACCTGACCTTCGTGTGACGCAGAAGCTGAGGAGGGGAGATAATCCCGCTGAGTGGTTCAGTATGAAGTTTGGAGGTAGAAAAATCTGGGTACATGTCCCAGATAACGCGGTGTGTGAAGTTTCAGGGAAGGTTCTCGCTAGGAAGCATCTTGAAGAAGGGATGAAGCTTGAGCTGTCGGAGTTAGATGCCTTTGGTGTGGCCACCGTGATTGGAGAAGCTGAGGCCCGGAAGAAGGCCGTGCGAAGAATCCACACCACTCGTTGGGTTCTAACTTCCAAACCCTCTGTGACAAACCCTGACCGTGTGAGAGCGCGTTTGGTTGTGCGTGACTACGCGCTTGGATCCAGCCCTCTGGCTGACGGGATCTATTCCCCTACGACCTCCTTGGAAGCTTTACGAGGTGTCCTTGCTGTGCACGCGGTTCGTGGAGGAACGCTGTTGTCTGCCGATGTTTCGGTAGCCTTCATGCAGGCGCCTGTCCAAGGTGTTGAGTGCATCCGTTTTCCGAACGGGATGTATGACGATCATGGCAATCCGCTTTTTGCTCAGTTACACAAAGCCATGAATGGCTTGCGGGTTGGGCCGTTGAGTTGGTACTTGGAGTTCACCAACACGTTGCGTGGGCAGTTTGGGTTTGGAGAAACTGCGGACCCTACTGTGCACCACCGTCTCGAGAAGGACGGTTCTCTGACCTTGGTGCTGGTGTATGTTGATGACTTGATCATCTTCTCCCAGAACTCAAAGATTGCAAAGGAGCTGTATGCTCAGTTGGCCAAGATTTACAAAATGAAGCAGACTGGGATCTTGGAGCCTGGAAAGAAAGGGCAACTTGAGTTTCTAGGAAGAATTATCGTCCGTGTGACGGACGCTGGACCTGTGTTGTTCGGCTTGAAACCGGGCTACTTGAAGTCGCTTGGTGAAGAGTTTGGGATCAGCGGAAAAGGTGTGAAGCCTGTTTTGGGAAACCTTGAGAGGGAGTACCGGAAGAAGGAACCTGGAGGTTCAATAAGCACTGAGTCGTACGAAAGGTATCGACGTGTGCTTGGGAAGCTCATGTGGGCCAGTCTCACGCTTCCTCACCTAGCTTATCCTGTTGGGTTTCTAGGTCGTTTTCAGAGTGATCCTGACAGCCAAGCCGAAGCCTGTTTAAGAAGAGTTGTGCGTTGGGTGATGGCGTTGCCTGAGTACCTTCAGCGCTTCTCTGCGTTTGGCTGGGTCGACCAGAGTTTTGAGTCGGAGACCTTGCTTTCGGGGTATGTGGATGCCTCGTGGAACGTGTGTTCAGTGTCTGGTGCCATTGTCCTTTGGCATGGCATGATGATCAAGTGCTTCTCAAGGAAGCAGTCAGTGACTGCCTTAAGCTCAGCTGAAGCAGAGCTGGCCGCGCTTACTGAAGCTGCCAAGGAAGCTGTGTACCTGTCCCTGCTGTTGGAAACGCTCCTTCAAGGCCTGCCTGCCGGTGACACGGGATCGTATCCCATTTACCTGTCGTCTGACAGTGAAGCGGCATTGTCTATTTCGAAGATGAAAGGCCTGCTGCGTCGAGTGCGGCATTTGGAGTTGAGGCATCGGTACTTGCAAGAGCTTGTTCAAAGTGAGAGACTGCGTCTCACATTCATCCAAGGATGCCTGAATCCGAGCGACGGACTCACAAAGAGTCCTGAAGAAGCTATGCTCCAGCATCTGCTGGAGGCGTGTGGACTTGAGCGGATCTGTGAGGAAGACTTGCAGACACTGTGTGTACCTGAACAACTTCGAGAGAGAGTGGAGGAACTTGAGAACCTCAACGAGAAGCTTGAAGAGCTTCCGGAGAACTTACTGAAGTATCGTCCGGTAGCCGTTGATTTGGCTATGGGGGTTGTTCCTTTGCTGGTGGTTGAGCTGTTCTGTGCCCGTGACAGTGCGTTGTGTGCAGCGTGCAAGCGTGAGAGCGTTGCTTACATTGGCATCACTCAGGAAGAAGACTTCTTGAGTAAGAACACACAGTTGTTTTTAGGAGAAGTTCTGCTCTGTCTGTTGAAACGAAATCCGCCCAAGATCTATATCCATGTAGCGTCGCCGTGTACTGCAGGTTGTAGTTTTCGGTTTAAGAACTGGCACAAACCGAAGTTTCGCCATCGCTGGCGTGAGCAGATGAAGAAGCATGTTGCTTCGTGGAAAACGCTAGGAAAGCTGTTGCAGAACCACTGCCAGGACGTCCTGCTGACTCAGGAGTGGCCAAAGACCTGTGGACTTTGGAAGGAAGAAACGTACCAAAGAGTGAAGAAGTCCCTTGGCCTATCCTTTGGACGAGAAGTAGACCGATGTGCTTTTGATTTGGTCTATAAGAGATGGTGGTTTGCCTGCAACTGTTCGGAGTGGTGTGAAATCTTCTCCGGGAAATCTTGTGACAAGAATCATGTGCATGTTGCTCCTGAAAGTCTTGAGGCAACCGGTTACTACCCCACCAAGCTAGGTAGGGCTCTTTTGCGTGCTGCTAAGCGAGTCTTGAAAGTAGCCGTAGAAGGGACTGCCGTGCGGACGTGTGCCGAGGATGACGAACAGAGCACTTAGCCTAAAGAGCTGTGCTTACACTGTTGCGCTGAGGCATTACAGTCCAAGCGGGGGTGTGAAAGTTCATGTTTAAGACATGTTACTTTGGTTGTCCTGCATGCCTGCTCAGGTGTGAGTCGTTTTAGCTGAAAGTTTTGCCTTGGAGGCTTGACTGACGAGCTTGCTTTCAGTGGAAAGCCTTTTGAAGTGCTTGAGAGTGTAGGGAAGTGTTTTTCCTTGGTGTAACCGTTTGGAGTGACTGTGTAGCTGTAGTTCTGCTTGCGCTAGTTTTGAGTAGGTCCCGAGAACTCCCACTGACGTTTGAGTTTGTTTTGCAGTTGTGGAGAACACGTGGCTGAGCAGTGTTTCACTTGCAGTGCTATGGCACATGGAATATCTGTGGCCAGTTGCACAGACAAAGCCTCCGGCTGCTGACTTTGGCTCAAGCCGTGAGAAAAAGAGGGTTCAGCGCGCTGCTGCTGTGTTTTCACAAGATCCGAGAATATCTCAAGGTGCTGGGTCTCTTGGCAGGAGCGCCCCTTCCAATGCACATAATCAAACTTCATGTTATTTTCCGTGCTCCTTTTCTGAGTCTGGTGGGCAATTGCATCCCAGCCACGGTGCTCATGCGAGCCCCGGTGACTACCTGCAGCTCGCCGAAGTGCCAGGTCATGCGCAAGATGGTGTTCGAGTTGATCCTTGTCCCGCTCTGCCAAGGCCACACACTGCGCGGCCATCGGCTGCTGATCGTGCTGCTGCGGAGTGTCAGCGAAGGATTGTTCATGCTGAGTGGGAGCGTATTCCAGGCCCCCTCCCTTCCCTGTGTCCTGAACCCAGCGGTCGAGGACCAGAAGTCGGAGTGCGGCCAGCACTTGAAGGGCATGCCGTGGTTTCTCAGGTTCTCTCTTCGCCTGCCATTGCCGATCCTCAGCGCTGGCGAGCTGGTGGAGGTGGAGGGCTTGACCTTTCAGGCTCACTTCTTGAAGGCCTTCGTCCGTTGATTTTGCAGCTTGTTAAAGAAGCAGTTGCTCAGGCTCTCAAGGACCTTGTTCCAGGTGCTGCGGGGGTTGTTGTTGCTTCCACGTCGCCACCTCTCGCAGTCAGAAGCCCAAAAAGCCCGGCAAGGGCAAAGGGCCTGGAGCTCCCAAGCCGGCCGCTGAGAACCAGCAGCCACCCTAGCCAGGGCAAGGGCAAGGATGGCAAGTCCGGTGGTCAAGACAGTGATACTCGACAGCCCGTTGCTGAGGGCCGAGGCGGTAAGGGCTCGGCTGGGCAGGCAAAGGGCAAAGGCAAGAAGCAGCTTGAGTCCGGCCGCGACAGTGATGGATGGACCATTGTCGGTAGGTGCAAAGCTGACGATGCTGAATTCCAGCTCCTCAGCTTCAAGGCAAATCGAAGGCCGTTGCTGTGCCCAAGACTGAAAGCACAGTTTTATTTGTGCGATTGCTCCGAATTTTCGCTGAGCCGCTGTGGCGCAGTTGGAAGCCGCGCCCGCAAGGAACTCGGGCTCGCTACGTGTGGCAATTCCCTTGGTGTGAGGCATCATTTGCAGAGCAGCGACCGGGTCCAGAGGCAGTGGGTTCTCCGAGGTGCAGTGCGAAGCTGATCGTGACATTGTGCCGATCCTTGCTACTTGGGATGGGGCTGAACACACGCTCTGGGCGACATGGTCTGTGCGCCGTGTGCTGCTGCGGTGCCCCACTTCGAGCCCTCTTCTCTCTTCCCTCACGAGGCGGCCCCAAAGAAGCAGGAGGTCGAAGTCGACGATCAGGGAAAGGAGGTCCCGTCTGCGAAGCGAGCCAAAGCCGATACTGTTCGTAAGCTGCCTTCCGAGCTCATCAAAATTGATCAACCTGGAGATGGAGATTGCGTATTCCATACCCTCGCCGCTGGACTGCGATGGGCAACCAAGGATACCAAGCAGGTCATTAATTTGACCGCACGAGAGCTTCGCGCTCGTGCTGTCGAACATCTCCGCAAGCACAGTGATTTCTATGCCGCGCAGCATGATGGCTTGGATCCTGATGGGAAACCTTGCGAATGGTCGGCTTACCTTGACGAGATTGAAAAGAGGGCCGTTTTGCCTCTGCTCTCGAGGTACGAGCTGTGAGTAGGCTGTTTGACTGCAGAATCATCATCATTCCCGAATACTCGGGGGTGCCTTGTGAATTTTTCCACTCGCAAGCCAAAAGCCGAGTTGTTGGTTGGTTGACTGGTGACCCTGTGTCACACATGGACTTGCTGTTGCCTAAGGGTGCTTTGGAGGCCGATGCTACTCCCAAAAAGTGTCCCATGCCAGCTGCCATCCTCGACATCAAGGCTGCGCCTTCATTCGCTTATCGGGTTGGTGGCAAAGCCTCCTCGCACGGGGCACGGACCGTCTTTACTGATCGCACCGCAGGTAGTTCTAGGGCTGCATCCGGCACCGTGTGGACCCAGCCCGCTCCGTCTAAGAGTGCTAGAGATTCGAGTGTTACCAAGGCTTCATCGCTTGGCCGAGTTTCGGCTAAGGGCACCGGGGCTAAGGCTGCGTAAGCGAGCTTTCACTTCTGAGGGTGAATCGGATCGCACTTTTGGTGAGTCACCTGCCCAAGGATCCCACAAGGTGCGAAGGCTGGTATGTATGAATGGTTACACGCAGTGTCGCCTGTGTCCGTGGCGGCGGGCCTGCCATGACGATGCTACAGCAGCAGCCTTGCAACAAAGTCACTTCAGAACGATGCATCCTGGCGAGACTCCTGCTGGGATTAAGTTTTCGAAGGACCTCATTGGGCGGTTTGAATCCGGCCCCTTCTGGTGGCAATGTCCCTTGTGTGATCAGGGTATTCCATTCGAGGTCGGCAGGCAGGCGTGCAAGGTCAGGGTTGCGTCACAGATCAAGCATCACAAAACGGTTGCGCATCCTACTGTTCGCTGGGCCAAGTGGAAGGACCTTTCCTATCAGACCCGAGCTGAGCGTGCCACCGTGACGAGGTACAATGCAACGATTGGCCGCCAACTGCAGGGAAAGTCTGATCTGATTGCCAAGTTCTCCTTTTTCAGGTGGCCGGGGCTTCGGGGCCAGAAGCGCACTCGCATTACTGAGATTCATGTCCGTGCTTCGTGGCAGTGCAAGCGGTGCTTTCTCCCGTGTCGCACTGACAAGCTTGCCCGAGAGCACTTGCGATATGGATGCCCCCACCTACCTGATTCGACTCACCCGATGCCACTGAAGCAGCATCTCAAGTTCGCCAAGGCTCGCCTCAAAACTCTTGATAAGGATCGCCGGATTTTCCTCAACAGCCGCTGCTCTGGGGAGGCAAGGGAGAGAGGCCTGATTCTGTTTGATGGGGCCTGTGCGGTTTTGCAAAAGCCGCTCGATTTCCACGAAGCGCCGTGTTTCTGAAGGTCATGTCCATTAACTTAGCCACGCGGGGCATTGCCAGTGGTAGTGCTCTGCGAAGCTTGTTGATCAGCCGTGGCATAGATGTTGTTGCGACCCCTGAGTGTAACATTCATGCTGATAGTCGTGCTTCGTGGGTCGCCGAGTGGCGCCGACATGGGTGGCATGTTGCTCTTAGCTCTCCTGAGGCTGGGGTCTGCAAGACTGCTGTCATTAGCCGTATCCCACTGAAGCATGTCAAACTGTGACACTGTGATTGCGAGCATAGGTGTGCTGCTGCCTTGTTGGATTTGCAATCCCAGGGTTGCAAAACACCTGTTTTGGTGGCTGCGGTTTACCTCCAGGCCGGAAGGGCTGATCAGGCGACGGCTCAAGCAACTGATTGTATTATGGCTGCTTCCAATGCTGGCCGTAAAACTTTGGTTGTTGGAGACTGGAACCTCACTCAGGAGGAGGGCGAAATCGCCGCCATGATTCAGTCCAAGTTGGTCCACTCGTGTGATGATGCCGCCAAGGGTCGTGCGCTGCCACCAACGGGGCCTCTTTACAATGGATTCAGGAGGAGGCGCATCGACTTCGGCGTCACCTTGGGTGACTTTTTCGCCACTGCTGTTGATCACTGTCCTGAGGTGATGGTTGGCGGGCTTTCAGATCATAGAGCAGTTGAATATACATTTGACGTGACGGCGCCAGCCACTCGTCGGGTACCACCCAGGCGCCGCACTTTGCTCCAGGACCTGCCTGAGCGTGATGATGAGCTCAGCCCGACCGACGAGCTGGCTTTTGCTGAGTTTCTACGTGCAGGTGATCTTGATAGTGCATGGGGATTGGCCTCGGATGTTGCTGAGAATCTCTTGTTTGAACCAGCCTCATCTGCACGACAGGTGGTTAGTCGTCGCGCAGACTGGATGCCTGTCCTACCACCCCAACAAGCGTGTCAGGAGGCCGAGCTTGATAACTCACGGGGTCTTCGAGCCCTTCGCCGCTTGCTGCGAAAGCTTCAGCTTTGTTGTACGAGGCCATGGGACACGATGCTTCTTCGCAGGGCTAACGCCGCTTGTGCTCATGTTCGCTCCTTGCTCCCTGAGCTGCCATACTTGCAGTGTGGTTCGGGCGAGGCCGTCACCATTGTTTCCGAGCTCGTCGAGAACTTGACAAAATCGGAGCGAGCTGCCCAACTTGAGTGGTGGCGTCAGCGAACCGCTGTCAATGAGGCTGTTGTCCGGTCCTATGTCAAACGACGGGCTGACGAGCTGCTGGAGTGGGAATTAGATCCACCTGACGCGGCTGCGGTCGAGGATGGCTGGCACCCGGCCGAGGCTGTTAAAGAAGAAGCACAGATCTGGTCTGCGAAATGGCAACGCCCCTTCAGCCCTGATCTTTCGGAGCTCGACGCTGTGCTGCGGGAAGTTCCTCGCCCCAGTGAGCGGCGCATTACTTTTGAGATCACCGCTGAGGCCATCCGGGAGTCTATGAATGATATGAAATCGAGAACTGGGGGGGCCGATGGCTGGATGCCTTGCGACTTGATGCACCTTCCTGATGCTTGGTATCGTTGGGCAGCCATGCTGTGGGAGGCCATCCTCCGGCTAGGTCGGGTCCCAAAGGCTTGGTGCAAAGCCCGGGTCGCCCTATTGTGGAAGCCTCGGAAACGGACTCGTCCAATCACACTGCTAAATGCGGTGTGGCGGGCGGGGGCTCGTTGCTTGCAGCGGCAACTCCGACCCTGGGTTGAGACATGGTGCGACCAAGGCGATGTCGCGGGTGTGTGCGACATGTCTGTGCAGTCCGCTTTGATGCAAGTGCAACAAGCATTTCGCCAACAAGCTTCGCATTTTATCCAAATGGACGTCTCCGCTTACTTCGACACCATCAACCACGTGACCTTGAGGCGAACTTTGGAGCACCTGCGGTTCCCAGGGCCTCTTCTTGACCTGCTCTGTGGATTCTACGCCCGTTCGGAAAGAAGCTTCACCTTGAGCGGCGCTTTCAACGATCAGTGGATGGAGGCAACAACGGGGATCCCACAAGGGGGTCCTTTAAGCCCAGTGTTATCAGCAGCCATCGCCCATGTATGGCGAAGCTACAGCACCGGCGGACCCGCCCAAGGCAAAGTTTCAGGGATTATTAATGATAGAACGCTATGGCTTCACGACCAATGCGACCTGGAGGCACTCCGCATCGCAGCTCATCGTTCGGCACGCTTTGACTCTGCATACGGGTTTCGCCTTTCACTTGAAAAGTGTTCTGTGACAGCTCGACGACCGTGCAACGCAGCACGTTCGCTGGCCAATGAATTGCAGTTTCAGGAGACTGAGGTCCTGGAGCTCCTTGGGGTTAGGGCGAGCTTTCACGAAGACTGGACGCTTCTCCGGTGCCAGGCTCGAAAGGCCATTCTGCGAGCTAGGCTCCTGGGATGGGTCAACTGGAATCGCACCATCAAGCAAAGGCTCCTCACCTCGTTGGTTGTGCCTCCCTTCGCCTGGGCGGCCGGATTCGCTCGACCTGCTCCCGACGATCTCCGAGAAATTCGTGGTGAAATCGAGCAGGTTTTTCTGAAGTCTTTTGCCACCGGCTTTGCTCCCGTGTGCCTTTACGAAGCTCTTGGGTGGCAGTTGCACCCCGAGTTTGCCTGCAATCTAGGGACGCTTAGGACGCTCTGGAAAGCTTGTGTGCAGCCCCCACGGTGGCTCGAGTACGTCCCCTTGACAGAGGCTCGCTTCAACTGGCAGTTGATGATCCCCGAGGCCCCAGCTTTGCTCGCCAAGCTGCACTGGACTTTGTTACCTGACGGTTCCGAGCTGCAACGCCGTGACAGGGTAGGTAGGCTTAGGGTTCTTAGACCTGGGCTTGACGGTTTCGCTGTGCTTTTTCCGTGGTTGAGACAGCACTACCGCCAGAAACTCGTTGCTGGCACGGGGAGGGTGCAGCGCCGATTGCACCGGGATGACGCAGGCTTAGCCACTGGTCTCGATCTCCCCAACCCCACCTTTGACCACGACTACCATTTTGATGGATTGCATGAGGCCCTGCGTATGGGGCTCCGTGGAGCTGATTTGTCAGCGCTCGGCACTGGTAACTCGTGCTGTCACCTCAATGCCGGCGGTGTGTTTGACGAAGAGCATCCGCGATGGCGCTGCTTGTGCGGACTGCTGCGCCCGTCTAGGGCTCACTTGCTTTGGTGCTGTGACCATACGGCTCACCTTCGACGTGAACTCCGCCTTCCTCGAGACCGTTGTGAGGAGCGACTTCTTCTGCAGGGGGTTCCTGAGCAGCCGCCGGCTCCTGCTGGCCTTGACCCGGAAGGTTTCTACGAGGACCTCGTCGAGGCGATAGAGACGCAGCTCGAGCTCGACCCTGCTGTTGTGTTCCTCGCCACGGACGGGTCCGAGCACCTTGGCATTGGCTCTTACGCTGTCGTGGTTCACCCTGGTGGCTACAGTGCGGCTACAGGGCGGCCATCGGCAACAGTGACGAGGACCAGACGGCCTACAAGCAGGAGCTCCTTGGTTTCGGTTTGGCGGCGGAGGCTTTGTGCGCTGCTGTTCGGGCCACTAAGTGGGCGGGCCGCGCTGTTTTCGTCTTGGACTGCCAGTCGGCGCTGCGGGCGGTGCTTCAACGAGGCCAGCGTTTCAGTTACTTGCTCAAGCTACTCGAACAAGTTCGGAGACCACTGCGTGACTTGGAGAGTTTGGGTGTGCAGCTGACCTACGTTTGGGTTCCTTCACACGGCAAAAACCGAGTTGGTGTGCTCCGCCTGGTCTTAACACAGACTTGCTTCGGTACCTCAACGACCTTGTCGACAAGGCTGCTGCTGAGAGCCGTCAACGCCGAAGTGGCTGCCGAGGGCGAGTTGAGTGGTGGCAACTGAGGTTAGCCGCTTCAGAGTGGGAGCTGGGGGCCATTGTGGCCTCGGCTGCTGCGGGAGGGCTGCTTCGAGACAAGCTTCGTGACGACGACAGGGGGTCCGACGACAGACTCTCTGGTTGTGCCGCTCCTGTTGCGGGCGGCTGCGCGGCTGCTGGCGGCGGCGCTACTTCGGCTGTGGACGGCTGCGCTGCTGCTGGAGGCTGACGGACTTGTGAGCTCGTGCATCGACTCCTTCTGAGTACGAGTGATCGAGTGCTTTGTCACCCGTAGGTAGCTCTGAACTTGCGACGAACTTCGTGTCTCTTGTGACACTGTTTGCCTTTTCTGCGTAAGCACTAGCGTCTGTAGTGTTCGCCCTCACCTGCCTGTGTACTCAATGGGCGGTGCAGTTGTAGTTTTGTCTCCTGTACGTAGTTCCTTGGCTGTAGCGAAAGGCAGCTTACTCCGAGGCTAGCGTTTTGTGTAACTACTGCGGTGTCCAGGTGTACAGTCCGTGTTACGCATTCGCAGGCTTCTGTTTTCTCACAGGACGACCTGAGACCAGTCAGCCCATACGGACCTTCGGGGCGTGCGGGCTTGTTCCAGAATCTGTGCGCTAGGCATGTCGGCATGTGCGCTAGGAGGGCTCCCGCTACATGTCGGCAGTTGCACTTGACATGTTGGCAGGTGCGCTAGGACTGTGGACACACCGCTGCTACGCAGCAAGAGCTACCAAGGTTGGTAGCTACAGTAAAGATTTTGAGGGGGTTCATTCGGACCCCCTCCGGAAGATAGTTTTGTGATCTGGCCCCTGGGGCCCGCTATGGCAGACACGCCCGGCAAGGCCAAGGGCCCAGAGCCCGACGCTAACCAGGACGAGGCCGAGCCGCACCGACAGTGCACCCGCTACTGGCTATACTCCTTGGCAAACGCTGACATGGAGTTCGCTAGGGAGGTCAGAACTATGCTACGTACAGCGTAGTGAAGTGCTACCTGAGCTGTTCGCATCTGTTCGCTATAAAGCCTTGAAGGACAAGGCGCTAGTCTTGGAGCTCATCGAGGTGGCCAATGCTACACTAACGCTGCACTGGATCTGGGAGGACATCCAGGCCGCTTGCAACAGGCCACAAGCTAAGAGCCAGCCCCGAGCTTGGGTCCGGGCAGCTAGCCCCGCTAACGAGCTCGCGACCGCAAGGCTATGAAGGCGGGCTCGTGGGCTGACTTCACCCAGGAGGAGGTGAAGGAGCTCACCGCTACTCAGAGGTGACTGCTAGCGGCCCTCATAGCGAATTCGCTATGAGGGCCGCTGCCGAGGACGAGGAGGAGCGTAAGGCCCACGCTAGAGCAGAGGCCGAGCGCCGTGCCCAGGACATCGCTAACCAGAAGCGTGCCGAGCACGAGGCTAAAGTGGCCGCCGCTATAAGAAGCAGTCGGAGCTCTTGGAGTTTCAGCTAGAGGAGCGGAAGCGCCTCCGCGTGCTAGAGGCAGAAAGGGCCGCAGAGGAGGAGCGGCAGCTGCAGGAGGCCCTGGCCGAGTCGAGATGGCAGGCCGTTGCGCTAAAGTTTGGGGACGCTCCGGACCCAGACGCTAGGGGCAGCAACCAGCCGCTACCGCCTTTCACTGGGCCCGCTATTGGGGGAGCGTCCAGCGGGCGCCGCTAGCTCGACGGCGCCCCCACTGGTGAGGGACAACTTCCCGCCGCTACCCGACAGGGGTCGCACTACAGGCCGCACTGGTGCCTCGGGCCGAGCTGGCAGTGTGCCCCACGAGGGGGCCGATAAAACCTGGGACGACATTTTAAAATTTTCCGGGACGCTAACAACACGCTATCGCCACCTGCGCCAAGGAGACCTCGCTATGGTCCGCTGCGAGACGCCAGAGGAGGCTAGAGGGAGTTCAATCCCGGTCATGCTAACAGTGAGGCCTCCCAAGTTGAGCCTCGCTAACGCTAAGCCGAAAGGCGAGTACGCTAGATCTTGTTTGGCACAAAGTGCCGCCGGCCCTTTGGCCGCTAGGATCCTTCCTCCGAAGGAAAAAGGTAGGCCCGGCTGCCGATCCGATGTCATTCGGGCCGACGCTATTTTGGACCCGGAGCCCTTGCTAAACCTCACTTTTGGAGGACCGGGAGCTAGTGTGCCGCTACCCGAACCCGTCCTCGGCACGGGCGCTACAGCTCCGCGATATGCTCCCAAGGGGCTGCTATTTTTCCTTCAGCGCTAATCTCTGGGTTGCCATTGGCACCTGGGATTGGAACACCGCTATTTTCAGGTGCAGTATCATTTGCGAGCTATGCGGCAACCACCCCTGCAACCGCCGCATGTGGTGGTTGCTCGATAATCACGATCGAGTCACACTTTTGTGACTCGTGCAAGCATGGCCCCGGCTATAGGCGGGAAGGGGAAGCCACACTAAGCAACCACCACCGCTACCGCCCGAAGGGCCGCTAGAGTGCAGCAGTCGCCGGTCCGACCGGCTCGCTAGGACGCACAAAGGATCCGCTACTTCGTTGTGCTAGGCAGTCTTGTCGGCAGCCAGACAGAAGAGCTAGAGGGAGAGAGTGCTAGAGTGAATGGGAAACCAGGAGACAAAGGCGCCAGGAGCTATTTCAGGATGGCGGGACGGGGCTAGTTGGGAAAGGGGAGAGAGGGGCCGGGGCTCACACCTCCCTCACTAGCCCGCTTGCTCAAGCAAGCTATGTCTCCCCACGTTTTCCCATAGCACTCTCACAGCTAGCTCACATAAATGCATGCCAACAGCTAGAGAGATTTTTCCATGCGCAGTTTTTGAAACTCGCTACCAGATCTCTAGCTAACCTGGTAGGCGTGGCTAGTGTCCTTAGGGACGGCCACCATGGGTGAAGCAGAGGCGCTAGCGAAGAAGCTGGAGAAGGGTTCCAGCGAGCTACGCTTCCTGCTAGTCCACCATAAGGTCTCGGACCAGCTTCAGGGAGAGCTATATTACATCGAGAAAAAGCTACAGGAGCTCGAGTCCGGGGAGTTTCGGGCCGAGGCGCTATCGGAGGTCATCAGCCGCGACGAGGTTGACCCGGACAACCTGCTACCCCGCTGGGGCGGGCGTTCCAGAGTGGGCTCTCTCCTTGCCCTTCTTGCCGCCCTTGCCTCCTTTGTCCTTTCCTTTTCCTCCTTTGCCCTTGCCTTTGTCCTTTCCACCAGGCTTGCCTTGGTCCTTTCCAGACCCTTTTCCCTTAGGATCGCCCTTCGGGTCGCCTTTCTCCTTTCGATCACCACCAGAAGCGGCGAAACCTTTGGCGTTCGAGGACTCTTTGTGAAAGTTCAGGACACGAAGTTGTTCATCGTAGAAAACCAAACCGCGCTCAAGCTGTTCCAATGTTGTCAAAGATCCGTGCAGCAAAAGGTACTTCTTGCAATCATCATGAAGGTGCTTCAAAATGCAACTGATCACATCCGCTTGCTGCAACTCAAGGTCCGGGTACTTGTCGCCTTTGCTGTTCGCTGCCTGTACTGTTCTCCTTGCCCGTCGCATCGACCTTCGATTAGGATCGTCATGGGTGTCTGAACACTTAACCATGTTCGCAGACGATCTACACCTCGCCTCGCTGTTTCATTCGGTTGCGGAGTTTGATCTGGAGTGTCAGCGCCTGGGGGCTGCGATCACTGTTCTGCGTCAACACGGGCTGATCATTCACCCTTCGAAGGCTCAGGCTCTCTTGACGTGCACTGGTTCGCAGGTCAAGCAGACCCGCCAACGCTTTGCGAAGCCCCCATCCGCACCCGCTGCTGGAAAGGGTCTGCGACTCTGTGCCTCTGGTGAGGATGTTCTCATACCCCTCACGCGTAGCGCGGATTACCTGGGGGCCATCATCTCGTACGATTGCTTTTCAGCACAGACTCTGGAAAAGCGTCTGGCCCAGGGCCGGACTGCGCAAGTCCAGTTGCGAAAGGTGCTCAATGCCCGTAAGGGGTTGCTTCTCACCCAGCGCGTCCTCCTCTGGCGCACTACCGTGTGGCCCTGCCTTCTCTATGGCCTGGGTGCCTGCGGTCTTACTGCTGCTCACCTTGCCTCTCTTCAAACGCTGGCCCTCAAGCAGCTCAGGGCCCTTTCCAACAGTCCCGCGCACATACGAGTGGATTGCCGGGCGCCCTTACGAGGGCCAACTCGCCGAATTTGGCGAATCACTCTTGGTTTTGACCAATCGTTCAGGAACACGTGGCAATAGGAAAGGTGACCCTATTTGGTTGAGAGGAGTGTTCTTAGGAAAAACAGACAACAACCTCTTCATTACATGGCACATGGACGGTATCAAAACAAGCCGCAGCGCAAAACGCTGTACCGAACACTTCGATGTGAAAGGAATAAGTAGCGTAGGAATACACACTTGGGAAGTGAAGCATACCACACTTACAACAAGGAATATCCCAAGGACGAACATCCCAGGACCAGTTGCAGAGGCACCACCTGTCATGGATGGAGCCGGAACTCAGGAACAGTCGGGACAGGACTCGGCACCTTCGGCACCTTCAGGACCGATTGTCATCCAAGGCGGGGACTCTGCAGGAAAGTCAGGACCTACCAGGTCAACGTACTTAGAGAACAAAGCCAAGCAAGCACAGAGCAAAAGGAAAGCAGAAGAAGAACTTGAACAGGAATATCCTGAGGAGAACCAGGACGAAGCAGCATCAGACCCAACGTCCTCCAGCAGTAGCAGCAACAAGGACATGGACGCAGCATCTGAACCAGAGCTCATTCCAGACAGTGCAATGGCCAGTGAGCTTCTTTCAGCTAGAGGACCAGCACCTCTTAGGAAACTCGAGTTTGAAGATGTAGGAACAGGCTCAAAGATTCCGAAGATGGATTCACCTAAGAAAAGGTACCCTCCGTTTAACGTCGGAAGAGTGTTTGAGCACAACGACGAAGAACTACCTGAAGCAGAACCAGGTACAGAGGACATTTTCTGGGAAGATTCGTACTCAGACATTGGCGATTCAGATGAGGAACAAGACATCTTCAAGAGCGAGGACTCAGGACCTCCAGAAGTCTCAGAAGCCCAGTTGCAGGAACTGGACCGTGAGGCAAAGCTCACGGAGATCAACAGGCTTACAGAGATGAAGGCATTGGCAAGGAAACCCTTGCAAGAACTTGAGAGAGAAGAGCCGAGAGAGAGTGAAGAAGAAGAGAAAGACCAAGGAACAAAGTGGCTCACAACAAAGTTTGTTTTCGATTGGAGATTTAGGAACGGCCGATGGATGCGTAGAGCTAGGTTAGTGGCCAGAGAATTTCGCGGTGTAGAAGTTAGGAACGACACTTTTTGCCCAGCTACGAGCGCATCGTTGGTGAGACTTATCCCTATCTTGGGACTACAACAGGAACATGCCCTGTACTCGATAGATGCCAAGGACGCATTTTTACAGGTACCGCAGAGAACTCGTTGCGCATGTCAATTCCCAAAGGAATATGTGGATCTGTTTGGCGACCAGGACCCTAGTTGTAGGAACGAAGGTTTGTTACTGCTTGGCTTAGAGTACTTCCAGGACAGCGAGATGCAGCACTACTTTGGAGTGACCATTTTGCAGGAACTCTCAAAGACCAGAATTTTGATAGGTGCATAGGATGCCCTACTTTGTTTCGCGACGACAGGAACAGTATATTGGTTGTGCATGTTGACGACGTTCAAGCAGCAGGGAAAACAAGGCACCTAGAGCCCAAGCTAGGAAAGCTAGGAGAAACCTACGAACTGAAGGTTGAAGGCCCCTTCTTGACGGAACAAGAACTTGAGGTAGGAGAGTCACACCAAACCATCAGATTCCTTAAAAGGAAATTCAGCTATCACAATCATGAGCTTCACATCACTAGTGACCCGAAGTATCTAGTGAAACTCAAGGAAGAACTGAAGTTGACCAGCAAAGCCTCGAAGCCAACTCCGTGTACCCAAGAGTCTCAGGAAGCCGACAACACCCAAAACCTGAATCAGGAACAAGCAGCATCATTCAGGAAATGCGTTGGCATACTCTTGTATGTCAGTCAGGATCGCCCTGATGTGCAGTTTGCCGTAAGAGGTTTAGCTTCCAAGATGTCAGAACCCACGCATGGTTCTTGGAAACACCTAGTCCATCTTGTGCAGTACATGGCAAGAACTGAAGGATACCATTTGGTGTACAGGAAAACTCCAAGAGGACTTAGCAACCTCCATGAATCCATGAGGAATGGCAACTATGACTTTACAGGAACACAGCCCAAGGAACATCATCTTTTGGAAGTCTTCAGTGATTCAGATTGGGCAGGAAAGAAGGACACTAGGCGCTCAAGGTCTTCAGGAATTGTTTGTCTTGATGGCCAGTGTATCTACTCCTTTTCTAGGAACCAAAAGTCGGTCAGCTTGAGCAGTGTTGAGGCAGAGTGCTACGCAGGAGCTAGCGCAGCTAGTGACAGTATCTTGTTAAAGGAAGCAGTAGAATTCTTGACAAGGAAACAATGCAAGGTACATCGTATATGGATTCTTCGGCAGCTAGAGGCATCATTACCAGACAAGGTGTAGGAAGAGTCAAGCACTTACAGATCAGGACCCTTTTTCTTCAGGACCTCCACAAGCAAGGAACAATCAGCGTTCACCCTGTAGGAACCAAGGAAAATACAGCCGATATAGGATCCAAGCCCCTTTCAGCGAAGCGCATCAGACTGTTGTTGCATTGGTGAGGTTTTCAAACCGGCGAGAACGTACCAGTAGGTAGAGAAGAACTCAAGGAACACAAGGCCCAGGCACAAGCCAAAGCAGTTGTCACGATGATTAAGAGCCCAGGAACTTTGTCTTTTGCAGCTTTGTTGTTTGCAGGGATTTCAGGAATTTCAGACAGTCTTCAGATTCAGAGTTGCAAGGAACAGTGTCTTGAGAGTTCTTTTCTTCAGGAAGAATTTCAGGCAGAGTTTCAGGAACAAGTTTTCTGTTGTGCAAGTGCATGTGAGCAGGACGGCATGTGCAGTGACATGAGTGCATGTGAGCTAGGAACATGTGCAGGAACGGCAGTGCATGAAACGTCATGTGGTGAGATGCTTTCACAGCTCAAGGAATTCTGCGGAAACCTCGCGGAACGCTCAGGAATACAAGGAATAGTGTGGCCAGTAGCAGAAGGTCAGGTAACCTCAGCCATGGAAGCTAGCGCGAGTACGGCAAGGAACAACAGCGAAGTTCTCAAAGAACTGGAAGCGCTAAAGGAAGCCGCCACAGAACTCAGGAAAGCCAGCGCAGAAAGGAACGAGATCGCAGAGTCGATCAGGAAGAACACAGAGGAGTCGACGAGACTACGTCGATCCCAGGAACATGTGGCTGGTTGCGTGAAGTCCCTGACGGGAACAGTTCAGGACGTAAAGTTTCAGGTCCAGGAAATGAGCGAGCAGAACGACAGAGACAGGACCGAAGCCAAGGAACGCATGGCCTACGTTTTCGAGACGTGCGACACGCTCAAGGAACAAGTCCGGATGAACGACTACAACCTCACTACAGAGGAACAAGCGGAAGAGCAAAGGAAAAGAGAAGCCCAAGACCGAGCAGAAGAAGCAGAACTACGACGTACAGGACACGGTTTGGGAACTACTTCGAGACCTACGTCACCTACCTCCTCGCCAAGGAAGGAACAGGAAGACATAAGGGATTGGTCAGACAGAGCCTACTTCGACAGGATCCTGGAGCAGGACCAAGAACAAGAGGACTACGCCGAGAACGAGAACGAGGCCTACACGCACAGCTACGTTGGAGGAGAAGATCCCGGGGAGTACCCCGATGGAGACGAGGAACAAGAGGAAGAAGGAGGAAGAGCAGCAGCAGAGGAGGACGAAGAAGCAAAAGAAGAAGCAAGGAGAAGGAAGATTAAGGAGATCAACGCCAAGAGCAAGGAAAGGCTTGAGGAGAAGGAGAAGGAAAAGACACGTTTTCCGTACCCCTACGACTACAGCAGCGAGTGGAAAGAGTACTCCGAGAACGGCGAGATCTACAGAGAGCACAGAGTTACAGGAGAAAAGGTCTGGGTGGACAAGGACTACACGTACAAGCACGAGAAAGGAACAAAAGGAAAGGAGAAAGGAAAGAAGGAAGGCAAAGGAAGAGGAAAGCCAAAGCCAAAGGCAGGAAACCCAGGATTTCAACCACGAGACGAAGATGATCGCAAATACTGGGAAGAACAGGACAGGATTTCAAAGGAACAGCAAGAAGCAAAAGCGGCAGCAGAAGAGGAGAAGAAGGCACTGGAGGAGAAGATGGCCAAAGCAAGAAGAGTGCTAGAGGAAGCAGCAGAAGAGCAGGAAAGAAGAGACAAGGAAGCAGCAAGAAAGGAAGCAGCAGCAGCCGCCGAGAGAAGGCGAGAAGTGGAAGCAGCAGCCAAGGCAAAGGCAGAAAGAGAGGAAAGAGAAAAAGAGGAGACAGCCGCAGCAGCAGCCAAAGCAGAGAAGGAGAAAGAAGAGGAAGAAGCAGCAGCCGCAGCAGCAGCCAAAGAGGAGACAGAAAGGAAGGAACAGGAGAAGAAGAGAAAGGAGAAGGAAGCAAGGAAGAAGAGAGAGCACGACCAAAAGCAGTCGTCGGCATACATTGCCCAGATGGAAGCAGAGAAGAAGGCAGCAGCGGCAGGAACAGCGTCAGGATCAGGAGAAGTGGAACCGAGACGTGAAGAAGACAGGATTAAGAAGCTGGAACAAATGATGGAGGACATGATGAAGGAACGCAAGGAGGATAAGGAAAGGATTGCAAGCCTTACACAGGAGCTTGAAAGCAGAGGATCGGCAGCCGGGTCGCAGGCACCCGCAGAGCCAGACACAACACCAACAAAGGAATACGAGAAGCCAGAAGGAAAAGGAAAAGGTCAAGAAGCAGGAAAGGAGCCACCAAAGGTAACACAGCACAAGCAGACAAAGGAAGGAAAGGACGACCCAGAGCTTTCAGCCAAAGGACCATTGAACGAAGCCTCTTACTTGAAAGGAAAAGGACGTGGAGAGTTTGAAGGAAACTGGTTTGCAGTCTACGGTTTCCAAGGCAGGAACTACCAGTGGAAGTGGAACGAAGAGAAGGCACAATGGTACTGGTATTCAGGATCAAAGGAAACTGGTTGGAAAGCCGCGTCAAAGGACAAGCAAGGAAAGGAAAAGTGCAAGTCTCAGGCAAAGCAGCTTGAGGACTGGCTCAAGCACCAGCTAGAGCAGCAGAAGGAAGTCAGCAAGGGAAGTGGAGACGAAGAAGAAGAAGACAAAGGAGCCAAAGGAACCCACGTCATCATGGTCGATGACGGTGAAGTGACCTTCCAGTGAAGTGAAGGAACAGCGAGCAGTACTAAGGCCAGAGAGCCGAGGAAAGAGCAGTGAAGCAGGACACAGGAACCGTGGCACAGCCCTTTTTGTTTCTGTGGTGATCTAAGTAAATGCAGGAACAGTGTTTTGTACAGTCTAGCAACCTTGGAGAGGATTGCGAGTGAACGGCAACGTTTGCGAAGAGGAACAACAGTTGTTTTGAGTAGAAAAGGAATCGCGCAGGTACTGTCTTGTATAGGAAAGAAGGCGGGGTGTTAAACATTCCACCTGTGACAGTGACAGTACACCTGCAGGAACTAAACTGGGCAGATCAAGACTAATCCATAATCATAGAAGGGGTTATGGATTACAGGGATTACGGATTAGAAACAAAACCCTAGGGTTTAAAGTGTATGGTGTTGAAGGTTCCAAAATAACTTGAATATTTGGGGTTTGGAGGTTTGACTGGATTTAAAGGGTTTTAATTAGTGATTAGTATAAGCATACCACCCCCAAACTGCTCCGACCACTACTACTACTGGTACTACTACTACTGCTGCTGCTGCTACTACTGCTGCTGCTATATGCCCTGGTTCAAACACCTAGGATGTTTTTGCTTGCTGTTGGAACTGATCAACATCTCATGTCGTTTCAGTGGGCGAAACAAAGGCTTGTGTGTTCCAACACTTCCTAGCATGAAGTCTGTCAGAAGTGAACCCGCCGAATTTAAGCATATAAGTAAGCGAAAGCTTCTGCCTTGCATTGTGGCCTCTGACATGCTACCAACGGCGGCGCGAGCAGCACATGGACGCCTGGGCTCCAGGCCCCGATATTTTCAGGGTTTGGGCTTGAAGGTTTAGTGTCAGGGCCCAGGGTTTTGGGCTTATTTAGTAGGGTTTAGGTGGGGGTTAGAGGGCCTAGGGTTTGGGGGCCTAGTGTTGGGGCTTTAGGATTTTAGGGGCTAGATTGGGTATTTAGGGTTTGGGGTTTAGTTTTATTTAGGGCTTAAGGTTTGGTCATTTTGGGTCCATACCCTAGACCCTGGAACCCTAAACTTTGAAACCCCAAGCCTGAAGCCCCATAATCTGAAACTCTTTTTATTGGGGGATTTTCTTAAGGGCTCAGGGTTTCCAGTACTATCTAAGACCCTAAGCTACTAGAAACTTAAAAGAACTCTTTTTATTGGGGGATTTTCTTAAGGGCTCAGGGTTTCCAGTACTATCCTACTAGAAACTGTAGTGTGAAACTATAAACTTCGAAACCCCAAACCCTAAACCCCTGGGTCCTTGAGCGGCATCCTTAAAACTTATTGGGGCATGGGGGTTTAAGTTTGGGGCTCAAGGGTTTCGGGGTTTAAGGTTTCCGTGTTCAGGGTCAGTGGGTTTGGGCTTTAAGATCCGGGTTCGTGGCTTGGGGGGTTTTGGGGTTCCCTAAGTAGGCCCAAACTGTAAACACCAAAACCTTAAACCCCCAAACTCCCGAAGCTCCGAACTCCAAACCCTTAAACCCTTAAGCCCCAAAGCCCTTTAACCCAAAACCACGCAGATTGGCGGCCTTCTTCCTCATCTTCGCTTCCTGCCTGGGGTCCTGGATGCCGGGGTTTTGGTTTCAGGGATTTCGGATTTAAGATCAGTGTTCAGGGTCTAGATCGTCCGTAAGGACGTCGTCCGCAAGGACGCGACCGCAAGGTCGAAGAGGGTTCGTCCGAAAGGACGTCGTCCGTAAGGACGCGACCGTAAGGTCGAGGGTTGTCGTCATTGTAGGTGCAAGGTCAGAGGTTCAGGCACAAGGCTATTTTTGACTTAGAGCATAGTTTTTTCTCTTTTTTTTTTACGTCCGAAAGGACGTCGTCCGCAAGGACGCGACCGCCCGGTCGAAGCACCCTGTCCGCTTGGACATCGTCCGTAAGGACGCGACCGTAAGGTCGATGCATCTAGATCCCCACAGTTGTCACCCCCCACCCATCGCAAACCAAAAAAAAGCTCGAAACCAAACCCCCAACTCCTTCATCCCCTAAACCGTAAACCACTAAGTAATGTCAGAATGAATGGGTGGAGATTTTCCGATTCCCACACTGTTGCCTTCCTCAGCCTCTAACCACACCCTAGTCCTTAAGGTAACCAAAGGCCTCGTAATCTAATTGGTGATGTGCGGATGGGCGTGAACGAGATTCCCACTTAACTGTTGCCCTCCCTCAACCCCTAAACCCTAAACCTCTAAAGCCTAAACCTTTACGGCACCCAAATGGCGCGTCACAAGGTTGACGTGCATGAGTGGTGGGAACGAGATTCCCACATTGGTGCCCTCGTTGAAGCCTCATCCCTAATTTCTTTACCTCAGCCCAAACCCTAATAAGGTAGGCAAAAGCATCATCATCTAACTGGTGACGTGCATGCATGGATTAACGAGATTCCCGTACTGTTGCCTTGCCTCAACCCCGAAACCCTATTTTTTAAAGCTCTAAACCATTATTGAGGTAGCCAAATGCCTCGTGGTTCGTGAAGTGCATGCATGGAGTAACGAGATTCCCACGGTGTTGCCCCAAAACCCTAAATCTCTAAACCCTCACGATCAAGGTAGCTAAATTTAAATGCTTCGTGATCTGATCTTAGATGACGTGCATGTCTGAATGGATCAACGAGATTCCTTCTGCCCCCCCACCTACTATCTAGCAAATCCACAGACAAGGGAATGGGCTTGGGAAAATCAGCGAGGATTGAAGACCCTGTTCAGTTTGATTACTAGTCCGACCTTGTAGGAAGTGTAACAATGTGGAAGCTTCGATGGCTTTGAAACGCCACTACATACTCCTAATGTCATTTAACCGGATAAACCAGTAGCCCTGGACCCCCGTGCTACTACACGGGACACTCCAACAGTAATATCCAAACGATGACAAAGCCTCAGATCCTTGCAGAAAGTCAAGCTCCCACCCGACTACGCCTCCGATCGTGAAATCAATTTAATGAGCGTTTCCTTCCTTGGCGTCTCAACTTCCCTGCGGCCAGGTTCGTTCGGCGTCTGGAGTGCTGGCAGCTGGTCCACGAGGCGCCCGACAGCTATTATATAGTCCATATACTAGGCTGTCGGGTAATTTTGGGTTCAGGTTAGCCCTACAGGGTAATCCAGGCTCTGGTCCAGTGGAGGGTTTTCTGGAGCATGTTTCCTTCTCGAACAGGCTTTTGAAACAACCTCTGGCTGTCCTTGCAGTCGTGGCTCTGAGCCGAGATTGATAAGGCAAGTGCCCCAGCAAAATCCACAGGAGCTTCCGAACTTCAAACTTGCGATTCTTTGAGAACTTATCAATCAGAGACAAGAGCGAGAGGCATGTGAGTCAGATCTCGATTATCCCAAGTGCGTTCGCTGGTCTCTGCGATTCATGGCTCCGAAAAAGGGACAGAACTCCGACTACCAGCGGTGCAAGAAGTACTTCGGTGCCGCTGAGCTTGAAGTCTGGCAGTAGTAGGAAATCCCAACAGACTAAACTCTTGATCAAGATTCAGAAGAGGGAATTCTAGCAGTAAGTATCCTTAAGTGGGTTTCCAATCCCAGGAGAAGAAGGCGAACGAGATATGGGCCAAAAAAAAACAGAAGGAGATGGAGGCAGCTGCAGCACGGCGGCGGGGTGAAGCGCCTCCTCAGGCAGCCACGGGACGAAATAGTAAAGCCCTAACTAATCCCTAACACCACACCTGATGCCGCCAAACTTAAAGCTTTCAATTCAACAATTGGATAATCAAAATTCAGAACACGCTGAAGCCCCGAAGCATATCAAGCTTCCACCAGGCATCCTTTCCCTCTGGTGCTGCGCCGTTGCCCGGCGGAAATCCCGAGGCGATGGGGAATTCAAAGATCAAGGGGTTTATTTAGTTTAGGGTTTTGGGGTGTAGGATTTAGGGACGGCTGGTTTCAGTGTTTGGGTGTGAGAGCTTGTGTTAGTGGGCTTGCTGAGGTGGGCCTTTCGGGGTTATGCAGGTAGTAGAGTGAAGCCCGCTGGCAGGCCTGTGGCAGCCGCGACCCGGGCCCAGCAGAATCGTTGTCGCAGCTCAGGCCGAAGGCGCCGGCGGTGGCGAAGGAGCCGGCGGTGGACAGGGCGAAGGCGCCGGTGGTGGGCAAGGCGAAGGAGCCGGCGGTGGACAGGGCCAAGGCGCCGGTGGTGGGCAAGGCGAAGGAGCCGGCGGTGGAAAAGGCTCATGAGGCGCCGGCGGTGGGCAAGGCGAAGGAGCCGGCGGTGGAAAAGGCTCATGAGGCGCCGGCGGTGGGCAAGGCGAAGGAGCCGGCGGTCCAGAAGGCCAAGGCGCCGGCGGTGGGCAAGGCGAAGGAGCCGGCGGTGCCAAAGGCGATGCTCCCTGGAAGGGCCGAGCCGTTCACCCCGCGTCCGCATCTTGGCATATGTGGCATAATTGCTTTAGGGGATTTTGGGTCTTGGGGTTTACATAGGGCTTAGGGGCTTTCTCGTTAGCATCTGTCCGCGTTTCCTTAAGCTATTAATATCGATGGCGCAGTTTTAGGCCATTGCCGCTGCAGCATCCAGTGCCAATGCCGCTTGGCTTACCTAGTCGCTTCTCTTTGTTGTTGTCTTGGTGTTTATTATATTATGCTGAGGGGGTCGAGCGGGGTGCACGGGCTTCAGTGCAGGAGCTCGAGCCAGGGACCTCCAGATGCCCTGGCTCCTCGGATGGCATTCAGCAAGACTTTAATACATTTAATAATTTAAGTGTTGGAGATGCACAATATCAACATTGTCACCTTGTTTACTTCTCACGAGCATCTTAGGTACAGGGCATGCTGAGCCTCTGTCACCAGGTCCTGTCCCTGAGCTGCAAATACAATTGGGTGGACTTTTTATTGTTGCTAGTTTCAATTTCAACTACAAAACTACCCTAAAGCCTAAACACGAGACGTCACCACAGAGGCAGCAGAATCTGGAGCAGCGCGCCCTCAACCAGAAGGAGAATATGGAAGAGCGGGCGCAGTTGGCCAAAGAGAAGCAGGCCAGTGACGAGCTCCGCATAGAGGCATATCGGAGGAGCCAAGCTGCTGCTTATCCGGATTTGGTGTACTTGTGACTTTATAAGTAAGGACTTCGAGGTATGTTTGGAAAGTAGGCTAAGGGCTACAGATTTCCTTGTGTTTTAGTTAATGCTACTGTCCAGGCGGAGCAAAAAAGCCTCCTGGCGTCAGCGGCAATGACGAAGGCTTTGGCCGTTCGGGACGCCGCACTCGCACCCGTGCTTGATTAGTATTCTTTTAAATTGTACATCGGGGGTCTTCTTATAAGTAGGACTTGGCTAGGTTTCCTTGTCTTGTGATCCCAGGTCCAGAATGCCGCGTCAAGCTCTACTCTACTCCGTCGGAGTCCGCGAAAGCCGCTGCACGGAGGCTCTTGGAGATGGACACCAGCGAGGAGGAGGGGCCCAAGAAGAAGAAAAAAAAGGAGAAGGAGGAGGAGAAAGAGAAAAAGGAGAAGAAGGATGGCAAGAAGAAGAAGTGAGTGATGGGAGCCATCATCGGCGCCACGGGGACAGGAAAAAACTGATGCGGGGATTTGCGGCTAGGGTTTAGGGTTTGTTGGAACTGGAATATGGGGTTCCGGGTCGCGCAGGAGATGACGTAATTACTTATGCATCGCAAGCCCGTCTTCTTAGACTCTAACCTGCTCACCCTCCAATCCTTCAGAAGTCGCCACCCCTGAACCTTGTTAGCAGTCTGGCTTCTTCCGAAAAGAACTACAGAACAAAGACCTAAGGTTGAGGGCTTCCCTCAGGGCACCGCTAAACAACTGGCTCACATTGTCCAACAAGAGACCTTAAAGGCCCTACCCTAAATCGGATATTTAATTTCAAACCCTAAAGGCTCCAAGCCCCAAGCCAACGGGAAACCCAGCAATTTGGAACATGACTGCACCCCAAGCCCCAAACCCTCCCTACCCATCCTCGCGCGACAGTGACAGAGTCGAAACCCTACACCATGTAAGCCATTCAAACCTAATGCAGGTCGCTGGGCTCCTCCCTGGATCCGCAGCCTGGACCGCGGGTGTTTCCTTTTTCAGGGTTTAGGGGTTTCTCGGTGAGTTCCTGGCTTCTTGGTGGGGCAGTTACTTTTCATGAAACCATGTATACACCACTGTCCTAGGCCCCTCCAGCCCACATCGTCACCCTCCGCTAGTATCGGTGCTTGGCTTGGGGTTCTAGAGCTTGGGGTGTTCTGGTGAGCTTGGTTTCCCGGCTAGTGACAGCGCGAAATGCTGAGCTTCGGGACTTGGGAGGTTCCAAGGTCCATGTATTTTCTGTTGGGAAACTGAAGTCTTGTCGAATAGATTATTATGTAGAAGGCTTCACCGCCGTACCCTCATCATCAGCCCTGTACCTTCATCGAAGCTGTTATGGTAGACTAGAAAGAGAATATTCTTAGAGGCAAAGGTTTAGGGTTAGGGTTTAGGGCCTGGGCAGCTATCGCCGAGGAGGACCCTTGGATCAAAGCTCCAATTCTACTGCAGCCGCAAGCTTCCGTAGTGCGCCTGCGGGGGTTCTGCAGCCGCCATTTCTGCGACCGCAAGCTGCGCATTCTCGATGTACCCCTGACTGCCACAGAATTTCTGAAGCTCACAGCCCGAGTGGACCGAGTTGGAGAGCCATGCGGGGCCACCAGCGGAAGACTCGACTGTGTCGATCCGCATCATGCGCAGTGTGCTCATCCCAGCCACGCGCCGTTGCATGTCTTGACTTGTCGTGCATGCCATTGACCCTAGACTAGACCCTTAAGAATCGAGTCGATCCGGGATTATAGTAGGAGGATTCTAGGGTCTAGGGGTTTGGGGTTGGGGGCCTTGATCCCTGAACCGCCCACAGTCTTGACCCTGCCCAAACCCTGGCTCTAAACCTTAGAAGCCTTAACAAACGATATCAATCACGTGGCATTGGAAACCGCAGCTTCTGCCATGATTGTCAAAATTCTGGCAGAATCTCCGGTTTAGGGTTATGCTCGCGCAGCCAAAGTGGTGGCACGAGCGTAACCACCCTAAAACCCAAACTCTATGCCCAAACCCCAAGTACTGAACCCTAAAGCTCAAACCCTGAAGCCTTAAACCCAAAAGCCCAAACCCTTGGCTTTAAAACCTTAGTTACTCGAGCCCTAAATCTCAAAACCCCAATCCCTAGGTTCTAGGCCTTTTCTACTCAACCGTAAAGCCCCAATTTCAAAGCTCAAACCCTAGGCCCTGAACCGCCCACACTCCTGACCCTGCCCAAACCCTGGCTGTAAACCCTAATAGCCTTAATAAACTTAACAAACCATAGGAATCACGTGGCATTGGAAACCGCAGCTTCTGCCAGGATTGTCACAAGTCTGGCAGAATCTCCGGTTTAGGGTTATGCTCGCGCAGCCAGAGTGGTGGCACGAGCGTAACCCTCTTGGAACTGGGCCCTATAAGCCCTAAAGCCCCAAACTCTAAAGCCCTGCCTGAACCGTAAAAGCCCAAGCCCAAACCGTAAACAACCGTAGGCCCTGAACCCTAAAGCCCAAACCCTAAGCCCAAACCCCAAGTACTAAACCGTAAAGCTGAAACCCTGAAGCCTTAAACCCGAAAGCCCAAACCCTTGGCTTGAAAACCTTAGTTACTCGAGCCCTAAATTCCAAAACCCCAATCCCTAGGTTCTAGGCCTTACGCCGTAAAACCCTAAACCCCAGGCCCTAGAGGCCCTTAACCCTAAAGCCCAAACCCTAAACCCCAGGCCCTAAACCCTAGAGCCTAAATAAACCCGAAACCCCAAAGCCCAGGCTAAAGCCCCAAACCGTAGGCCCTAAACCCTAAAGGCAACATTTTCGTTGCTTGACCCCCTAGTCTCTGAAAGCCGTGCGAGGTTCTTGGAGCGATGGCTTCTCCTCATGTCAAGTGCCGCGCTTGGTTACCAAGTGGTGACTTGGAACAGGGCCTTATTCTCTAAACCCTAAAGCCCAAACCCTAAAAAACCCCTAAACCCTAGAGCCCAACCCTGGGCTTTACATCCTCAAACTTTAAACCCTAAGCCCTTCAACCCTATGCCCAAACCCTAAAGCCTTAAACCTTAAAGCTCAAACCCTGAAGCCTGAAACCGTAAAGCCTGAAATTTTAAAGCCCAAGCCCTAGTACTTTCAAACCCTAAACCCCAATAATTACCTTAAAGAGTAAAAGTTAAACCCTGAAGCGCTTTGGAGGCCTACAGCTTGACCCGTATGGCTTAAACCCCAACCCCTGGGCCGTGAACTCCCTAAACCCAACTTGGAGGGGCAGAGGATTTAGTAAGCAGGTTATAAGTGGAGTTACAAGTACCCTAAATATAGTTACCAAAATTATAACCGGACTTGTAACCTACTTACTAAGTCGCCTGCCCTAGACCCAAAGCCTTAAGCCCCATAAGTAAATCCTTTATTTGGGGATAAGGACTGGGTCTGAGACTGAGACTTGGGCACAGGGTCATCAGGGCTTCTTTTTGTGGCCGATAGAGCAAAGCAGGCAAGGGAAGTCGGCCAAGTAAATCCGTAACTTGTTGCACAAGGTGTTGAAGGTTTCTAGCCTCTGGTCATTTCCGGCGTGCAATTACTTCCTCATCAGGTTCCTCTGCGAGAACTGGATGCAGTGGCTACTGCTTCCGCGCACGGCCGTGCTCTCAGTGATTTTAGGTGTTGAAACTAAAACTAATAGTAAAACCCAAAGCCTGGACCGGTTGGGGTTTAGAGCCTGGCTCGGGTTTTGGGTTCGGGGTTTGAAATAATTGGGCTTTGGGGTTATGCGGGCTAAAGCCGAAACCTTAAACCCAATTCCGCATTCCAACCCCGAAATAGTAAGATCAGGTTTCAGGTTTTAGAGGGTTAGGGTTTAGGCTTTGAGCTTTGGGGTTTATATGATTGCACGCGCGCGCGTGAACCCGCGCGCGCGCGCGTTCGCTAAACCCTAAACCCTAAAGCTGAACTCCAAACCGGAAATAGTACAGTGAAAACCTCAAAGCACTTACATTAGGCTTGAAGTCCTAGAGGGTTAGGGTTTAGGCTTTGAGCTTTAGGGTTTACACGACTGCAGGCGCGCGCGCGTCAACCCGCGCGCGCGCGTGCCCTGAACCCTAAACCTTAAACCCGAATTCCAACCCGGAGCTCGCTAAGTGAAACCGTTAGACCAGGTTTCAGATCCTAGAGGGCTTAGACGACTCCAAGCGCGCGCGCGTCAACCCGCGCGCGCGCGTGTTCCCTAAACTAAACCCGAATTCCAAGCCCCAACTCGCAAACTGAAACCGTTAGAGGAAGTTTCAGGTCCTAGAGGGTTAGGGTTTAGGCTTTCATCGTTAGGGTTTAGACGACTGCAGGCGCGCGCGCGTCAACCCGCGCGCGCGCGCGCCTTCGCTAAAACCCTAAACCTTAAACCCGAACTCCAAGGCCGAAGTCGCAAAGTGAAACCGTTAGATGAGGTTTCAGGTCCTAGAGGGTTCGGGTTTAGGCTTTCAACTTTCGGGTTTAGACGACTGCAGAAGCGCGCGCGTCAACCTGCGCGCGCGCGCGTTCCCTAAACCCTAAACCTTAAACCCGAAGTCCAAGCCTGAAGTCGTCCACTCTAAGCGTTAGATTAGGTTTCAGATCCTAGAGAGTTAGGGTTTAGGCTTTGAGCTTTAGGGCTTATACGATTGCACACGCGCGCGCGTCAACCTGCGCGCGCGCGCGTTCGCTTCACTCTAAACCTTAAACCCGAATAGCAAAGTGAAACCTGAAAGCATTTTAGTATAGTTTTCCTGGCGTAGAGGGTTCGGGTTTTAGGCTTTGAGCTTTAGGGTTTGTACAACTGCAGGCGCGCGCGCGCGTGCCCCGCGCGCGCGCGCGCCGAAGCTAAACCCTAAACCCTAAATCCCAAAGCCAAACCCGAACTAGTAAAGTGGAAACCTTAAAGCAGTTAGGTTTCAGAGGTTTAGGTTTTCAGCTTTACACTCAACCAGAAAGCTTCAACCCAAACCCTAAACCCGAACCGCTAAACTCGAAACTTCCAAGCGGTTAGGGCTTACGGCATTACCCAGCTACCCTGAACTCCTCAACCCGAATTTGATTTATGAGTACTAGAGGAGTAGTAGGGTTTGTCTTAGGCGTGGATTTGCAGTGGCCTCATTGCCGACGGAAGTCATCATGCACTAGCTGCACTTGCCTCCACTGCCTCCCAACCCGTGGAGAGGATGGGACCTGCTCCCACGTTGGAAGCTGCGATCGTTGCTTGGCACGAGCATTGGGCAGCTGCCAACGGCCAAGGCCACCACCCAGACCGGAGGTGACGTTCGAGCTCACACTGTCTTGACAGAAGAAGGCGTCTCTGGAACCGGCAGAGCCGTTCCGCAGGGAAGACGAAGTGCCGACCCAAGGAAGCGGCAGCACTGGAACTGGCAGAGCCGTTCCGCATTTTCAACCCTGGAACTGGCAGTGCCGTTCCGCAGGGAAAGCAGCATGCCCTCCTGAAGCTCCCCATCCAGCGTAAGAGAACCCGACGTATCATTTAAGTCCTGATTAAATAAAGTGCATTAGGGTTTGGCTTCCTTCTGTAAACTTTTGGTGTAGCAAGATCCCACGAAGTCCCATCCGAACTCAAGATTCTTGCATTTGCCGGAGGAACCTGCACAGCCAAAATCGTGCTAAGGCAATGCATGCTCGATTCTACTCAGTAGTCTACAAGACAAACATATCCCTAAACCGATTGGGGTTTGGGGCCTGGAGTTTGCTTTTAAGGTTTAGGCTTTGTGCTGCTCCTGGATGATTGAAATCAGACTTTGAGCACTCAGGCCGCGATGCATGAGACGTCTACGCTTCTGGTTTCTTCACGGCCAGCGGCAGTCTCAGACAGTCACGGTCACGCTGCGATGCATCAGACATGCATGGTTGTGATTTCTGCTGATCCCTACTCGGCTCAAGCACTTCTGTGCATGCCCAAGACACGACGACACAGTCTCAGCCCAGGGCATCCAATTGCAGAATGCAGTCTATATCACATCAGCAGTGAGCACCACCAGTGCATGACACAGTCTCAGCCCAGGGCGTCCAATTGCAGAATGCAGTCTAGATCACATCACCAGTGAGCACCAGCAGTGCGACCACATCCTTTGCCTTTGGGACGAGCTCTTGCACGTCATTTTGATCTGCGACTGACTTCGTCGTTGAAGTTCCTTTGCTTCGATCAGAATTATGAATAACGGTGCAACCCTCGTTAAGACTAAGCTTAGATCTTCCCTTCGCGGAACTCCAGGCTCATCCGGCAGCTCCACCAGTTCCGGAACATCCCTTTCATCCGGGACGAGGCCTTCCGCAAACTTGGCATCTTCGACGGACTTGGTCGTCCACGTCGCTTGCCTCTGTTGACAATTAATTACACTGTAGTCCCAGTTATTTCCTGGCTGTACACATGGAAATTCTCAGGCCGCCGTACCGTGGCTCCGTCCACGACTTTCCGGGTTGCCTCACTACCGAGTACACAAGGATTTTCTGGGTTGCCTCACTGCCCGGTACACGAGTGCGCACTCCTTGCGCTCCTCCGGCGGGAAGTAGGGGCACCTTTTCGGAATGGCGAGGCCAATGTAGTGCCACTTCTTCATTTTGCAAAGCCTGAGATACGGGCCAACAAGCACAGACTGCAGTCAGAACACACTGCAGTCAGAAGCTCACTGGCTGGAAAGCAGACGACTGAGTCTGAGTAGAGTACGAAGCACAGTCACAGTCATTGCAAGACTCGTGTCAGTAGTTGCTTACTTAGCCGCCACATCTCTGCAATTCGAGTCTTAGTCTACTCAGTCGTGCCCGCTCGACTTCAGCATGGCCAGAGCACAACAGAGATGCTGAAAAAATAGTTGCCAGCTACGATAACCCATAGGGGCCTACCCATGTTAGAGCTCTGGCATCTTGTGCTGGATCCCTGCATAACCGATGGGGGCCAACCTGAGCTTCTGAGCAAAATCGCTGCTGCCTGATATTGTGCGGACTTTGGCAAGCTTTGCTCGAGTTGTTAGTGATGGTTTTGGGTTGATTCAGAAGCTCCGACGGCCCAGTCGACTCTGTCATGGCCAGAGCGCAACCGAGATGGTTTACAAAATAGTTGCGCCACGATAACCCGCAGGGGCCTACCCATGTTGGAGCTCTGGCATCTTGTAGTGGATCCCTGTACAACCGATGGGGGCCGACCCGAGCTTCTGAGCAAAATCGATGCTACCTGAGATTGTGTGGACTATAATTTGGCAAGCTTTGCTCGAGTTGTTACTGATGGTTTTGGGTTTATTGAGAAGCTCAGTCGGCCCAGTCGACTCTGTCATGGCCAGAGCGTAACCGAGATGGTTTACAAAAGAGTTGCGCTACGATAACCCGCAGGGGCCTTCCCATGTTGGAACTCTGGCATCTTGTAGTGGATCCCTGACCCGAGCTTCTGAGTAAAATCGCTGCTACCTGAGATTGTGCGGACTATATTTTGGCAAGCTTTGCTCGAGTTCTTAGTGATGGTTGTGGGTATATTGAGAAGCTCAGTCGGCCCAGTCGACTGTGTGCTGGCCAGAGCGCAACCGAGATGGTTCAAAAATAGTTGCGCCACGATAACCCGCAGGGGCCTTCCCATGTTGGAGCTCTGGCATCTTGTAGTGGATTTCTGCGTAAGCGATGGAGGCCGACCCGAGCTTCTGAGAAAAATCGCTGCTACCTGAGATTGTGCGGACTACTTTGGCTAGCTTTGCTCGAGTTGTTACTGATGGTTTTGGGTTTATTGAGAAGCCCAAACCCCAGGCCCTAAGCCCCTGGCCCACGTGCCACTTCCAAATCGCGGGACCCAGGGTGGCCAAAGAAACAGCAGAGTTTTTGTGGTATAAAGAAGCATGCCTTAGACTACACCCTCAACTCTAAAATCCCAAAGCTCGGGCTGAAGCTTCTTCGGGAGAGGTTTAATGCCGTAAGCAGTCCTGACTGATGAAACACCATCACCATCAATACCGTACCTGAAACTACACCCCGCAGCCCAGGCCGCCTGCTGCGGCTGCAGGGCGCATTGCTTTGCTGCAGCAGCCAAAGGCGAGCTCCGGAGCTTGGGTCGAGAAGACTTGAGGGTTGAGGGTTTTGGGATTAGGGTTTTGGGTTTATTTAGAAGCCCAAACCCCAGGCCCTAAGCCCTATAACCGGTTTTGGGTTTGGGTCATGTAGGTGTGCTGCAGTGTCTATGTATGTCTATAGGCATGTCTGTGTAGGTAACCAAGTATGTCAAGGTAAGTCTGTATGCATATGGATACGGTTCGGACGTGAAAGTTCTCCGACGACAGGATCGATAAGGCCATAGGCCACGTGTTCACAGCTTGGCTTCAAACTGACTGATCTTCTCGCTCCAGGCTTGCTAGGAAGGCAGCCCATTGAAGATGATCATGACTTCAAGACACCCAACCTCGTGTCGGTTGAAAGCTAAAGCACCCTCAAACCTCAAACCCTAGAAGCTTCAACCCTATAACCTTTACTTTAACCATGAACACATAAAACCAGGACCCTATAACCTTGAACTCCTCCTACAACCTACAACCTAAACCCTGAAACCCTTAACTCCTTGTTGAGGTAAGCG